>WOVY01011902.1:287500-667500 GCA_013436015.1 Rhipicephalus annulatus
ACGTACTCGAGTTGCACAAATGAACATCAATAAGCGTCTCAGTTGCTACTTCTTTTGTGTCTGAAAAGTACGCCCTTTTCGCCAACGGAGGCTGTTCAATCCCTGCAGTGACCTTTGTGCACCCCGTAACTACAACAGAATTGTTCCAGTCAAGCCCAACGCCAGCCAAGACGTATGATCTGCTCCACCGGGAGATAAGGGCTCTCGAGAGATCGTCCTCTCCCCTCCTCTCTGCGGGCGAAGTACGCGTAAGAGATGAGAGCCGCTGCGCGCTCATTGCGCCATCTTGCTCATAATGCTGAAAACACGATAGCCCCTCCCTCCTCAAGGTGCCCACCAACAGCGATAAGTGGTAGATAAATAGCTTGCCGTTTGAACGTTGACAGAGGTACCCCTCGGTGGCTCAGTGGTTAACACCTCGCATTCACGACGTGGAGGTCTCACGTTCGATTTCGTGCGCCAGATTCATTTTTCATGTATTTTTTTTCTTTCTTGCATTTTCATAAAGATACGTATACATCTGCGGTGCATGACTCCAACGCTGACGCCTGCAGCGAAATCCAGCCGAGAGTTTCCATACAATTGCTATCGAAATAAAATGTAAATTGATTTTGCCTACTTGTCATAGACATTTCAAGGAGGACTTAGAAACTCGTGGATTGTAGCATGTGCCTCGAAAGCGAAGCCAAAAACCCGTCATACCCCCGGTGACAAGATACCATATTAATATAAGTAATTTGTTGTGACAGATAGCTCTCGACGTGCGCGTTTGTGCTAAAGGGCCAGTCAGTAGGCTCCGACAATTTTTTGACATTGCTCAAAGCAGCTCGGCACTTCATGGAGTATACAGCGGTGATCCCATTTTCCGAATATTACATACTGTGCGCCGCGCAGAGCCTTCATTAAACCATTCCCGCGATCCTTTCCTTCCTGCGCCTCACCAATCCTCTTTTCACGCGTTGTGATGCAAAGTTGCCATATTTATAGTTTTATGGTATCTCATACTGTATGTTCTTGACCAGCATGCTGTAACAGTATTTGTATGTTTGTACACGTTAATGTAATACGTCAAAGAGCAGGATTTTTAAATATCATGTGGGTTGACAGCGTCTCTCATTTTGTACACGAATTATAAATACGTACCTCAGAAGGGGTCGTTGAAGCGGTTCATGTTTAGATATATTTCGTATATTAGCCCAGTTGACCCTCACGATGTCGTATCTCGGGTGGGTGACAAGAATACAGCCCAACACTGCTAGCATGCACAATGCGACCATCAAGTGGTTAAGGCGGACACCAGGATTGATATTTCCTGACCGGTGCTGCACAAGAAACGGGCATTACCAAAGGATTATGTTACTCCTGAATACATTGAAATACCACTTCAAGTAATGTCAGTTGAAGGAACGCGAGTTTAACGAACAATTCAGTTGTACGCATTTCAATTTAACAGTTGCTGACGCATTTCAATTTAACAAAGTTCTGAGCACGTTTCACTTTTACAAACACATCTTGTGATACCACCCGATGCTTTCTACGTCGTATTCATCACAGGTACAATAGCACTTTTTGTAGAATAGCATTAACATTGCTTTCGGCGGCATCTCCGATGCAGGCGGCGTTTACCAGGGATGATGATATTTTACGCTAATCATTACGCATTTCACTTAACTAACATCACTAGTGACAATAAGGATCTCACGAGACACGCTGTGTCTCGTGCGAAGGTCTACAGCGACAACTACTCGTGGAATGCCAGCCACGGTGCAGGGAAGCAGTCCATACAGATCGATGTAAGCAAGGTCGAAAGGGCATGTCGGACATAGTAGAGGGTGATGTATAGTTCGAGAGAATGGGCAAATGAATTCTTTTAACACAGTAGACAAAATCAGACATATTTTAGGACGAAGGCGTACATACTACGCCAGTAATAACGCTGGCCGAGTCATTCGTAAGTTTTCTTCGCGCCAGCGGCAGCATGCTGTGGATCAGCATAAAAACACACACACACGTCAGATCACATATGGCTCGATATGACGAAGAGTTATTTACGACAATGCACTTTGTGGTTTCTTCGGTGTAATAACGCGCCTCGTATCGCAAAGTGTGTTGCTTGACGACAAAGATCACGTGGGTATGTTGATGTGAATTGTCGGAAAGAATGTTAAGAAGAGAGGCAATCCATCGTGCTTTAAGCGCTGCTCAGATTTAAGCTCGTGATAGTGATGACATTGATGAGAACGTCAGTTTCTGAGTACTGGTGTTCACTAGATTGTACTGGTGATCGAAAGAGCGCGTCTGCGCCAGAATGTGTTAGCCCAGATCGTTAGACGACGCGAATGTCAACTTCTTGTAGGCGCAGAGCCCAGCGTCTATGGCAACCAGAAGGGTCCTTCAGAGAAGCTGACCAACAGAATGCGTAACGGCCGTGGACTACGTCGAAAGTCTGTCCGTACTAGTGAGGATGAAACTTGATTCACACCCACACTATTCCGAGGCACACTTTTTCGGCGAGTGAGTAGTTGCTTTTGTGAGTGCGCAGCTAGCATATGGCACGACGTATTCTGGAATACCGGGCTAACGTTGCGCGAGTACAGTGCCAAGACCGATGCCACTAGCATCCGTGTGCACTCCGGTAGGGGCTGTTGGGTCGTAATGGAGCAAAATGGATGGTGAGGTGGCGCAATCGTGTCGAAGGCTTTGGTTCAGTCAGAAAAGTTGGCAGGCTGAGCAAGTAGTTTCGTGAGTGAGAAAACGCTACACCACTGCAAAACTAAATTTTAATCTTAACTGGAAAATATTTTAATCGAACTATAGTTTCTACAGCAGAAGATAGATTTTCACTAAGGTGTTCGACATGATCGTTCCAACTTAAAGGTCTTTAGAAAATGTTACACCCAATGTGAAGACTGTGCGTTAAGCATAATCGGTGCCTTCAAAAATTGAGGGCCTACAGCCGGAATTTTACGCCGCGACCAACTGGTTACTGCAGCTGCAACGCTAGATAAACATAAAGCGTAGCTCAGTGCCAAATTGAGCTGATGTTTAACGCCGTTGTATGAGAGAAAATAATTTCGCGAGAAGCACTAGCAGACGGCGTGTCGTGCTTGCGGTGCATAAACATTCTATTGTTACGCTTCGTGCATTAATTAATACATAAACAGGATGCAAAGTTTACATTTAGGCCACCGAGTTTCTTCTTCGGGTTGCTGCTTCTCATGGTTAAGGTTAAAGTCCTTCTCGCAATGTGGGGAAATTATCAGTATCCTTGAAAATCGTTCCAAAAACGGCGCTTACCGGTTGCAGCTTGCCCGCCTTGGCGTCAATCATGATTCAGATGTAAGTAGATGCTGAATTCTTGGCTCTCACCAGCCCTGGAGGATTCTTCTTCTTCTTCTCTTTCTCTGATGGGTCAGATTCCTTTGTTTGTTTTCTTTCGTTAAATGGCGCGTACCCTCTTTGAGGGATTCGCCAAAAATGCGACGTCGACACTTTTAAATGCTGTTTTAGGTATGGCAGGGGATTAATAATTGAAATAATAAAATGACCTTAATGCGTAATACATTAAACTACTATAGTATTATGCTTTTGGGCTTGTATTCCAGACTGCCATATTATCCTGATGTAAAGAAATGAAAACTTAGGTTTTACCTTGTTTAAATGACGAAGAATTTTATATACCAGATTAAAATAGCACTCGTTGGGTCAGACTCGCTGGTCACGGGTTTTCTTCTTCTTTTTGGCTCCTAGCTCCAGAAAATCCTCATAACAGTGGTGTTCACCGCAATGAGGAACACTGAAGAAATAGTCCCGCTAGAGTTGGCATTTTCGGTTCCTTTTTTAATAAAGTGGGGGTTTCGAAACGTTAAACCTACATGCCAATCAATCGGTTTTTGTCTTCGAAATGCTAGGGTAAAGTTTGTGTGGTGTGGTCAGTTCGGCACTGGCCTCGTCAACTGACCACACAACGCATAATTTTCCCTTGCACGTCGGAAACAAAAGCAGAAACTGCTTATGCTTGTGGGCATATTTTTAAGTGATCCCCATTTCGATGAACAACCCTATTATGACATTTTTGTGGAGCTGAGAGCCACGATTTGAAAGAAAACGACGCTTCTCTAGCGAATCTGAGCCTTCTTTTTTTCTTTTTTAAGATAAGTTTTTATCTAGGTTTTTATCTATTATAATACAAAAAGCTTATAGTGAGTACAGATCAGTGATCAAGATTTTATTCTAAAATTTGTTAAGTTTTCAATTTGTAAGTTCCTTTAATCTAAATTGAATAATACTTTGTAAGACCAGTCAATTAATGGCCGATCTCTCACAATGGGTATGAGCCACAAGGGAAGGGCAACAGGTAACAAGAACAAGAACCACCAAAGAAGGAGAGGAACAAGAAGAAGAATAATCCAGGGCTAGTGAGCGCCAAGAATTTATTATCTACACACATCTGCATTATGGGTGATGCCGAGGCGGGCAAGCTGCAACCGGTAAGCGCCGTTTTCAGAACGAGTTCCCCAAATTCTTTCAAGGATTCTCACCATATCCTTCCATAGCTACAAGGACTTTCACCTTAACCATGAGAAGCAGCAATCCGTCGAAGGAATTCGGCAGCCTAAATGTAAACTTAGCATTCAGTTTATTTACTCAATAACTAATGCACGCAGCCTAACAATAGCATGTTTATGCATCGCAAGCACGAAACGTCGTTTGATAGCGCTTCTCGCGAAATCATTTTCACTCACTATACAACGTTTCACTCATTATACAACTCATTATACAATCATTTTCACTTATATACAATATTATACAGCGTTGCAGCTGCAGTAATCAGTTGGTCGCGGGGTCTAATCCAGGCCGTAGCCCCCGAATTTTCGGAGGAGGTGAATATGCTTGAAGCCCGTGTACTTAGATTTAGTTTCATGTTAAAGAACCCTAGGTGGTTGTGATTTCCGGAGTCCTCCACCGGACTCCAGAAATCGCATTTCTACATTACACGCGTTATGTTTTTTGTGCCTATGTCGACGACGTGCATATAAGTTTTCAATCCTGCAATCTCGAAACGTGCGAGTGGCAGGCACAACTTCAATTAAAGAAAGCTTTTCAAAAGAGTAGACTAATAAGGGTTTCGATTGAATTCACAGAAAAGTGCGGACGTCTTGTTCTTCAGAAATAGGGGCATTCACGCCGACTCCGACATCTACTTACATGATTAATGCATTTCTTTGAAGCTTGAACATGAGGCTCTGGGCCTAATATTAGGTACTAAACAAACATATGTACCTCACATAAAATCCATAAAAACACGTGCATAAACACCATGAATATCCTGAAAGTGTTATCACGCACTACATGATGTAGTAACAAGAAGTGCCTTCTCAATCTTCAAAAAAACCTCATTCGAACACAACAAGACTACGGCTCCATTGTCTACCAATCTGCGACGCCAAGTGCCTTAACGATTCTGGATTTTGGGCTCAATTTGGGCATTCAACTTTATACGGGTGCTTTTTTTTATTCAAATACTGCAGCCCAATAAGGGCTATAGCAGTAGTGGGAAAAAACAGAGCAGTGAATTACAAAAGTACCACTTCCGGGAACACAGTACAATATAACACACGAACAAAATACAATATATATGGCAATTCCATTCAGTACAAAAATAAACATCCAATGAATGGGCACTGCGGGGCGTACATATTAACAGAACAAAGCAAGGAACTATTGGTTAGATACGACTTCCAAGAAAAGGCAGGAATTGATTTATCGATGCACTCCTAATCTCACCCGGCAATAAATTTCATTGTTCTATCGTTCTGGGAAAAAAACTAAATTTGTATAGATTGGTGTGTGCGTGAAAAGGGGCGAGGTTTAGGGCATGATTATTTCGAGTAACGGTTGGCATAGCATACGTAAGATAGCTGTTATTGGAGAGATGGTTAACTGAGTGAACAATGGCATGCAAGAATTTGAGCGACTCGATATCGCGTCGAGTAGAGAGTGAGGTTAGATTTAATGTAGTAATGGCGGATGTAGGCGCAAAATGGTGGTCATAGCGTCGACAAATGAAACGGATTGCTTTTTTTTGCACAGATTCAATTTGTTTTATTTCTCTTTTTTTGTACGGACACCAAACAATAGAGGCATAATCAAGAACTGGACGAATTAGTGTTTTGTACATTAGTAATTTAGTTTCATGTGGGGAAGTTTTGAGGGTACGTCTTAGGTAGCCTAGTTTTTTAAGATTTGGTGCAGACTGAATTGATATGTTTAGACCAGGAGAGATTAGTGTTGAAAATCACGCCAAGGTATTTTTATAATCTGAAACGCTTTGGAGCATTAGGTCATTGAAAGAGTAGTTGATAACGGAAGTCTGCGTTTTGGTAGTGAACGACATCGAGACAGCTTTACGGAAATTGATATTCATTTGCCATGTGTCACACAAAGAGCAAAAGGCACCAAACGAATCATTGAGAAAATAGTGATCTTGAACGGAGTTAATGGTGTTATATAGAACGCAGTCATTGGCGTAGAGACGTAATTTACAGGTAATAGACTGTGGTAAGTCATTAATAAAGATAAAAAATAATAAAGGACCAAGAACGGACCCTTGTGGTACCCCTGATGTGACTTTGATTTGAGGTGATTTGCCAGAGTTAAAGCTAACGTATTGGGAGCGATTAAACAGAAAATTGGCAATTAGGTCTACTATACTGGAATTTTTTAGGATGGCACCGAGTTTTTTGAGCAACTTAGAATGCGAAACAGTGTCGAAAGCTTTTGCGAAATCAATGAATATTACGTCGACCTGGTGGCCGCAGTCAAGACTTGCAGAAATGTCATGGGTAAATTCTGTCAATTGGGTTAAAGTGCTGAATACCCTACGAAAGCCATGCTGCAGATTATATAAGACGTTGTTAGTCTCAAGAAAGTCAATTATATGTTGATAAATGGTGTGCTCCAACAGCTTGCCAGAATGTGGTGTCAGCGAGATGGGACGATAGTTTGGCAAAAGCTGCTTATCACCAGACTTATAAATCGGCCGAACCTTGGCCAGTTTCCAGGCACTAGGAAAAACACCCGAGGATAAACACTTCTGAAATACGATGGTAAGGTAACGAGATGTCCATAACGCATACCGAATTAAAAAAGAGTTTGAAATACCATCGGGACCGTCTCCCTTTTTTGCGTCTAGATTCAGAATAAGATTCAACACACCAGCATGACTGGTAGTTACATCAGTAATTGAGCCTATATCGGAAGGGGAGTTAAAGGCAGGGGCAACATGATTATCGACGGAAAATACAGAGTTGAAGTGAGTATTAAACGCATGGGAGATTTTCTGGTCATCAGTAATAGTTTCACCGTTAATCAAGAATGAGGAGGAAGAGCAGCTACTAGGCAGAACTGATGTCCTGAATTTGCGAGGATAATTTTTGAGTAAAGAGTGTAATTGTGTGCCAAAGAAAAAAATACCTTAGCAGAAGCCATCATTGCGGCAAGCTGTTTTTTAGCTTTCAGGAACTCATTCGTGCAATATATTAGGTATATCAAGGTTCATTCTACGCCTCAGCCTGCGTACACGACGAGATAGGTGAAGAATATCTCTATTCATCCAAGGAAGTTTCTTATTCGTTTTTTTTAGTTTTTATTGGAACAAAGCGATGAATGCACGATTTTACAATGTTTTCAAAGTACGACACAAGAGTATTTACGTCACAGTTGCTGCTCATGGATTCGAACAGAGAAAAGGCATCAGCAAGGCCATCCAAGATCGAAGTATCGTTAGCACGATTAAAATCCGGGAATGTTGTGAACAAATACAAGGTTTTAAACACAGGATAAGACAGAGTCACGATGATTGCCTTATGATCCGATATACCTGCGGTAGTTTCACATATAAATCCAGCTTCTGCAATGTTAGAGCTTACAAACATTAGGTCGAGAAGTGCGTCCAGTTGAGTTGCATCACTAACCAACTGCACCAAGTCTTGCGACAACGAAAAATTGATTAGCTCTCGGCCGAGGCCAGGTTCTCGACCGAAAGGTGTCAGAGAAGGCCAATGAATTCCGGGTGCATTGAAATCACCCATACAGATAATAATAGATGAACCAATATTGTGGTTATAAATATAACTATTGAGATTGCGTATATGATCGACGGAGGTGCCAGGTGGGCGGTAGCAGACACCAACCATGAGATGATGCTTGTTTGAGTAAAGCTTGCACCATACCGATTCAACATCTAGAGGCACAGGCAAAACAGAAAACGTCAAGTCCGACCGAAAGAGTAAAGCAACTCCCCCGGCTTTTCCGCTCCGTCGATCACAACGAACTAGGGCGTACCCGGGTGGAGTTATCTCAGAGTCGTAAACGCCTTCATGTAGCCAAGATTCACTTACACCTACTATGTGCGGGGAAAACGTGGATACCAGAGAGACAAAGCTAGGAAATTTATTCAGTTGACTTCTTGCATTGACATTCAAAATTATTAGGTCACTACATGGATATTGGGGTAGTCAGGGAGGAGATGAAGATTCAGCGGTGGGAGCAGGGTGACGTGAAGATCTACGGGAGGGTACTTTAACAAGCGTGTTAGAAGTTGCATCTAAGGTATACTGAATGTCATCAATAAAAATTTATTGAAGCGCAAACGTACTTTAGACCCGCTGTCACGAAATGAAGCAGAAGCACCCCAGAGCTTTCTCCGGACAGAGCGCACACTTTGGGAATAATCTTCCGTAACGTTGCAGTCGGATCCTTTAAACTTTGAGCCGTTCTTCATCACTTTTATTTTATCGCTGAAGCCTAGAAGCCTCACAATGACGGGCCGAACATGGTTGACTCGGGACCGCCCTAGCCTATGACAACGTTAAATGGGAGGACAGCAAGGTATCACTGAATACTTGTGATACCCTAGCCCGGAGACTGTCACTATTTTCGTCGTCCTCTTCTTTTAAACCATGCAAGATTAAGTTGTTGCATCTCATGCGATTTTTAAGATCATCATTTTTTCATCTCAGTTAATTAACCGTCTGTGACAAAGCCGCAAATTCACTGTTAAATGGTACCGATGAAACAGGCGGCGTTGAGACGGCATGGGAAGACTCAGGGGCCGAAACACACGAATCCAGAGAATACAATCTAGCGTTGACGGTACGGTGAAACTTTTTGATGTCAAGGATATCTTTGGCCATTTGACTTTGACCGTCGAGGATTTTAGAAAGGAGTTGCTCCACAGACGAGTTACCATCCATCAAAACAGTGCCTGCCTTATTCTTAGAACGTGTCGTGGGCCCCAGAGCATTCCCGTCATTACTGCTTCCTTTAGTGGTAGAAGGTTTAGGGGGGCCGGGATTTAGTTCAACATCGCCGCTCAAGAGAAGGCGACGTAAACTATATACGGCATGAGAACAAACCCTGACAAAATTGTGTGGGCAGGGCAGCAGCAGCAAACACCGATCGTCAGAGCGAAAACACTTAGTAAGATCAAGATAACATACATGCAGAATGAAACCGAAACAGTTAGGCATACTGCCGGCACTGCCGCTGCCCAGCCCACTGACGATGGAGACCAGGTCCAGGGGTTTTATACTTTTCTTTGATGACGTAACAGAAAGATGACAGTCGATGTTTGGCTGGTCGAGGTGGTCTTGCGCATGTAGCACTCCGGCCAAACAGCTGCAGGGCACGCCACGCAAGGAACACGCGCGCGTGACAGAGCAGTCCATATGGTAACGGTTGATGATGGGCGTGAAGTTCCCAAAGAACGATAACGCAGCGGTGGTAGGCACATGCTCCAAGCAGGTTGTTACACAGAAGTGTTGATTCAGGGTCGTCAGGAATCTGCAAACCTGTAGAATAAAAACTGTAGAATAAAAACGAAGCAGTTAGGCATACTGCCAGCACTGCCGCTGCCCAGCCCAGTACTATACCCATAACAAGCCTGTATATTGACTCATGCCCCGCCGCGGTGGTCTAGTGGCTAAGGTACTCGGCTGCTGACCCGCAGGGCGCGGGTTCGAATCCCGGCTGCGGCGGCTGCATTTCCGATGGAGGCGGAAATGTTGTAGGCCCGTGTGCTCAGATTTGGGTGCACGTTAAAGAACCCCAGGTGGTCTAAATTTCCGGAGCCCTCCACTACGGTGTCTCTAATAATCATATAGTGGTTTTGGGACGTTAAACCCCACATATCAATCAATCATATTGACTCAAACGAGTGGTCGTTACATCTCCATAGGTGCTACCTATCTTTTGTACACTTCGTGAAAGTGAAAGCAAACAATGAGCACTCCTTGCTCTAGACTTTCAGTGATATGTCCAGTTCTGGCCTCTTTGACAACCACCCTGCCATGAGATGTCCCTACGCACTTCGTGCGAGGGGTCTGGCTGAAGAAACGGGCCTGCCCCTCGAACACCGTTTGCAGCTTCTGCTCCCGCCATATGTCCCGCCATGGCAGTGGCGATACATCATTTGTTCAAGTTACCAAGCACGCACCTGATGCACGTATCCTTACAGATTTCCTTGAACTCCAGCATAAATACTCATGTCCCGAATTTGTTACAGATGAATCTAAGACCCGCAATTCAGTGTTTTACGCAGTGGTCGATTCAGCCATTACAGATGCCGGCACTCGGCATCCTAACACCAGAATCTTCACAGAAGAAACCTACGTGATACTTAAGGCCTTAAATGCATAAGACAAATAAAATTTCAAAGCGCAGTAGCGTGCAAGGCTCTGTGAGCGCGTTGAAATCCCTCGAAACCCTGAAAAGACACAAAAACTCTGTCCTAGTCTCACTCTACTGACTCCTTTGCGCAGTTTACACACTTAAAGAAACAAATCATTGTGTGCTAGGTGCCGGGGAACCGCGAGACACACGGAAATAGGGTGGCAGACAAGCTAGCCGCGGTCTCTCAGGACAACGCCACAAATACGCCCGTAGCTCTCCCAGTGCATGACTTATAACCTTTCTTAGACGAAAGCTTGGAGTTTATTGGCATAGTATACAGAATATACATTCACAAAATAAACTACATGTTACCAAGCCGCATCTTGGTAACTAACCGTGAGTATCGAAGTCACGCCATACAGAAGTTACACTTACAAGGCTTACAACTGGACACACTTAAAGTACACATTATCACCTGATGTAGGTGGTGATCCACCCATCGGCGAACATAGTGGCGAAACCACTGACCATGCTTCGTAGGCCCGTGTGCTCAGATTTGGGTGCTCGTTAAAGAACCCCAGGTGATCAAAATTTCCGGAGCCCTCCACTACGGCGTCTCTCATAATCATATAGTGGTTTTGGGACGTTAAACCCCACATATCAATCAATCAATCAACTGACCATGCTTCATATTTTTTTCACAATTTAGTGAGCTAGACCCTATAAAAAAGCATTTCACATTACTACACTGAGAGCAAATCCCCCTTCATCCAACGAAGTTTATTGGTAAGTATCCGCTTTTTAAGCTCAATTCACTCTTCTCGTTTTTAAATGATGTTCAGTGGTTTGACGTCATCCACCCTGGTTATCCGCAGCATGACCTCCGAGCAGAGGTAGCTGCTGCGGTGGCAAAATTACAGAAAGCACTGCTTCCCTGCGTTTGGCCACAAAGGCTTTGAGTAGGTACCCATGCTATTGTACTATCTCTTATTGATTTTATTATCAGAACCATTCGCTGCTCATTTTCAATGCACACGTTCGTGTCATTCGCATTATTTTAATACTTATATGCTTTACCCACCTTTAGGGCGAGGAATTTCTGGCCGCTCTACAGCCGCCTAACATAACCATTCTTCACACTCTTAATCATACACTGGCGCTCTTTGGCAATCAAATAGCCCTTGCGCCTATAAAAATCACATATGATCATAGCGTGTAGTGCGCTCGTCAGGGAAAGACATGGGAGAGGAAACGCTCATAGCGTGTGACAAATACCAGTAACCCCCCTCACTCATCGCGGATTCGTAAAACTCTTCCATCGATTTATCCACGACGCAATATACTCGGAAACTGGAGTCATTTGATGATTCACCAGAAAATTGGTTCAGAATCTCTTTCGGGGTGTAACGTTACTTACTGTGTAATAGGCATGAGTGTGTGTCATTACAGACACACATACTGGGCAAATTAGGTTTCACTTACGTCGGCTATTTTGTACTTATGTACAGCAGAGGTCGACAGAAGATTTGAAACATTTTATTTGTCCAGCAGGGGCGCCTGCGCAAGTAGGCGTTTGGTGTGTAGTTAAAACGAAGGAGTTTTAACTCTTTCCCACGCCTAGCCGTGCATGGCTTTGCCGTGTCCGGGAAAATGGGGATCCTGGGGGTTGAGCCAACGCTGGGTGATTGGACCTTCAAGGCCCCCTGGCAGAGGCAACACACCCCTTTGGCCTTGGTTTCCCGTAGACGGCGCCCCTGGACTGACCCACCCAGGGGAAATCGGCAGTCGCCTTTTCCTATCCCTCCCTCTCTCTCTACATCTTCGTCTTTGCCATCACGCCCCGCCGCGGTGGTCTAGTGGCTAAGGTACTCGGCTGCTGACCCGTAGGTCGCGGGTTCAATTCCCGGCTGCGGCGGCTGCATTTCCGATGGAGGCGGAAATGTTGTAGGCCCGTGTACTCAGATTTGGGTGCACGTTAAAGAACCCCAGGTGGTCAAAATTTCCGGAGCCCTCCACTGCGGCGTCTCTCATAATCAAATGGTGGTTCTGGGACGTTAAACCCCACAAATCAATCAAAATCTTTGCCATCACTTTTTACCTTTCTTGTCTTCTTGTTTCTTCCTTTTACTTCCAATTTTCCTGGCGGCGAGGGTTAACACTGTGCAAATAGCCTACCTTGGTTTAGGCGCATCGGGTTATAGTGGCGTTGTACGGCTGGTGTCGGATATTTTTCAGTATTTACGAACATGTAGCGTCCCCTCGTTAGGCTCCATGGTGGGTGGTCGCCAACGCTGCTGAATAAAAATAAAACCGGCATACATAAAGCATTCCCCTCACTTAGCGATCGTACCAGCTTGAAGCGGGTACGCACTAATGACATAAACTTTTTCAACAGGCCAATAGAAATATTTTCTCACTTCCATGTTATCCACTGTGAAAAAACTGGAAAGCAAGCCAGGACCATCTCTCCCTTCGTAGTTGCTAGATGTCTCACCGAAACTCTTGGCACTAGATACAAGGTAACCAAAATGGCTAGCGAGACCTTTTCCTCGAAATCCGTGACAAAGAACAAATTGAAAAGCTAGACCGTCTCTCAGATATCGGTGGCATACCAATAACTATAACACCACATAGATCAATGAACACCACTCGCGGAGTGTTATCTGACATGGACTTACTTGACTTGACCGAGACTGAACTTTTGGAGGGTTGGAAGAGCCAAAATGTAACTAATGTACAGAGAATTATCGTCAGAAGAGACAAAGAGGAAACACCAACGAAACACCTAATACTCACGTTTGCTTCCAGTAAATTACCAGAAACCATTCAAACAGGGTACACGAAAACTTCAATCAGGCCATACATACCAAACCCCCGTCGTTGAATCCAATGTCAGAGGTATGGCCATGGCTCTAAAGGCTGTCGTGGTCGCCAAACCAGTGCACAATGTGGAGCCCTGGGCCATGTGTCTGAGAACTGCAAAGAGCAGCCGCACTGTGTAAACTGTGACAGAAACCAAGCTGCATATTCACGTTCCTGTCCATACTGGAAGAAAGAAAAGGAGACAATAACGGTGAAAGTGAAAGAAAACATTTCGTTTAAGGAAGTTAGGAAAAGAGTCTCGCCATTTTATGGCCCAACGTATGCTGATGCGGCGCGTCAAGGGGCACCGCCGCACCAGCCCCCGTCACTCCTTCGGCTCGTGCATAGCGAGCTGGTGGTTGTGGCACCTGCCCCCAGGGCAGCTGTAGTTCAGACTACACCGCCAACTCCCGAACAGAGACCGGAGACCCCAGGGTCCTCAGGTCTCAAGGCCTCACCTCACCAGGCGAGGCCCAGAATTCGAACAGCCAGCTTGCACGTGTGGGCATCCAGTGCCTCCGAGGAGGCAATGGATACGTCGGTACCCTTGGAGCCGAAAGAGCGGCGTGGCTCCTTAGAGCGCGTCAAGAACACAAAAAAGCAAATAACGAAGCCCTGTTACTTGAATTCAAACTTCCCGGCTAAACAGCCACTCACTTTTCGTACACACAGCACTACTTTAGATTCATCATGAACACTCAAATTATGCAATGGAACGTCAGGGGCCTTATCAGAAACCTTGACGATATCCAAGAACTTTTACACGAACACTCACCAAAAGTGCTGTGTGTACAAGAAACACACCTGAATTCAAAACACACCAACTTTCTTCGTAAATACGTTATTTTCTGGAAGAACCGTGATGATGGCATGACATCATCCGGAGGTGTTGCTATTATACTGAATTAAGGGATTTCATGCGCACACTTTCAACTCCAAACATATCTTGAAGCAGTGGCTGTTCGAGCCGTGCTTTTCGACAAACTCCTAACAATTTGCACTCTTTACGTACCTCCAAGCTATCACCTACAAAAACATGAATTCCTGTTCTTAATTGATGAACTCCCGGAACCTTTTGTTCTCCTTGGAGACTTGAATGCGCATACCAGGATATGGGGCGACTCTCATTGTGACGCCCGAAATCGACTGATTGAACAATTTCTTTTCTCTTCCAGTGCGTGTCTTCTGAATCGAAAAGAACCAACTTATTATAACCTCATTAACTATACTTATTTCTCAATAGAACTAAGCATAGTATCTCCATCACTTCTGCCTCTGCTTCACTGAAAGTCCTCGCTAATCTCTACGGAAGTGACCGCTTTCTCGTAGTTTCAAGCACACCTACATCAACTGAATGACCGCCACAGGTTCCCAAATAGCTATTAGGCAAAGCCTACTGGGAACAGTTTTATACCATCACTCATTTAAGTTGGTCCGACATATGTACTTTAAGCATTGATGCTGCTATCAACTACGTTACTTCTTTTTTGATTGATGCAGCAACAAAATTCATCCCACAAACAGGCACCCTGGAAAACGACGTGCGCATGGTGGAACTATGAGTACCGAAATGCGCGCAAGCACCAAAACAAAGCATGGAGGTTGCTTTGAAACTCGCCGACAGTCGAAAATATTCACAGCTTTAAGAAAATAAAGTCTCATGGCAGGAGAACACATCAGCAGGCCAGAAGAGAAAGCTGGCAGGAGATTTCGTCAGGGATCAATTCATACACACAAGAGGCTAAAGTCTGGAACATGGTTGGTAAGGTAGCAGGAAGACAAGCACACACACTCCCACTCGTAAACACACAGGGTGACACCTTGGAAGATCAGGAGAACTTCTTCGGTGCACAATTCGAGTGGGTATCCAGCTCCTCGCACTATACTGACGCTTTCAAAAATACAGAACACAAAAAGAAAAGCAAAAGCTTGAACACAAATGTACGAAATACGAGGCGTACAACCAAGCTTTCAGCTTAGCTGAGCTCGAAACATCACTGAACTCCTGTAGTGATTCCGCTCCAGGTTCTGACCGTGTGGTTTACGAAATCTTAAAAAAGCTACCAATCGAAACTCAAAAAACCTTACTTTGTTGTACAATGCTCTTTGGTTCTCTGGCACTATCCCTACTTCCTGGAAAGAGGCTATTGTTATTCCCTTTTTGAAACAGGGCAAGGACCCTTCTTTAGTTTTGAGTTACAGGCCTATTGCCCTTACAAGCTGCCTGTGCAAACTTTTCGGAAAAATTATCAACTTCCGGCTTGTACATTTCCTTGAAACAAACAGTTTGCTCGACCCATTTCAGTGCGGGTTTCGAGAAAGTAGATCCACCACCGACCACCTTGTTCGTATCGAGGCACAGATCAGAGACGCTTTCGTCCGTAAACAATATTTTCTCTCCTTGTTTCTCGATATCGAAAAGGCTTATGATACCACATGGCGATTTGGAATTCTAAGAGACTTATCCCACCTTGGCGTGCGTGGCAGAATGTTTACTATAATCGAAAGCTACTTGTCAAACAGGACATTCCGAGTTCGAGTAGGCAGCGTACTTTCCCAAACATTTGTCCAAAAAACAGGCATATAAGTGTTGTACTTTGTGGCACACTTTTTCTCAACAAAATGAATTCTTTGCACTTGTCTATCTCTCGAAATATGTTTTATTGTACGTATGTCGATGACGTCCAGCTTGGCTTTAGATCTTGCAATCTTGTGCCATGTGTGAGCGCCAGGTTCAGCTTGGTTTGAGCATAGTCTCCATTTGGGCTGGAAAAAAGTGGGTTCCGGGTGAATTCACAGAAAAGCGCGTGTGTCTTGTTCTCCAGGAAGAGAGGTATTCACCCAGAACCCGATAATGAACTGCTAGGGCAACGTCTTTCCGGTAATACCGAACACAAATTCTTAGGCCTAGTCTTGGACACCAAGCTAACCTTAATACCACACATCAAATATTTAAAAAACAAGTGCAGAAAAGCTATGAACGTTTTAAGGTGTTGTCTCGCACTACGTGGGGAAGCGACAGTTGATTTGTCGGGTTTAACGTACCAAAACCACTATATGATTATGAGAGACGCCGTAGTGGAGGGCTCCGGAAATTTTGACCACCTGGGATTTTTTAACGTGCACCCAAATCTGAGTACACGGGCCTACATTTCCGCCCCCATCGAAAATGCAGCCGCCACAGCCGGGATTTGATCCCGCGACCTGCGGGTCAGGAGCCGAGTACGTTAGCCACTAGACTACCATGGCGGGGCGTGGGGAAGCGACAAGAAGTGTTTAATGAATCTGTATAAAAGCCTCGTACGTACCCGCCTAGACTACGGGGCAATATAATATCAGTCTGCGACGCCTACTGCCCTTAAAATGCTTGATCCTGTTCATCATCTAGGCATCCGCCTCTCTACGGATGCTTTTCGCACTAGCCCCGTAGAGAGCCTGTGCGTGGTATCGAACGAATGGTCGTTCCACCTACATAGGTGTTACATATCTTTTAAATATTATTTTAATGTAAACGCCAACAAGGGTCACCCATCACATTCCACAATCAATGACATGTCAAGCCTTGCTGTGTTTGAAAAACTGCCTTCTATGAGACAGCCCTACTCACTCCTTGTGAGGGGCTTAGCGAAGGAAACCGGTGTGCCACTCGAATGCCGCTTGATGGCTCCCGCAGTATGCCTGCCACCGTGGCAGTGGCAGGTGATAGATTGCGAAGTGTCTTTCTTTGAGGTAACAAAGCATGCACCAATCACACATATCCAGACATAAGTCCTTGAACTACAACATAAATACACATGTCCTGAGTTCTTTACGGATGCTTCAAAGTCTAACACTTATGTCTCGTATGCAGCCATCAACTCATCCTTTTTGTAAGCAGGCGTTCTGCACTCTGATACAAGCAATTTCACCGGCGAAGCTTATGCCATACTTGCGGTCATTAAACACATTAAGCAAATAAAACTACAGAAGGCAATAATATATAGAGATTAAAAGCTCTGAAAACACATAAAAAGCTCAAAAACCCTGTCCTTGTCCCTGCTTTATTCACTCCTATGCACAGTGTAGTCATTCAAGCAGCATGTTGCAGTCTGCAGGGTGCCTGGACACCGCGAAATACAAGGCAACGTTCCGAAGGACCAACTAGCTGGATCTGCCAACAAAACAGCTAGCAATACATCGATACCAGTTCCTGCACTCGACTTGAAAACCTTTCTAAAACGAAAGCTCAGGGATTGTTGGCAGAGCACATGGGACACACACACAGGTAATAAATTGCATATCATCAAGCCGCAACTTGGTCATTGGCCGCCAGTATCAAAATGACGCCACACAGAAGTAATACTCACAAGGTTAAGAACAGGACATACATACACTACACATTCATTTCTTCTGTCTGGTGGCGATCCACCTTTGTGTGAAAGATGTGGAGAAGCACTCACCGTACTTCACATTCTGATCCAGTGTAAGGAGTTAGACACGCTAAGAAGACAACACTTTCCATTACCCTACCGACAGCAGATACCCCTTCACCCTGCAATGTTTGTCGGTAGGGAACTACTTTTTACACATAAATCATTGTTAGCTTTTTTAACAGAGGTTCATACTTTTCATATCATATACCCGGGAGTTTCGTAGTACGACTCTCCCGCGAGGTCTTCGCTGCAGTGGCTACACTCAACAAAGCACTTGCCTCACGGCCCTTGGACGCAAGGGTGTGAATGATGGACGCACTTGTGCTACTGCCATACATGTCAACCATCGTTTTTATTATCACAAACTTTTGCAAGGCATTAACACCACACACTTTTCATGGCATGGTCATGTTTTTATTACTTCTATGTTTTTATCCTCCTTAGAGCGAGATATTTTGTGGCCCATATACAGCTGCTTATCACAACCATTGTCCATATCTCTTGTAACATGAACTGATGCTCTTTGGCCATGAAATGGCCCTTTTGCCACAAAACATCAAGCGTCATGAACATGTTATTGGCAGTTTTGCTTATTGAAGTGTGAACGTCTGTTTATAAATATGTTTCGAAATATGTCTTACTCTATCACTGCACCTAGGCATTAGGACTACAGATATCATGAATTTAGTCAACCTGTATAAAGTGTCGTTAACCTCCTCTGGCATAAAGCTTTGCTGTGCTGTACTATATCTCGTGCATAGTTTATTGCGCGTGAGCCCGAGCTGCCCACTTTCTATTACGTTCGTGATGCCTGAACGCTGACTCTCAATTCTCAACAGATGTGTTCATTACGTGCTATGAAGTGTGATAATTAGCGTAAAATATTAGCTTGTGGTAAACGCCGCTTTCCGAACATATTGATATGAGAGAATGTCCCTCAAAAGCGGTTAGATAGGCGCGGAGAAAGACGACGTGATTTTGGTGTAGAGCATCAGCTCTTTTTCTCCATCTTGGCTGCGCGTTGGCGCTGTGTAAATATATCTTCAAACGCCTAGTTTTGCGTGAGCCTTCACGTAACACTTTGGTGGAGGGGCTGGGTACAACGCACGACGGAGTTACGCAGCGGACGCCTAGTCACTGTTTCCGACATGTCCACCGGCAGCGACGCTTCGTCAACTGCCGCGCCCAATGCATCAACGGCGCCGACCTCCCCTGTTTTTCTCATGGCCGGTCCACCCCGCGATCCCGGCAACTTTTCGGGAACGGAAGGTGAGGACGTGGATGAGTGCCTTAAACTCTACGAGCTCGTCAGCGAAAACCACAGGTGGGACCCAACCTTGATGCTAGCTAACATCATCTTTTATTTGCAAGGAACGGCCAAGGCAAGGTTCAATAACAATGTGGACACGATCACGAGCTGGGACGTATGCAAGAGCAAGTTACGCGAGTTGTTTGGTCAATCTGCCGGCTGCAAGCAGGCCACTAGGAAAGAACTTGGCACACGTGTTCAGACGTCCACGGCGTCATGTCTGGCGTATGAACAAGATGTGCTGACCTGTTGCCGTTAAATTGACCGAATCATGGCTGACAAAATAGCGCACGTGCTCAAGGGCATCACAGACGATGCAATTAACTTCCTTGTGTGCAAAGGCTGTTCCACCGTGCAAGATGTTATCTTGGAGTGTCAACGCTCTCAAGAGGCTAAAAGCCGTCGCGTTGACCACCACATTACGCGCCTTCCTAACACTGCTGCGACGTCAACTTGCGAGGATCTTCGCATAGCGACCCAGCCCGATTTACACTCCAGTGACATCACGAGAATTGTACGCCGCGAAATTAAGGCCATATCACCCGCACCCTTGAGAGCACTAGCACCGAGTGATCCTCAGCCGACCATATCGCTTATACAGACCGTTGTTCGCCAAGAACTAGCCAACGCGGGTATTCACACGGTCTGTTCTGTGCACTGTCCCGACGCTCTCAGTTCATCTACCTCCAGCCACCCACAGCATTATCGCCGCCCTGCTCCACGTAACCGTGACCCAAATGCGTGGAGGACGCCTGACGACAGGCCGATTTGCTTTCGACGTGAACGAGTGGGACACATTTCCCGCCATTGCCGAAGCACGTGAACCTCACCGTATCGGCCAAACTCAAACTTCTCCAACCTCCACTCACCAGCCCATCTCTATGGCCAGGAACTACCACGGCGTGATAGATAAGCTAATTACGACCCGACCACTACAACCACTGCCCACTACAGTCGCTCACCTTCACCTCGACGTATATTTTGCCGGTCTCCGCCGCCGCCCCGTTCCCCGACCCTATTCTCTGCCCGGCGGTTTTCTTCAGAAACTAACGGCTGCAGCTCCTGGAGGTAAGGCTGCTGATACGACTTGCTCACCAATTTCTCTGTTGACGCTGCCAACCAATCAGAACCTTATCGACATTGAAGTCGACGGTATATCTGTTAAAGCCTTGGTGGACACAGGCGCCCATATTTCCGTGATGAGCTTGCACATTCGTGACCGCCTAAAGAGAGTCAGCCCCTTCACGCAGTGTTCGTGTTGCTGATGGTGGTACAGCTTCTGTTATTGGCGTCTGTACTGCACGCGTTACTATCGCTGGCCGTCAAACTTCAGTTCTCTTTACTGTTCTCTCTCACTGCACCAATGATGTGATCCTCGGTCTTGAACTTTTGTCCACCTATTCCGCCCTCATCGACTGTTCAGCTGGTACTGTGCAACTTTACCTACAGTGTCCGACTGATCTACCCAGTCCACCCCAAGCTCGAAAGTGCTCTGCTGAGCATGCCCGTTTGTCACCGCAAACTGTGACCTGCATCACAGTAATGCCCTCACCACCTGTATCTGATGGCGACTATGTGCTCGCGCCAATTACATCCATTGTTTTGACTCACAGTGTTACCTTACCACACACAGTTATTCAGTTACGCGCAAACCGCGCCTTTATTCCTGTGCTCAACTTTGCTGTGTGTCCACAATGGCTCCCGCATGAAATTGCCCTCGCCCTGCTGACTCCCTCTGACGAATACGTCATCTCAGCTCTGTCTTCGAGTGATGCTGGACACTGTAGCTACACGCAAGCACAATCTTCGCAAGCAACCCGTCTGCTGGCGTTAAAAAAATGATCGCGTAAGACCTTTTGCCGCATAAAGCTGACGCACTCCTTCACGTCCTTGAGTCATAGTGGGAAGTATTTGACTTTTGTAATCGTCCGCTAGGTCAAACCACTGCTGTAAAGCACCGCATTGACACCGGCGACGCCACCCCTGTCCATCGACGGCCATATCACGTATTTTCAACCAAGTGCCACATAATTCAAGGAGAAGTCGACAAAATGCTCGCCAGAGACATATTTGAGCCATTATGTAGTCCATGGGCATCTGAACAACATCACTAAAAAAGACGTCTACCCGCTACCACGCATAGACGACGCCCTGAATTGTCTTCACGGCGCTAAGTATTTTTTGTACATTGATCTAAGATCGGGATACTGGCAAATTGCTGTCGACGACGTTGTCACAGGTTTCGTTAATTAGGGAGGCGATCGCCGGGCTAATTCCAGGGGCGGAAGTATCGGCCCCCCGAACCGCACCACGAAAGCGAGGACAATTTAGAAGTGGTCCTTTTTGGCGCGCCAGCGGTCGCCGGCTGTGGCCCAAAGAACAAGTCACAGCCGAGAGTTGATAAACAAACAAAATTATATTCTAAATAATGGCAGATCGAAAACAATACACAAGTATGCACACTCCACAATAGTTGAGTACAATATGTCACCAATCAAACAACGTACTACACAGTACAATCAGCTACACTCGAAACAACGGACACAGACAACAATAAACACTACAATGCAGTCGCATGCATTGAACAACCAAGGCACTTAAAGACTAAAGAGATGGAAAACCTATTCAGTCCAAAGTTCTTGGAACAAAAGTATGGATGATACTCTTCCGAGAATCACTCACTCAAAGTCCAGGGTTGTTGTCGTTCCGCTGCCCCCGAAGTTTCTCTTCCAGGAAACCTCGTGTCTTCAATTGGCCACTCTCCAAGCTTCAAACTTCTTCGCCGGAAACACGTCGGCTTCACACACGCAGCTGTTGCCACGCGTCTTCGCTCGATAGCAGTAAACACACACTCTTGCCTGTAGCTCGAGTCGTCACCCTTCAGGTGGAAATCATCTTCTTCTCCTGCTTTGTCTCTACGGACAAAACCTTCACCGACTACACGGCGGAATCCCTACGCGCTCTAGCGTTAACTTCCGTCTTCTCCTCATCTCCCATCTTCGCTGCTCGGTTAAATACCTTCGGCGCGCGATTTCAGAAGATTCTCATCATTTCGTCGGCGCGATGCGCAGCGAAGGCTGGGGAAAGCGCGAGACGGTACGAGGGCCGTCCGCGACGGATGACTCAACCCGGCATCACCACGCCCCTTTCCATCTAGAAATTTCAAGGGCTTGCTCGGCCGCCGATGTGGGGTGAGGAGGCTCGTCAGTGAACCTACGCTTCCGAGGGGAGGGGGACGCGTGCCCGGGGAGTCTTTGGATGCTTTTTTTCTTTTCTTTTTTTATCGTTGACCTCGCGGCGTCACTCCAGCGTTTCGTCGCGAGATTTGGCGGCGCGCCCTTTTTTGAGCGCTCGTTTTGTGACAGACGTGGATCACGAAAAGACCGCTTTTGTCACGCCCAAAGTCTTTACCAGTTTAAGGTAATGCCTTTAGGGTTATGCAACACTCCGGCCACCTTGGAGTAGATGATAGACTCTCCTTTGCGTGGGTTCAAATGGTCAATTCGTCTATGTTACCTTGACGACGTTATCGTCTTTTCTCCAACCTTTGAGACGCGCCTTGACCACCTATCCTTAATACTGGCTGTTTTTCGCAATGCTGGTCTCCAACTGAACTCGTCAAAGTGCCACTTCTGACGCCAGCAACTAATCATGTTGGGCTACCTTGTCGACTCCTCTGGTGTACGCCCTAATCCCGATAAAGTGCGAGCCTTGTGGAACTTTCCCATTCTGACCTGCACCATGGAAGTCCACAGCTTTCTCGGTCTGTGCTCGTATTTTCGACGTTTTGTGAACAACTATGCGGAAGTAGCCCATCCTCTCACAAAGTTACTGAGAAAAGATGTCTCATTCACATGGGGTGCTGCGCAGGCTACGGCGTTCTCTACACTTAATGCTTTGCTAACAGAACCACTAGTTCTGAGCCATTTAGACAATGCCGCCCCTACAGAAGTCCGCACCGATGCCAGTGGGCACGGAAATGTGCTGTGTTGGTCCAGTATCAAAGCGGCTGCGTCCGCGTTATCGCCTATGTCAGTCGTCTCCTCTCGCAGGCGGAAAGTAGCTACTCAATTAGCGAAAGGGAATGCCTTGCTCTCGTTTGGGCAGTAGCAAAATTTTGGCCCTATTTACACGGTCGACATTTCGCTGTCATAACCGATCACCACGCCCATTGCTGGTTCGCATCCTTGAAGGACCCCACTGGGCGCCTTGGTCGATGGGCATTACGACTCCAAGAGTATAACTACTCGCTGTCTTACAAATCTGGCTGCTTACACCATGACGCTGACTGTTTATCTCGGAGTCCAGTGGACCCACCTGAGGCGTTCGATGAAGCGCCTTGTGTTTTGTCTCTCTCCACTTTAAGCAACATCCGTGAGGAACAGCGCCGAAATCCTGTCTTACGTAACATCATCGAGAAGCTTCATTCTGCGGCACCGGATCCGTCTACTCAATCGTTCGTGCTTAAGGATGGCACAATGTACCATTCCGACGTGCGCCCTGATGGACCCGAATTGCTCCTTGTGGTACCCTCCCACTTACGTGCGAGCGGGATCGGCCAGCTCTACGACGCCCCAACTGCCGGTCACCTCGGACTGTCTCGGACGTACGACCGTGTACAGCGTCGATTTCACTGGCCCAGTCTTTATCGCTCGGTCCACAGCTACGTCGCCTCAAGCGACCAGTGTCAACGCCGAAAAAAAACATTCGGTGAGCCCTGCCAGGTTACTCCAACCACTTGACGTTCCCTTAGATCCGTTCTTTCGACTTGGTCTTGACCTCCTAGGCTTTTTCTCTGCGTCCACTTCTGGGAATAAGTGGGTAGCTGTTGCGACGGATCACACAACCCGGTACGACATTTCATGGGCTCTACCAGCCAGCTGTACCATGGACGTGTCCGATTTTCTCCTGCACGACGTCATACTTCATCATGGCGCACCACGCCAACTCCTCACAGATCGTGGGCGTTATTTCCTTTCCCTAGTTATCGACGACTTGCTTCGCTCCTGCGAGACAAAACATAAATTTACGACAGCCTGCCGCCCGCAAGCTAACGGATTGACTAAGCAATTCAACCGGACTTTAACCGATATGCTCGCCATGTACGTATTGTCCGACCACCAGGACTGGGACGTTACATTGCCCTTCGTTACGTTCGCCTATGATTCGTCACGCACGATGCAGCTGGTTTTAAATGCGAAGAATTTCTTAGCGAACATCAGCGACTTTGAGCGTATCTATCTATCTATCTATCTATCTATCTATCTATCTATCTATCTAGCCGCCTACGACTTTTAGCTCTCCGGGCCATTTCGATTGTGGTAACAGTACCAAACTTGGTATGGCATAACATGGCTGTATGAAGAACGTATTTGGCTAGTCATAAAGTGAAAATCGCCACATGTATGTCATGAATGTCATAATTTACAATTCATGGTCCTGCAGCTCTTGCGGTGGTTTCGTTCACCTGGCATGTGTCAAAATCGGTATGGCATGGAATGATTGCATGGCGAACACAAGCGACAGACCCTTACATGAAAATGATGACATGCATGTCATGTAACAACATGACTACATGCCACGCTCATGATGTGCTCGTGGCTGTTTCGGTACCGTCACATATACTAAATTTCATATTACAGTACGTGAATGGATGACGAAGGTAAGTGACGGGTGCGTACATGATATTCATGAGATGCACGTCATGTAACAACATGACTACATGCCACCCTCATTATGCACTGGCGGCCGCTTCGCTAGCTTCCCTTATACAAAATGCGAAATCACGGGACGTGAATGGATGACGAAGGTATGATACTGGTGCAAGCATGATAAACATGAGATGCGTGTTATGTAACAACATTACTACATGCTACGCTCATCATGCGCTCGTGGCCGTTTCGCTAGCTTCACATGGAGCAAACTCTGTATTACGTGACGCGAACGGACGACATGGGTAAATGACACATCCAAACATGATAACAACGGCATGCGTGTCATTAACAACATGACTACATGTCACACTGATGATGCTCTCGTGGCCGTTTCGTAGCTTCACATATGCCAAATGTGGTATTATGTGACGCCAATGAATGACGAAGGTATGTGACTGCAAACATGATAATCATGAGATGCGTGTCAAGTAAGAACAGGACTACATGCCACAGGCAAGGCGCCAATACAATTCGACGTGAAGCGCCGGCGTTCATTTCATCGCATCACGGCGGCGTTGCCACGTTAGGCGCCAGTCGTGCCATATACTCACAGGCGCGCGCCGCACTGCGTTGCTTTGACGCATGCCACGCTCATATCACGCTCATAGTTTGCTCGCGGCCATTTGGCTAGTGAGTGAGTGAGTAAAAACTTTATTGAACATGTCCGGCGTCATTGAGCGGGGTGGGGCTACAAGCATTCCTGCCTAGGTGACGGCCTCGAGTCCTTGGACCCGGGCGGCATCCTCGGCTTGCCGGACGGCCCACAGTTGATCGGCAAGGTCATGGCTGAGCAGAGCCGCCTCCCATCGCGCCTCGCGGTTCGAGACTGCCATGTCTACCGGGTTCGTAGGGGACTGCTGCGCGTTACCGGTACACTTCCACAGCATGTGCTGCAGCGTCGCTCTGGCTCCGCACGCCTTACACGCGTCGGACGTATAAATGCCTGGGTAGCAGAGGCGAAGGATCACCGAATTCGGGTACGTGTGTGTCTGTAGTTGTCTCCAGGCAACCTGCTGTTTCTTGTTTAGTTTGGCGTGGGGTGGTGGATATTTGCACCTGTTCAGTCTGTAGTGTTGCGTGATGTCTCTGAAAGTGGTCATGCGATCCCCCCACGTCCATTCCCGCATCGCTGTCGAAGTGTGCGAGACATCGGGACTGTCGGCAGACGTCGCAGCTCGGCGTGTAAGTCCACGAGCCGCGGCGTGGGCAGTCGCGTTGCCCGCAAGCGGAGGGTCCGTGTGGGCGGGGGTCCATACGAGGAAACTGTCGTTTTTGCGGCAGATGTTGCGTTTGTGAATTTGGAAAATGCGGGCCGCTTCGCGGGAGAGCCGGCCGTTGGCGTAGTTGCGTATCGCCGCCTGCGAGTCGCCTATTATCATCTCGGCGTCCGTTGTGGCTATCGCGAGGGCTATGGCAGCTTCTTCGGCTGCCTCCGTCTCTTCCGTGCCTATCGTCGCACTCGTGACGCAAGTTCCTACATGATCAGTGATCGCGACCGCGAAGCCGCGGTGGCAGTCGTAACGGGCCGCGTCCACGTAAACTGTGTCTTTGCTATTGCCGAATTTCTTTTCAAGCTCTTGGGCGCGTCTGTTGCGCCGACCGATGTAATGTGTCGGGTGCATGTTCTTAGGCAACGGCAGAACGACGATGCGCTCGCGAATACGTCTGGGTATCCCGACCTTTTCGCCGCGCTGCGTATGGTAGTTAATACCTAGTGTCTCGAGGATGTGTCGACCAGTTCTGGTTTTCGCCAGACGTTCGTACTGGGCGATGTTGTGTGCTTCAATTATCTCATCTAGAGTATTGTGCAACCCCAGCTCGAGAAATTTTTCCGTGCTGGTATTGGCCGGTAATCCGATTGCGCGTTTGTACGCCTTGCGGATGAGACAATCTAGTTTGGTGCGTTCAGTCGCCTGCCACTTGAGGTAGGAGGCGACGTACGTTATATGGTTCATAACGAAAGCATGAACCAGGCGAATGGTATTGCTTTCCTTCATTCCGCTATGCCGATTTGTTATTCGTTTCAGCAACCGGATTGTTTCATTGACCGCGCCCTCTAGTCTGCGAACGGTTTCGCCGTTGTGGCCGTTGGCGGACAGGCGCAAGCCCAATACCCTAATGTTGTTAACTTGTGGGATGACAGCGCCGTCTGATGTGCGTACATTAATTTCTCTATATGCGCACTCGAATGCGGAATCAGCGTTCTTGGGTTTACGGCCCCTGCGCGAGGGTCTATAGAGCAGGAGCTCCGATTTAGCGGCGGAACATTCGAGGCCAGTGTCGCGAAGGTAGTCCTGCACCACGTTGACGGCTTCCTGCAGCGTTTGCTCTACGTGGCCGTCATTTCTCTCGGCAACCCAGAGGGTGATATCATCGGCGTACAAGCTATGGTGGAGGCCTTATATCTCAGCGAGTTTTTGTGGTAATCCGACAAGCACGAGGTTAAAGAGCATGGGCGAGATTACGGAGCCCTGCGGCGTGCCCGTACAACCCATGTATATGTCCTGCGATTCTAGTCCGCCGATCGCTAATCGGGCCCGGCGGCCCGTAAGAATATCCCGTACGTAGTGGTACGTTCTCTCGCCCAGTCCCAACGCTCGTATACTTTCAAGTATCGCAGCATGGCTAACGTTGTTGAATGCCTTTTTGAGGTCGAGCCCGAGTATCGCTTTGGTGGATCGTGTGGGTTTGTCTACGATATCGTGCTTGAGCTGAAGCATAACGTCCTGCGTGGAAAGGTTACGACGGAACCCCAGCATCGTGTGTGGGAGCATGTTTCGGTCCTCGAGGTAGTTGGTAAGGCGAGCGAGAACCACGTGTTCCATGACCTTACCAACGCAGGACGTCAGGGATATCGGTCGAAGGTTGTCAATCTGTACTCGTTTGCCCGGTTTGGGGATCATAATTATGCGCGCCGTTTTCCACGACATCGGTATACCGCCCGCATTCCAGCACTCGTTCATGTAAGCCGTCAGTTGTTCTATCGACTCATCGTCCAAGTTACGTAGCGCTTTGTTGGTTATCCCGTCCGGGCCTGGCGCCGACTTTGTGTTGAGCCTGTGCAGCACCGCCCTCACCTCTGCAACGCTGAAGTCCTCGTCTAGCTCCGCGTTACCCTCACCCTCCCAGGCGTATGCCGAATGCGCGAGGGGGCTACGTGACTGAAAGTAACGGCTTCGCACGTCATCTAGAAAGTCCGCGTGGGTGCCCTTGTAGTCGTGCAGCAACTTGTTAAACTTATGTGCGTGCGATGTTTTCGTCTCCTCCGGATCCAAGAGGTGCCGGAGGAGATGCCACGTCTTGGCCCGTCCCAGCTGGTTCTCCATCCCATTGCAGATCTCTTCCCATTGCGTTTTGCATACCTGTAACGCGTGCTCTTCCATGTCCCTGCTTAGCCGTGCTATGCGTCTGCGCAGCGTTCGATTGTGGCGTTGACGCTTCCACCTGTCTTGCAGGCTGCGCTTGGCTTCCCACATGTGTAGGAGTTTGCTGTCTACCACTTCGAGCTGTGCTTCTGGCGGAACCTCCCGCGTCGCCGTTTCTAAATCGCCCTTGAGCGTCGAAGTCCAGCTATCTATATCCTCAATAGCCGCACTGCCACGGTTCTGCTCTTTCCGGATTTTGCGAAACGCGTCCCAATCCACCAGCCGGTGGTTCTTGCCCTTGGTACCTTCCCGATGAACGCGGTGGTGAGGTTCAGCGTCGACCTGGATCTCGATCACTGAGTGATCGCTACCCAGGTCCTCCTGTGTATTGTGCCATCGCGCGCTAGGAACGTTCTTGGTAAATGTGAGGTCGGGTGAGGTGTCTGCACATACGCTGTTGCCCCTGCGCGTAGGCGCGGAAGGGTCTGTGATGAGCTCGAGGCCCTCATTCTGCGCATCGTCCCAAAGGCGCTTACCTTTTGGCGTTTCGTAGCCGTACCCCCACGCCGCGTGGGGCGCGTTGAAGTCGCCCGCGATGAGCAAGGGCCCGTCGGCAGCTGTTTCGCGCGCCTCTCGCAGTAACGTGCTGAAGCGGTGTCTGGCTTTGGGTCTGCTATACACGTTCAGCACAAACAGGCCGGGGCCGCGCCCTTTCTTCGGGATGAGCTCTATGAGTACATGCGGTATGCTAACGTTCTTGAGTTCGCGTTGCGCCACGGTGAGGTTGCGTCGCACCAGCGTTGCAGTGGCCGGTGGGGCTCCCGCGGTCACAGCTTCGTCTATAGATTTGTACCCCGCCAGCTTGACCGGGTCATTGGTTTCCTGCAATAGTATTACGTCCGGTCGTTGCCGGTTACGTAAAAATTGTTGGAGAAGCGCCCGTTTCCTCCTGTACCCCCTGCAGTTCCACTGCCAGATAGTGAACGTGTTCCGTGTGTTATGCTGTTGTGGGCGTTGTGTTTGTGTGGTTTCGTGTCGAGCCATGGTGACTGTACGTGTTATTGTTTGCCGTCCGGCTGATCCTGCGCCTCTTCGTCAGGTAACGGCCTAAAGTACGGTTTCCCAGTCGTTCGTACTGGGCGACCCACTGCGCCCGGAAGTCGCATTTCGATATTGTCTATGCGCGTTTGAAGCGTCGCGACCATTTTTGTGAGCTGAGATATTGCAATGCTCAACTGTTCGGTTTGTGCGGTTTGCTGAGCAATTGCGTTGTTAGGTTGCGTGGTTTGCTGCGCGTGTTGAGTCATCATCGCGTCTACCTTGTCGTCGAGTCTATCGACTCGTTCGCGGAGCTCCTTCTCGCGTTTCTGCGATTTGACGTCGAATTGTTCCGGGTCAAGTGCCTTACGTTTGGTGGGTGCGGGGTGCGCGTTTTGAGCCTCCATGACTTCCTCCCCACTCTCGGCTGTACTAGCAGCCGCGTCGGCTGCGACGGGTTTAATTGGAGGAGGAGGAGGAAAGGGAACTGTCGGGGCCTCCCCCTTCAACGTGGCAATTTCGTTTCTTAACCTTGCATTTTCCTGCTTTAGTTCTTGGATTATTGATTCGAATTGATTCAATCGTTTCTGCACTAAACTTTCTGGGTCGCTGTTGCGTTTGTAAGCAGAGCTACCGCGTCTGTCTACATCTCGGTTTCTATCAATGGCAGTCTCGGTTCGCGTTAGCGGTGCGCTGGGCGCGCGTCCGGAGGCGACGTCCACCCACCTCAATTTATGGGGGTCAACCCCTCCTCCGCCTCTGGCTGCAGCTGTGTGGTTGGCTCGGGCCGTCGACGTGCTGCGAGGCTTCGCTGAACGGGGTCGGGAGACGCTGCGAGAGCGGGCTCGAGAACGAGTACGGGAGCGAGTGCGGCTCCGCGCGCGGGTCTCCCTCGAGGCCGATCGACTGTTGCCGCTACGTCGTCTCGGTGCGTGGCGTCGTCCGTAGCCCTCCTCCCCGTCGTTGACGGTGCTGCTACTGCTGTAGGCGGCCTCAGCCTCCTCGCGCATTCTGCGTTCCCACTGTCGGCGCTTGACTAGGTAGGGTGTCTTGTACTTAGCTTTGCACTTGCGGTCTCCGGTGAGGTGACCCTTTCCGCACAGTTGGCACACCGGCTCGCACCGATGATCGTCGGGCGGGTTACCGCATCCGCACCCACGGCACTTCTTGTCGTTCGGGTTGGGGCACACGTCGGCCCTGTGTCCCAGACGACCACACTCGTAGCACATATCGATATGTTTCTTGTAAAGAGTGCACCTTATCACCATCCCGCCGTAGTTCACGTAACGAGGCACGTAATAGCCGTCGAAAAGGATTATCACGTTGGTCGTGTTTCCCATGCGCTTGGCATGCAGGACGTTCGGGTTGCGGTGGTTAACCAGACTTCTCACGACGTCCGCCGGCTTTTCGTCTAGCGATATGTCCCTGATGAGGCCTTTGGACGTGTTCTCCGGAGCCGCTCTGTAGGCACTCGCTTCGAACTCGCGGTCGCCAATTCGCAGCTTGCAAATGCCTCCATATCGTCTAGCGCGATCTTCTGACGGCGTGCTTACCACAATAACGTTTTGTCGCTCATTGAGACAGACGCTGTCCTCCTCGGCTACCTCGCGTCCCACCCCTGCAGCGTCGCGTATGCAGCAGTGGACGCGGTCCTTCTGGTAGTGGGATACGTTGAAGCCATCTCGGGGTCGCACGATGATCTTGTAGTCATCCGTCGGCAGGTTGGGCATTCGGCTCGTCATGGTAATCTTCTGCACGTACTGCGTCGCTTTCTGTATAAACGCCGCCTTCTCGGTAGACGCTGGCGTTGCTTGCTGGTTCTTCGCCGGGTCGGCGTCTCCACCTGCCTTCTTGGTGTTTCGTTTTACCTCGCACCATCCCTGCTCTTTTCCGAACTCCGTCGGCGATATCTCCTCCCCTTCGACTTGCACGAATTCCATTTCGGGCGCCGGCGCAGCGGATGGGGCACCCGCTTGCTCCGACGACTTGTCAGGCCTACCGTGCCTTGTCTACTGGCTTGACTGTCGTGCCAGCGTGGCGGTACGGGCAATCTTCGAAAAGTGACCGAAACACGGGCTCACCTGCACAAATGGTATCGGGAGAGACCGCAGGCCTTTCGCAGTCACTTGGGAATACTCTGAAGTGAATGGCTGGAAAGAAATCGCCAAAAACCATCGGCTAGCTCTACATATATTAAATTGGGTATGACGCGATGCGAATAGATTACAAAGGTAAACGACAGATCCAACCATGATAATCATGACACGGACGGAAGTCATGTACGGCATCATTTACCTCCACCTCGTAATATTGCGGGGATTTTAAAGTGACTTATCAACATTTCTCATTCGTGCTTCGCATATCATCGATTCCCACTGTACGTGGGATCTGCAATTTTTGTTTCACCTTTCTATCTCGTGTTTGGCCGTTCTCGAACTTTACCGTTTGACAACATCTTTCCCACAGCAGTCGACTCAACGACCGAATGCACCCGTGATGCTTTCACCAGAGCTCGAAAAGCACGAGACGTTGCCCATCAGCGTCTTTTCGCATCGCAAGATCAACAGCGGCAGCGTAACATCTCCCATCATCGCCAAGTTTTCTTTACTCCGGCTTCTCTTGTGCTACTGTGGACTCCGACTAGGCGCGTTGGACTTTCTGAAAAACTGCTTTTCCGCTACTCGGGAACCTACCGCGTTTTGCGCCGGGCGACAGATGTGACCTACGAGATACCCCACTCGAGTCTTCCTCCTTTCCCATTCACTGTCTACAGACATTCTTCAAGTATGTCGCTTTAAGCTTTACCACTCGGCAACATCATAGAAAGCACCGAGACGGTGCTTCAGCACCCAGAGGTTATGTTATAAGACAATGTCCCACAAAAGCGGTTAGATAGGCGCGGAGAAAGACGACGTGATTTTGGTGTAGAGCATCAGCTCATCTTCTCCATCTTGGCTTGCACGTTAGCGCTGTGTAAATACATCTTCAAACGCCTAGTTTCGCGTGTGCCTTCACGTAACATTATTGAAAAGTCAATGGTAAGGATATTCTACAGGAAGTGCGGTTGTACTTGTCATCAATACGATATAGGAAGCAATAAAGGAAGCAAGGTGGTGCCGGTGGGAGATTTTTCCTTTGCGTTGTTGAACAATGAAAAATTCGCAGCGTGTGCGTTAACTAAAAGCCGAATTCTCCTGTCTCGCATTCCCCATTAGCAGCCAATGGCATGTACATTGAGCACTATTTGACAAGAAAGGGTGGCAACGTCATACTCGCTGGGCATAGCCTCCTTGGTTCTAGAAAGGTTTAGCGAGCGTTGGGTCGCAGTGCCATGAATACAGTGAACTAGTATATACCATGAACTCGTGGTGATTAACGGTAGGAAGTAGGCACGAAGCGCAATCCGTAAGAAAGTGTGCGTGCGCCACCTCTTGTTTAGTCCTTGAAATGTCCGCTGGATGGCGGTGCTTCTATAAGCGGAATATATGTGGAAAAGATGCGACATGGTGGTACTTGGAGTGTTGACTAGATGGACGAACGGACACACAGACAGATGCATGGACGGACGCATGAATGCACGCATGGACGGACGCAGGGGTGCATGCATGGACGAACGCAGGGATTGACGCACAGGTGGACGTGCGGACGCACGAACAGACGCACGCATGAATGGGCGGACGGACGCATGGACGGTCACACAGACGGATGCATGGACCGACGGAAGCAAGAACGAATGGACGGACAGATGCTTCACCCCACCCTCCATCATTCCCCCGGGATATGCTGTTATTTCCTTTCTACCGTGTTCATATATATAGATACGAATACATATACGGTGCATGATATCGACGCCGACGCTGGCGGGAAAATCCAGCCGAGAGTGTCCATATAGTTGCTATCACAATAATATATTAGCACTGTATTACGTTAAACTGAAACGCGCTAGCAATGGCAAAATTTCATAGTTCTTTTAACTCACGTTCATTCAACTAACGTTACTTGATGGGGTATTTTACTGCATTTAGGAGTAATATAATCTTATGGTTATGTCCCTTTCTTGTGCAGTATCGGTCAAGAAACATCATTCCTGGCGTCCGCATTAACAACCTGCTGGTCGCATTGTGCATGCTAGCAGTATTTGGCTATATTCTGCTCAACCACCCGAGACACGACCACGTAAAAGTCAACCGGACTATCATACGAGTTATAGCGAAACATGAACACAAGGCTACGGTTCCTTTGAGTTATGCACCTTTTCAACGGCCCTTTATGAGGTGTGTATTTTTCTATCCCTCCTGTACAATATTAGACACGCTGGAGACACGCTTGATATGACATACCATGCCTTGACGCATTACATTAACGTCTAGAAACGTTCAAATATTGTCACCTGCTTCTATTCAAGAAAACGCAGTTTGAAATACACTCAAACTATCTGCCTATAATGATAAAATATTTTTGACCGCGCCATGTCGCTGGAACGAGCGTGTCCTGGCGAAAACAAATTTCATTGCCGAAGCATTGGCTTCAATGCCCTGCATCACTGCAGGTCTTAATATTTCCCAAAAAGCCTGTCCTCTACGATACAAACTTGATTTTCCTATTAGAGTGCCGACGCTCGTTAGGCATTTTCTTTCATTGTGGTCACGGTGTACAGCCGTTGCCATTTTCGAAACATACACTAGACAAACGCACGCGGAATAGTTTTACAATACACTTCAACCTAGGTACAGGCTAATTATAAGGTAAGAAACAGCTGTCCTGGCAAAAATAACTTATCGAGAAGAGTCTTGGTCAGTTTATCTCTTCAAAAATGCGCCTATATGTTCAGGCTTCTCAAGGAAACCTGTAAAACAAAAGCGCAAGTCGAAAAATGCCTGTCCAAACTAATTACCGGTGGCAAGGAAATAACTTTTGAGCGGTTAGTCGACGCTGACAACGAGCTCGACTTCTGCGCAGAGCTAACCGACGACGAAACAGTCAGTCAGGTTATGGCGGATTCAGACGACTCCGATGTCGAAAAAGAGAACCCTACCGGTGGCAAGATACCATTTTAATGTGGGTCAGATTTTGGGTTCTTTGATTAGCTTTTACGGCACATCCTCCACTTCACCAGTCTTCTAAGTCCTTCTTGAATAGTCTGAGACGACTGGTAGGTGAAATAAACTTACACTTCTATGTACACTTTATGTCACTCAATTCACATTATATGGGGCAACGCTGGTCAACGTACTATTACATACCTACACCATACCCAGCGCATTGCTCGCTCCTCATGATTCACTTCGTGTAGATGCGTGGATTTTCTTCGTGCCCGTCAAGTATACTGTCTTTTTTTATTCTATCATGTAAGCCCTAAGTATATTGCTACGTAGCTATCGCATGAAGGGTGAACCATTCTGTGGACAGAAGGCGACGAAGAAGACTGCTTTGCTCGCTCTGTGTGCTGCGCTCCAATTTTATCGGTTTAAATACACTGGCAAAGAGTCACGTCCTGTCTAATTTTACGTAACATATTTGTGGTGGAGGTGCTAGTCCTTCTCTGTACGAAGCTCCGCAATGGCCGCATCATCACGGGTCCTACCATGTCACAGGTTCAAGGTACATCGTCTTCACCACCCGCCTCTTCTGTGACTCCTACCTACGTTGTCCTACCTCCTGCTCGTAATCCAGGCGTATTTTCCGGACATGATGGCCTTGACGTTGACAAGTGGCTCAACGTGTAGGAACGGATCAGCGCCAGCTTTAGGTGGGAGCCGACACTCATGCTTGCCAACGTGCTTTTTTACCTTGATGGCCCTCCATGGGTGTAGTTCGAGACGCACGAAGCCGACATTACCAGCTGGGACACTTTCAAGGAGAAGATCCGTGACCTTTTCGGAAACACCGCTGCGCGACAGATAACAGCGCGAAATCAGTTGGCTACTCAGGAACAGACGTCAACCGAACCCTACCTCGCGTATATTCACGAATTCATCACCCTTTGTCTCCAGGTCTAGGAACACATGCCCGAGCCTGAGAAGGTATCGAATGTGCTTAAAGGCATCGCCGACGATGCCTTCAACTTGCTTGTATACAGTAACGTCACCACCATCGATGAAATCTTCAAAGAGTGCAGGCAGTTTGAACACGCCAAGAGCCGCCGTACCCCGCACAGATTCACATGACTGCCCAACACGGCCACCACTTCATCGTGTGAAGCCACTCACGAACCACCTACCTAAGACCACGTTACCCGGATCGTTCGTCGAAAGTTCGAAGCTGCCTGTCCAGCTCCCATTCAACAGCCTGTTTTTACAACCAGAGCCACTGACCCATCACAGCTATCGGTAGCCTTAATTCAAGCTTTGGTAAGGCAGGAATTCGCTAATCTCGTTCTTCCGTCAGCGTGTCCCGTGACTCACCCTGAAGTACGCCCATACCCTTCAGGTAACGCTCGCCGACCTCCTCCATCATTGCCCTTCCGGAACCCTACGCAATCGCGGACGCCTGACGACAAGCCTATCTGCTTTTCCTGTCATCAATCTGGACATATTTCTCGTTATTGCCATCGCCGCTGGTCCAACCCACCACGTCAGAGCTACCCTACTTATATGCGCTGTACTACTTCTGGACGTCCAGCCGATTCACCGTCCAACTTTTACTCACCGCATGAAAGTAATAAAACGTGACCTTACAGATGTAATATATTGAATGTTTTCATTGATAAAGGAGGGTTTTCCCAATGTATGTTTTGGTGTATGGTATCTGTATATCACCGTTCAACGTGGATGTACCCTAGTTGACGCTTGGTACGTCTTCATCCGGAGACTAACATGCATGATCAATTTATTAAAAAAGCATTTTGTTATCTGTATATGGTAACAGACAAAGCATATCGGAAAAGCAGGCTAGCAAACGCAGTGAAACTAGCTTTCATGCTTTACAAACACTCGCGTTCTTTATACATGCTTCACAATACAACACCCAAAATTGCAGTAATAATTCGTGACACAAGCGTGCGTTACCAGCGGGCGTCAGAATATCTGATTTTACCGAATCAGCTTCGTTGCTTAAAGGTGGTCACCCACTTCAAAAGGCGCACATGCTATTGCGCCAATCCTCTTGGGGCCACGTGGTGGGTGCATAGCAAGTACCAAAAAGCTTCATGCACTAAGTGTTTGAAGTATGCACTAGGAAAAGGGCATCACTATCACGTTCAACTCTTAAAGGCGAAGCGTGAACGTCCCCCCCCCCTTTTCTTTTAGATGTGGAGCATCTAATACTCGAGGCTTGTAGTGCGGCGCCGTCCGCAAGCTTCCTCCTCCTTCTTCCACCATCTGTGCATCCCTTCCTCCTCTACACACCGCGCGCGCTTCACTCCTCCACCATCTGTGCACCCTTCCTCCTCTACACACCGCGTGCGCTTCTCCTCTTCACGAACATTCGCTGGCTGTATAATGTAGCGCGCATGCGCCGTCACGCTTCGAGAACATCGGCAGCTGACGCGCGCGCATGCGCCGTCGCGCTTCGAGAACATCGGCAGCTGACGCGCGCGCATGCGCCGTTGCGCTTCTCCCCCTTCTCGAACATTCGACAGCTGACAGTGCATGCGCCGTCGTGCTGTATGCGCCATCGACAGCTGACAGTGCATCGCGCCGTCGCGCTCAAGGTCGGCGCTCGCTCGCTCGCTCAGTTGCCGCTCGTCGGTTTGTTTGTACGGCGCGTCGACGTCCAAGGTCGCGGTGAAATGAATTCCAACGAATCCACAAACACAATGATCGACGTCCCTTCGACCAGCGCCGCCCTTTCGCATACGTGTGTACGTGTTCACTCATTTAACACCCCCTCCTACAACCACGTTAAACAATTTAGCCATCGACCCAAGTAAGTCGTAAATTAACACCCCATTTCACAACCACGTTAACCAATTTAGCCATCGATCCAAGTAAGTCGCACTTTAACACCCCGTTAACCAATTATATGCTCCGCATCCTCCTCAGTGTTCCCCCGAGGGAAGCTGCGGGCAATTTTTTCGTCTAGCATGGCCACTATAGGCATGGATGCGCCCAGACATACAGCCAACGTCACATCTGTATTTATATGTTCATCAGTATGCCTTACGTAATATTGTTACGTGAATCATCAGTAGGCTACAAACGTGTTTTCAGACGTGGTTGCAGCGCTGACCTGTTCAGCTCAGAGCCCGAGTAGACTAAGTAATATCTTCGTTCTCTTCATCCGGCGCACACGCACATAGTTCAAAGCACTGGAAATATATATGTAGCGATACGATATCGCGTTCGCTGTGAGTAGGAAACATACCAAACGCAGTGGGCGTTTCTTTCTCAGTGATGCAGCTGGGGTTTATTACGCCAATATTATGTTTCATTGTGATGGAAACACTCCTGAGGTGTCATTCTAAACGACGTTTTCTTTTAGATACGAAACAGCTCTTTGACAAGCCTGTGTAACGCTGTCCCTCCATATTGGGGTGGAGCCAAGTAGGTCACGCCTTCCCTCGCAGTGCGCACGTGTAACTTCACTCTCTTCCTTGCCTATCGCCACTCACCGCGTGTCGTCTCTCTCGCTTCAGCCTCTCCACCACTCTTGACGCTTGAGGCCACTCCTCACGCCGGCATCATCATCTCACCCGGGCCACCTCTGCCGGCGAGAGGAAGCCGCGGGTAGGCGCGCTTGCGTGCCGTCGCCTAGCCTGGCCGTGGTCCCACGGCGCCGGCAATGTGGACAGCGCGCCGCCCCTTGCCGCGCGACCACGCCGACGGGCGGGACGCCGCCGGGGCATGCTTCACGCTAGTCAGCGCGTACCTTTCCCGGCCGTCACCGGCGTTGCGGGTTAGCGAAACCAATCATGGTCGCGAATGGCGATGTCGCACCTGGAACACCGATGAAGCACGAGCCAGGGTAGCCGAACGCAAGCACCGGCACTGGAAGGCCAACGACACTGACGAGGTGCGAGTCAAGAATGCCGATCGCGTTCGAAAATAGAGACGGCGCGAGGGTAACACCGACGAGACGCGAGCCGAGGAAGACAAGCGCAAGCGCCTTCAACGCACCCCTCTTCCCGTGTTTTTGCATTTGAAACAAACGTTTACTCCAGTAAACGTTACATCGGGTTTCGCTTCAAACCGTTATTTCAGCACTCGCACCGACGCCAGTTTCAACCAGTTCAACGCCGTTCGCACCGCTGCCGCTTCGCACCCCATCAGGGTCCCGTTTGGAGAGGTGGTCTAAAGTTTTTTTGTGTGTGTGGGCGTACCTATATGACGTGAAATAAGCACCACAAAATCGAACTGTTTGTTCCGGCACCCGCGTCGACGCCTGTTTCAACCGGGTCAGTGTTATACGCACCGCTGCTGCTTCGCTCCCCATCAGGGTTCTCTTCGGGGAGATGGTCCATAGTTTTTGTTTGTTTGTTTGTTTGTTTGTTTGTTTATGGTAGCATCTATGACATGAAAGAAGCGCCACAAAATCGCGCTGTTTGTATTTTCATAATCTCTTCAGCGGAAGCTTTAGCTTTTACAAGTTAAAAATTGAAGTAACAGTAGTTGCGGTTCTTTTTTTCAACCAAGGTCATCAGCACTACACTGCAGCTTCGGTTGGTTTCCCTCAAGTTATCTTGATTTGCTTTGCCTATTCCGTGGCAGTACTCTTAGTCGGGTTTCAAAACAAGGCATATTCTAGAGTCATTGCAAGTGAAACGTGCACTGCACCGTAGTACGTAGTGCTGCCAAGTACGTATACTATATTCCGCCGACAAGCTATATAGCAAGTGCCGTATTTTGAGTGTAAAAAACGGAACGTTACACTTTCCGTTCCGCGTACCGACGTTAGCCCATGCTACATTATGCCTTGATTGATTAGATCACTCTACGGTACGCACCCCTCTCGCACACCTGACCACATCTTCGCGGCTAAACATAACATCGCGTCTGACGTCTCGTTGGTTTCGCAGGGAGAAAATCACGATGGCGTTCGTCATGTGCGAGGATATTTTTAATCTTGGCATCGTTACTATCAAGTCAGCCGTAGCCTACTCCTACACAAGGCTGCACCTTATCATCATCGCAGATAAGCAGAACGAGGAGAAAATGCGAAAAGAGGTAAGCCTGCATATATCTGACAAAGCCTTCTACAGTTACGATATTTTTACTGTTTCGTGAAACATGACACAGATGAACTTTCGGTATTGAAGGTCTGAGTAAAGGAGTGATTCTGACGAATTTTAGAAGCGAGTCCCCTTGGGCGCTCATGATGACCGACCGTTGTCGTCCAGGCTCGCCGTCGTCCCTAGTCGAAGCGCAGGTGCGAAACATCAGTGTGCATTTACGTGTACAGCGCGTATATATCGCGCATATAGCTTAAAAATAGACGCATACGCCATCCGTGCATCTGCCCATTCGTCCATCTGTTCGTCCGGCCGTTCGTACATCCACCTGTCCATTCGTGCGGCCGTCGACCCGAACGTGTATCTGCATTATACTAGCCGGTGACTTACGTTATAGACATACGTTATGGACATTAGGATCTAGATTCGCTCCATCATCAACATCCACTTCGTAGATCGGCAGCAATGTTTCTCTACATTTTCATCATGCCAAGCAATGCGCCTAATATTGTTTCTTCCAATGGAGAGGAATAAGTGTAACACTCACTAGACCTCAAGAAAATTTGTTTGTTATCTGAATCGAATCACGACAGCACACCCTCCACTGCGTAATGTCACATATACTATATAGCTAAGAACCCAACAAATTTGACGTATGCATGTGGGAGGTAGTGGCCACATACTGCACCAGGGTGGCCAATCCTCCTCTTGTGAGGGAGTGCGTTCCCGGCGGTGGTTACCGGTGAGGCCGCACCCCAGGCTTCGTAATGCAGTTCCATCACCACGCGGATTTTTTTTTATCTGGTTGGGAACTGCGTGGCACCGGCATTTGAACCACGGACCTTTTGCATGCGAAGCGGATGCTCGAACTCTAACAGCGTAACAAACTGGATTCCCAGAGAAAGGAAGTGTGTTAGGGGGAGACAGAAGGTTAGGTGGGCAGATCAGATTAAGAAGTTTGCGGGTATAAATTGGCAGCAGCAAGCTCAGGACCGGGTTAACTGGCGGAACACGGAAGAGGCCTTTGTCCTGCAGTGGACGTAGTCAGGCAGATGATGATGATAATGATGATGATGATGATGAACTCAACGCAATGTTTCTCCGTGACGTGGTTTATCTCGTTCATTCATTCGTTGTGCTTCAAAATTCGCGGCAAAGTACTACGTGTTATCACAATCATGGTTGGCGTTTTAAACTTAGCCATAAAACTGCTGTGCTGTTGAGCAATTTGTGGCTAAACAGGCTCGCATATATAACTCTAGTTTAGGTGCATCAGTTCCATATAGTGTAAAAAATCTCAAACAATGATCACACTCACAGAAACATTGCTTCTTCAACTTAAGACAAAAGTTTACATGCTCAGAACAGCCGGCACTTTGCTCGAGATCAGCAATGTAATATTTTTTTAGGAATAGAACCCGTCGACAAGTTTTGCATTCAAACGAATGGGCTTGTCGTGCAAACATTTGAGTAAGGATTGCATCTGTAAAACCTCAAACGGCTGAGTGAAACAAAAACAAAACAATTTAAAACAACAGGTTGAAGTTCCTTTGGCAAGATTCTGCTTACCGTAAAAATGGCACAGATGCCAAAGTGAGAGCCATCACCTCTCTCCCACATGTTTTACCCGTATCAGGTTTCTGCCAAGGTGGCGAGCGTTGGCCACGTACGCCTGTCAGTCAAGCCTGTAAAAATAGAGGTCAAGAGCACCACACAGGTAGCCATCGTCCACTAAAATTCACCTAAGTGAAAGGGTCCTCGTAAAGAAAATGTAATAGATCTGGGTAATGGTGGCATACGATGTCTAAATTATATGGAATTATTGTAAGAAAAACTTTAGCTAGCACTGCTTATAGGTAAAAAACCAAAAAGAAGACACCATGCATTTATCCTCTAAATTACATAAAATGGCCTATATGTCTGGCGCAAGTCACCATAAAGAAATGACGTTTGGTGGGTGCGTAATGAAAAGTTGTAAGCTAGGAAGCAGAATACTCAGTTTCCCCACGTGATAGCTAATTAGGATGCTTTAAATGTCTTTTAGACCATATAACGCATTTATATTTGCTGTAAAAAAAGGTAGGAATATGGGAATTTTATAGGCATATCTAAGTACAAGACTAGCCTACGCTAGTGTACAGCACCCTCTGTCTCTGTGGAGGAAAAGAGTAAGGGCACTCGTTCGGCCCTCTCATAGAGTGCGCTGCCCTGTGCGCTCTCATGATGGTGTTCGCTGGCGCCTTCTGTGCGCTCGGTGCCAGTGACGTCACCCGCGTCAAATCTCACAACGTACAAGCTACAATACGTGTGACGGCTATTCTCAACCGATTGGCGACTGCCTCCAGAGCAAAGGTGGAGGGGCGTTCGCTTGAACTTTCAAAGTTGGCATGCGGCCAAAATGAGCCCCACGTGGAGAATATTTGTTTGTCTTGCGATAGCGATTATATGCACACTCTCTGCTAGATTCTGGCGTCGGCGTCGATGCTATACACCGCTAATATATATATATATATATATATATATATATATATATATATATATATATATATATATATATATATATATATATATTCATCAGCCTGACTACGTCCACTGCAGGACAAAGGCCTCTCCCATGTTCCGCCAGTTAACCCGGTCCTGTGCTTGCTGCTGCCAATTTATACCCGCAAACTTCTTAATCTGATCTGCCCACCTAACCTTCTGTCTCCCCCTAACCCGCTTGCCTTCTCTTGGAATCCAGTTAGTTACCCTTAACGACCAGCGGTTATATCCTGTCTACGCGCTACATGCCCGGCCCATGTCCATTTCTACATATGTATATATATATATATATATATATATATATATATATATATATATATATATATATATATATATATATATATATATATATATATAAACTCAAGAAGGAAAGAAATCTAAGAAAAAAAGACTCCGACGCGCGGGATCGAACGTGAACCTCCGCGTCATGAATGCGAGACCTTAACTACTGAGCCACCGAGAGGTACCTCCGTCAAGGTTCAAACGGCAAGCTCTTCATATCTACCACTTACCGCTGTTGACGGGTATCTCGAGAGGGGGGGGGGGAAGAACTATAGTGTTTTCAGCATTATCAGCAAGATGGCGCAGTGAGCGCGCGGCTGCTCTCATCGCTCACGCGTACTTTGGCCCGCGTAGAGAATAAGGGGGTAAGCTCGATCACGCACCCTTATAATGCAGTGGGGAGGATCTTACGACTTGGTAGGCGTTGGGCTTCCACTGGAACGATTCTGTTGTAGTTATGGGGCACACATAGGTCACTGCAATCGTTAAACAGCCTCAGTTTGCGAAAAGGGGCGCGCTTTTCAGACACAGCGAAGTAACAACTGAGAAGCATATTCGCGTTAATCTTTACCTGTGAGTACGTTTTGTGCATCCTTTGTGCGTAATAAACGTGGGGCTTGTTTCGATCTGCTTGCCAATCTGCGCGCGACCTTCCAAGTTGTCGCTATCAGGTTCATTGCTTCCCCTATGCGACAAAGCTGTCACTTTTTTCACATTTTCACTTTCTATTCTTTTTTCTTTCATGACCTGACACACCTTTATTCCTTCAAGTACTCCTCCTGGCCGGATAATGTGAAAAAGCGTGTCAGCTGTGACGTGGTGCCTTTGTGGTTCCCCAAAGGAAGCGGGCACAAGTGGAAACCACTGTTCAGGCCATGCGCTACTCAGAGGCTTTTCTTACCGGTATGTGCTGCACACTTCAGATTGTATCACACACATGATTATGTTTATAGCGCTCCACCAATGCTCTTTCCTGAACTGGTGAATACTATATATTTCGTGAGAGGGATTAGGTTCTGAAAAACTATTTTCTTCTTGCATTTACGCAAACACACGGCGAAGAAAGAGGGCCATCGGGCTGCGGTATACTACAGACTTTCAGGGAGCCTCTATCATGTGGCCCCGCCTGTTTACTATGAGGGCCATCGGGCTGCGGTATACTACAGACTTTCAGGGAGCCTCTATCATGTGGCCCCGCCTGTTTACTATAATTTTGTGTGCGTAATTCAGTGAAACTGAAAAGCCAGTGACTTGCTGCTTGCGAAAAAAAATATTTTTGTCAACATTTGAAGAGAGTGAAGTTCTTTACCTGTATATGTCAACATTTGGAGAGTGTTAAGTTCCCCTCTTTCATAGCAGGTCGTGGCTTCCTTATATCTTTTTCCTAAAATTTACTATAATAACTACCTGAAAAACAAGCTACTCACAAGATTCCCATATATATCAGTTCGCATTGATCACCACATTAAAGTTGGAATTCCATCATGTCATACTGAATGTTATCATGACTCATTCATACCCAGAACTTGTGTCAGTTGGAATGACCTTCTTCTCAACTTCGCTGACATAATTGATTTGTGGGGTTTAACGTCCCAAAACCACCATTTGATTATGAGAGACGCCGTAGTGGAGGGCTCCGGAAATTTCGACCACCAGGGGTTCTTTAACGTGCACCCAAATCTGAGCACAGGGGCCTCCAACATTTCGCTGACATAAATGATATTAATTTGTTGACACTTTGTGAATATATTTATATTTGTCACTGCTTGTATAATTTTTTCTCATTATCAAAATCGTTCTCTTGTACTCCCGCGACAGCTACTTCTCTTTATTTTTCTTGATGTGAGTTTTTCGAGAGTCGAACGTAAAGAAGATTAGTTTCAATCTTGAAGAAGACAAGCCTTGTCGAATCGTGGGCTCAATCATATGCAAACCCTGTTTTGCAGATTTTGTCATCTTTAGGAAGAATAGCACTCGGGACTACTTTTAAGTTACGCCTTGAAAACTCATTTTCTCTGTTGCATAAATTTAAATAGACGTCGGCCGACACTCTTTCCTGAGAAGTTCCAAGTTCATCATTGAAATAATCCTTTCTGCACTGCAGGCTGAGACTTGGTAATTCCTGACGCATTCGCTAAGATTCGTATCATTATATATAACGGTATTTGTTGGGGTTTTACGTTTAAAAAACCACTGTATGATTTATATTATCAAAACTTCAAAACTTGTTTTTATGGAGAGTTCGTTCATTCGAGAGCGACGGAGCAGCAGCGCGCACGCACACCCACAACAGAGATGGCACGCACACACAGACACTCCGTGTTGCCTGTGTGTTCGTGTTACACATAGACGAATACATTTAATCATTCGCGTAGTTTTTCTATTATATTCTTTATATTTGTGTTTCTATTTCTTGTGTAAACTCCACGTTAGTAGTGTCTTGCTTGTCCCAGTGTACATGGAACAGTTCTCCATATTCACGCATTACCAACTCACCTAGCGAACAGACATTCGGAATATATTGTTATTCTATGAGTGAGTACATAAACCACACTCGGTGATAAGGGAAATATTGCAGTGCACCCTTCCTAGTGCTAGCAAGGAAGCGTACTGGTTTGCCGAAAAGTTTTCGGACTCTGTATTTCTCAACTTTATTTTCGCAGAGCATGCTTCCTGATGTGGATGCCGTCCTCTACGCCGACACGGACGTCGTATTCGTCCATCCTATCGAAGATTTCTGGAGAATGTTCTACGCCATGAACGAATGGCAGATGGCTGGTATGGCGCCTGAGACCGAGCACTTAAAAAACAACTGCTACTTAAGAGAAAAGATTCGCCGCCCATACGTACCTCCTTTAGGTAAGCGAAGTTGTTTCTAACCATCCCAGTTTTTATATTACAAATTTCCACGGCCGGTGCAGTGGTTCTGTGTCATATCAGGCAGTTTTCTGACACTGCATAGGAAGGAACAGGTAAATTTAAACAGGGTAACCCGCTGGTGTCGTATTTTTATTAAAGGCAGCTAGTTTAGCATGACTTAAGCGGGGTATATAGCGTTTCCTGCAAGCACGAGAGTTCAGTTCTCCCTGTTTAAAACAACGCAGTGCTGCTGACTTCAAGAAAAATTGTTGAACAGCACTAGCGACTGGTGGAGCATGCCGGTACAATGAGCCCTTAGTATTTATATATGCAAAATTATATTCATGGTGAAATATATGCACGCTAAATACATTAACGAAGAAAACTAGTCGGTAATGGTTCAAACAGGTTTATTTATTTCAACACTATCCATAACAAACTCAATCAAAACACCTTGAATCTTGATGTCCTGTAAGCAGGAAACAAACGTAAAATATTTCACATTGTGATGTAACTAACTGAAAGATTAAAACGCGAGTGTGAGGAATCTACAGTGGTCATGTGGCAGATTCGGTGGTGATGGCGGCAGCTAGAGTCCGGCTTCGAAACTCCAGGATTGGTAGGAGACCCAGCAAACTCCACCAACTATAATAAAGAGCTGAGACAGCCTGACAAGTAGAATTTTTTTTTTGAGACAGGACATGAGCGTAGGCCTAGCGAGCAAGAACAGTGACAACATCCGGCCCAAGCGCCTCGTGCTTAGCACTGACAATACGTGCGTTGCCAAACTTTGCATGGCCCGCTACTTCTTCATTAAAGTACAATTTCGCACGCGAAGAAAGTAGCGCGTGAAAAAGAACGAGCGCGTGCTATAACTTGTACACCAGAACGTTATTAGATGACTATCACCATTTTTTTTTGAGAGAGTGATCCATGATCTAGGAACTCAATACGCCTTTTTAATTTTCGCATGACTGTATCACGTTAGTTGCAGTCGCAGCATCATTGCAGCAACATATTTGTTACGTTGGCCAAAAGGATATTTGGGAGCTTCAAAATAGGACTCTGCGCACCTACACGCCGCAGACTATGCATTCATGTTAGCTAATTGTCCTGTGGGGCTTAAGGTCTGTAATAAACACGTCCGATCTACTTGGGATTCCTTACCAAGCCCTTTGCTAAGCCGACGCATGTGTGTCTCGGTATAACCACCGGATGTTGCTACGGGTGTAACTTAGCAGGGAGCTTGCAGGCCTTGTGCCCTTTCACAATGTGGCTGTGGGTATCTACCTATCTGAGGAAGAAAAAAACTCACTCGTAATTCTTTTTCGCTTCTCTTGGACTGCGCAGGTCTGAATTCGGGGTTGATGATGATGAACTTAACGCGTATGCGTGCCTTTAACCTGGAGGACCACATGATACGCCTGCTCGAAGAGTTCCAGGAGCGCATTGTTTATGCAGACCAGGACCTGCTGAACATCTTCTTTACCCGATATCCTCAAGGAATATTCACCTTCACGTGCCGTTGGAACTACCGCGCAGAGCACTGCCTAGGCGACGCCTTGTGTGCGGACGGCCCCATCGCTGCGATACACGCCTCGCGAAAGGTGGTTCTCCTCAAGCAAGTGCCGGCGTTTGTCACTCTTCATGCGGCTATGGGGAACGTGAGTGCACCTTCGCTCATAAATGGGGACGTGCTCGGGAAGTTGAAGGAAGCTTCCGTGAGTTAACGATCTCGCTGGTGGCGGTGGCATAGTACGCTGAAAACCAGGTGCGGGCGGCTGTACACGATGTGCAGTGAAGGGTTCCACCAAATTCGGATCGCTGGCGCGAGAAAGTAGTGTGTGTAGGACAAGGCTGTAGGGCATAGAAACTCGCTTGTAAAAAATTCGATTAATGAAGCTCTGTACTGGTCGTGTGTTTACATATGTGCGCCGTTTTCCAATTGGTGCTCTCACGTTCGTGGGATGGCCGCCAGTCAGTCGTTTCTTATATGGCAATCTGATCTTGTATGCAGGTCACTTGTTATTCAACGTAACCTCATTTCGTTGATTTCACCGTTTCACGCAGGACACTCTCTGTCTTTGTCATGCTTGTGAAGTGTAACGCTGCTGAGCGATCCGGTAAAGGTTCAACTCCCTGCATGGAAGAAAGAATCTACCCATCTCCGCGAAGTGAAACCTGCCGCGAAGGTTAAGCCGAGGGGATCTTTCGGTGTTACTAGGGTTACTATATATACATGCTACATTTAGGTACCCAAAAACTAGCATATAGAGTAACTCAAGGTGTTACCGTAAATCATTTGTGACATTGACAGCCCGCGTATCTAAATGCATCTCCACCTTTGGTAGAGAACGATTCTGGCGTTTAGCCGCCACATATTCCGCGTGGTCAACTCCGCATTGCCACTTTGCCGCTCTTAAGGCGCTGTAGTCTTGTATTTTCATGGGTAACCGCCTTTTGTCTTGTTCTTGTTAATCTTCTCTTTTACGTCAGATGCTTTTAAGTGCGAAGCATTTTTTGGCAAACTTCGGCGACGTTGAGCGTATCTATCTATCTATCTATCTATCTATCTATCTATCTATCTATCTATCTATCTATCTAGCCACCTACGACTTTCAACTCTCCTGGCCGTTTCGACAAGGGTATCGATACCAAAATTGGTACGGCATAACATGTATGTTTGACGACCATGATTGACTAGTCATAACATGACTATCATGACATGTATAACATCATTTTATTGTCATGATTTAAATTTCATGGTGTTGCTGTTGCAGTGATTTCGTCTGCATGACATATTGCAAAACTGGTATTGTATGACATTACTGCATGGTGAACACAAGTGAGAGACACTAACGTGAAATTCATGGCATGCATGTTGTGTAAGTCATGAGTCTTGACTACACGCCACGCTTATGGTGAGCTCGCGGCCACTTTTCTAGCTTCACATACATCAAATTTGGTATTACGTGACGTGAATTGACGACGAAGGTAAATGACATGTATAAACATAATAACCATGTCATGCGTGTCACGTAAGAACAGGACTATATACCATGTCCTTGATGCGCTCGCGACCGTTTCGCTAACTTCACATATACCATATTGGGTATCACGTGAGGTGAACGGACGACGAAGGTAAATGACACGTCCAAACATGGTAATGAGGACATGTGTGTCATGTAAAACATGACTGCTTGTTACGCACACAGTGCGCTTGCAGCCGTTTCGCTAGCTCCACATATACCAAATTTGGTACTACGTGACGTGAATAGACCACCAAAGTAAATTTCACGTCCACACATGGTACTCATGGCAGGGAAGTCATGTACGGCATTGTTTGTGCTGATCTTTAAGTGCGCTGATGTTCAAGTGACATATCAACTGGCCTTATTCGTTCTTGGCATATCATTGAGTCCCACTGTACGTGGGGTGTGCCAATTTTTATTGACGGTAGGTTCAACGTCAGTGTATTTCGCTGTTGTGGCCTTTTATTTTATTTTTTCAGGTTGTTAGACTTTCGGTAATCCTTTTGTTGTTCACAAGTGTTTTGGTTTGTTCACACGCAAATGCACTACGTCTGCCGTGCCAACCTGTGGTTTATGAACGGAGGTACATAGTGAGGTTCTTCACAGCGCTCATCACACTAATCGAAAAAAAACTTTTTGAGGGACATTGTGAGGTCTTTTAAATTATTGCTGCTTCGCCCGAATACTGAAAGGGAATATTGGGCGATGCTATGGAAAGAAAAATTTTAAAAAGTACATCACGAACACACGTGCCAAGATTAAAATGGCACCATTTTTACGATACGGGTAGAGTTCCTAATTTTTTTTCATATTTGTCATAAGAACCATTGTTGGCCCAGTGTATTCCGAATTAGTACTCATGTCGGCATGACTGACACGCGCAGATGTAAAGTCCGGAAAGGCTAGCTTTTCTTTTACTAAAGTGCACGCCAAACATGCGTTTACACGAGTAAAAAATTGTTAGGGAACTCTCAGTGCTAAAAGTGCTGAACCTGACTTATTGTTATAAATCACCCTTGATAACGTGCAACCTGATTGCGGGTTAGGAGTGGAAAGCAAGTGCCTGGGCGCATAGAATAACAAAAAATACAACATTGTTCCGCAGCACCTTCGCCATTTCGCAATAATGCGTGCCACTCACTTCATATGCCAATCTTTCTACTTTGCTAGGCAGGTAGCGCGTGATTCTTCGGACGCAGAGACTAACATTTGTTCGCGTTCTCCCCCCCCCCTCAAAAAAGAAAACAATGTGCACTTGCCTGAAGATGAGCCATGCTGGTGGCATTCTCCTCCTCCTTTGTCTTCTCCACACCATCACTTCCCTTCGCCACTCCTAGATACACTGTGCCGAGCATGGCTATGCGGTGCTTCACCGGCTATCCTGCTCCTGTTCATAATCCTCACGCTCTTTTTTTTCCTTTTTTCTGCTTCCTTGCTCTCCTATGCCATACGCGGAAATAATACTCCACCATTTTTAAGGGTGATAGTTTGTCTTGAAATATACGAATGCAGAAATTTTGATCTGTCTGTATGTATGTGTGTCTGTCTGTCACGAGATTCTGCCGAACAGCCAAGGTTTAGGCACTTGCTTAACGCCCGGCCATCGGTAACTGGCGGCTTCGTTCGTATTTTCCAACGTGGTCGATCAAAAAGCAAGTATTTTGCATATATAAGGCACAACAACATCGATACGTAAGTATTAGGTGGTGTGTTTTTACAAGAAAGTACGCACATAAGTAATTCTAGAGGCCCCGGTGTATTCTATACGGTGCGTTTAAAATGCGACAATATGCAGGAAAAAAACCGCCAATAGTGGAAAATCATCTTTTGATGGCATTTGCAGCAAAGCTCTCTGATACGTGACCAAGTTATTTGTCTCTTTTTCTCTTTCTATTTCTCTCTTTCTATTTATCTCTTTTTCTGCATTTCTTTTCCTACTGTTTAAATTTCTGTCTTGCTTTCTGCTTATCTCTTTTCTTGCTTCTTTCTTCTATTCCTTTCTCACTATGTCTCTTTATCTATCTATCTCTGTGCTTGTTCTTTCACCTATCCGTGTTATTGCAAAGCAAGTCCGAAAATTTGGCGCACGTGTCTTGAAAGGAAGGAAAAGATGAAGAATGGGCGAAGAGTGGGCGTGAGGCCAAAGCAACATGCTCGAAGGCACAGGCCGATCATGATGATGGTAGTTTTTTTCCCTGTGCATTGCTTCAACCCGGACTCGAACAGATCCAGTGTTTGGGTAATCTTTGAGATATTCCTTATCTTGTCGTTCTTTTTCAGTTCAAGCTCGGACAAAACCTTGTGGATCACTTTATCGTTCCCCTCCGCACAAGTCTTTGGAACACAAATCTTTCGAACACAGCTTCGACGGGCTGTACCAAAGAGCTCAAGAAGCAGCTGCCTCTGCTTCGGCTAGCTGCACGTCGTGTCGACCACATAACGGCCCAAGCTGCGGCCGCAAACGGAATGTAGCCGTGGAGGGCACACTCGCGTTGCTGCAGTCAAGATTTACTGGTGGCGTCATTTCGTCATACTTTGCCGACGTTACAACATTTTTCTCGCCTTGTTCATTGCGATCAACCATCTAATCGCTTGTGAAAAAGGAAGCTTGTGCTTTGAATAAAAAGTTCAATGAACCTGTTTTAAGTGCAGGTAAAGTGATAGTTATTTCACTAAGGAACTCGGTGAAGCTACTTGAATGAAATTGTTGGAGTGCATGTCCGTGGCTTCAAAAAAAAACGTTTACTGGTGGCGTCATCATCCTGTCACTCATTACCCAAGTTACAACAGTTTTGTTGCCTCTCTCACTGTCATCAAACCTGCAATTCCTTGTGAAAAAGAAAGCCTGTCTTTCGAAGAAATAAAAATTACAATTAACCTGCTTTAAAAACACGTGAAGTGATAACTATTTCACCAAAGTAGTCAGTGAAGTGTTTTCAATAAATTTTGTTGCCTGCGAGGAGAAAGGCCCTTAGACCAAAACAAGCAGGATGTTGATATATCGTCTTTTTGTTTTCATGGAGTTCCCGGAAGTCTTCGAGGTAGAGTGAGGGAAAAGTTGAAATGTTAAAGGGACTGTCTACCGTCCTTCGTTGATCTCCTGTTTTGTGTCGCAACAAAAAGCATACCATGTGATGTGTCTAACCTTGCAGTGGTTCCTCAGGAAAGTGCGCATAAAATTTTAAAACTGAATTGTTCGTTCCACGTTGTTTCCTTTCATCGGTAGGATGAATGCCCAACACACTGGTCGGTGCCAGTGAAATTCGAAAACGAAAACCACGTGTGGTTTTCGCAGGCTTCATCAAGTTTGTTTATTAATAAAACAAATATGTTAGTGGTCGTTTTAGGCACACACACTTTTTAGGTGTTCTCACCGCCGTGGTCGTGTTTCTCCGCCATTTGCAGGAAGGAATGCAGGCAAGCGAACACACTGGCAGCGCCACCGGGCGCCTATTTAGGCACGTGAGAAGAAAAAAGCAAAAAAATAGTCTTTTGCGCAACCTATAGCTTCCTCAAGTGCATAAAAAATTTTCGAGTTAAACATGTTTGTTTTTCTATAGGTAGGACAAGAAATCTGCGAGGATTTCTCGTCCTGCCTATAAATTGTGAAGATTGACCACATTCGCTATTGGGGGACGCTAGTGGTCCCTTTTTATCAACTTTTACATCAAGTGAAAATTATAAATCCTTGTTTCTGGCCCTTAAACAAGCTCGTTGTCGTCGATGTGATGAACGGTCTTTTGATTTGCGTCACAATCAAAATTTTTTTTCTGAGTGGTAGACAGTCCCTTCAAGCTCACGAGCATCAATTTAATCAGCATCTCCCCCTCAAACAATGGTCAATAAACTGGACAATTGGAAAAACTACACTAAGTTTCAAATCAGAACAAAGTTTACCCTATCATGTTTCGACCGATCTTGCGAAAAGTTCAAGGTATATTTCGGACTTTTTATTACACCATGGCAATAATTTAAAACATACTTCTCCCTTCCTTCCGATCTATATTTCGCCAGTTGTTGGCATGTGAAACTCAACTACTCGTGTTTAGAAGTTGTTTGTCTATTTGTTTACTCCAGTTCTGTTGAATATTGCATAGTTTTAGCTTTTCCCAAAGCATTTGATGAAGTAACTAGTCCTTGCTTTCGCATTTGGTAAATAGGTAAAGAATTGTTCCATTAATACTTCATTAACATACTGTGTTTTCTTAATTACAGCTAATGTTTCAGCTCTCTTCAAACTCTTGTAGGCTCAGTTGTACCTTACGAGTCAGTTTCTGGTGACGTGCTAATTTTAATTCATGTTATTAACTTGCTTGACCACTAACATTTCGTCGCAAATATGCCTGTGCGTTGATGACTGCGGAATTTGCCACGACATAGCAATTAAAAATGTCAAAATTTCGGAATGCTATAGATAACGTAACAGACATTTTCGGAAAGTCATTTAGTAATTTTTAGCAACAATAAAATAAATATTGCTAAATGTAAAAGCATGTGCGTGACCCACTTCTAAAAAGATGTGTAGGACAAAGTTGTGTATAATAACCGAAGTTCCTATTTTTAAGATGTTAAAATCGAAATAGGTGCAATTAACCGTAGCACTTTAATGATCATGTCAGTTACAGCGTCACTAATCAGCATCAACCTGTTGGTTGCGTTTTATTGCATCCTTATGTTTCGCCATGTCTAAGAATATTTGAGAATTGACTGCTTAAATGAAGAATTTGCTTTTTGCTGTTCATTTACCGTAACATAGCACCTATATAGAGTTTTACTTTCCAACGAGTGAATTCATTTTTTTAGTCACACTCATTCAGTTATTTGCTGAGTGAAGACTGCCACCTTCAGTTCACGTACTTCATGGCAACCAGCCACGCCTGCCAGCAGCCACAAGAGCACTCGGTTTGCGCTAAACACAAAGCACAGTGGCAGCGAAGTTTGGTGGAGCGGGCTTCCTACAGCCTTTTCTGAACTCTCTCGAGGCGACTTCCGCAAGTGCGGTTGCGCGCTACACTTTCGCCAGAAATTGTAATAATTAGTCAAAAACATTGTAATACCCACAATGCCATTACTCGTCATTAAACGGGGCCTTACGCCTGTACGGCATTGCATGCACTTTGATGTTGCTGCTCCTGATTGATTGATTGATTGATTGATTGATTGATTGATTGATTGATTGATTGATATTCATGATGGTATTGATAATAACTTGGTATGGCATAACACGACTGTACGAAGAACATATCAAACTAGTCCTAACATGTAAAAAATGGCATGTATGTCATCAATGCCATAATTCACATTTCATGGTCCTGCTGCTCTTGCGCTGGTCTTGTTCACATGGCATGTTGCAAAACTGTTATGGTGTGGTATGGTTGCATGGCGAACACAAGCGACAGACCTTAACATAAAAATCATGACTTGCGTGTCATGTAAAATCATCACTACATGCCACGCTCATGATGCGCTGGTGGTCATTCCGCTAGCTTCACTTACACAAAATTTGGTATTACGTGACTATAATGGATGACGCAGGTATGATACTGCTGCAAACATGATAAACATGAGACACGTGTCATGTAAAAACATGACTACACGCTACGCTCATTGTGCTCTCGCGACCGTTTCACTAGCTTCACATGTACCAAACTCGGTATTACACGACACGAATGGACGACAGAGGTAAATACGACATCCCACCATGATAGTCACAACATACGTGTCATTTCACAACATGACTACATGCCACACTGATGATGCGCTCACGGCTATTTCGCTAGCTTCACGCTTGCCAAATTTGGTATTACGTGACGCCAATGGATAACGAAGCTAGGTAAGTGGTGTAAACATGATAATCATGAAATTCATTTCAGGCGAGAACATGACTACATGCCACAGTCAAGGCGTCAATACATTTCAACATGATGCGGTGCGTGTGCTGACCGGCGTTCATTTCGTCACGTCACGCCAGCGTTGCTATGCCAGCTGCCAGTCCTGCCATGTACTCGCAGGCGCGCCGGGCTGCGTTGCTTCGGCGCATGCGCGTTTCAGCGCATCCAACGTCCCTCCGTCACGAAAATGTGGAGATGCAGTATTGTCTGCGTAACGCATCGGCGCGAAATGCAGCATGTCACATTTCGCGCTGGTTGCCGTCGGGCTGCGTCGACAGACGCTGGTCGCGCCTGGCGTCAGACTATAGAGTGCTCGCGTTTTGCTATCGTAGCATCCCTGTGCCCAGCATGCACGCTCGTCAACGCTACATTGGATTATATTGTGCCCTTCATGATGCGCTCGCGTCCGTTTGGCTAGCTCCACATATGTCACATTAGGTGTTACGTGACGTCAATTGGATGATTATTATATGACTTGTGCGAACTTGACAATACTGACACGCGTGTCATGTAAGGACATGACAACATACCACGCTCAAGCGTGCTCGCGGCCGCTTCGCTAGCTCCACATATACTAAGTTTATTATCACGTGACGTTAATAGATGACGAAAATAAACGACACATCCAAACATGATAATCATGACATGGAAGTCATGTACGGCATCATTTGTCTCCGCCTCGTAACGTCGTGCTAATTTTAAAGTGACATATCAACATTTCTCATTCGCGCTTCGCATATCATCCATTCCCACTGTACGTCGGACCTGGTAATTTTTGTTCACGCTACACCACAATAGATAGATAGATAGATAGATAGATAGATAGATAGATAGATAGATAGATAGATAGATAGATAGATAGATAGATAGATAGATAGATAGATAGATAGATAGATAGATAGATAGATAGACAGACAGACAGACAGACAGACAGACAGACAGACAGACAGACAGACAGACAGACAGACAGACAGACAGACAGACAGACAGACAGACAGACAGACAGACAGACAGACAGATAGATAGATAGATAGATAGATAGATAGATAGATAGATAGATAGATAGATAGATAGATAGATAGATAGATAGATAGATAGATAGATAGATAGATAGATAGATAGATAGATAGATAGATAGATAGATAGATAGATAGATAGATAGATAGATAGATAGATAGATAGATAGATAGATAGATAGATAGATAGATAGATAGATAGATAGATAGATAGATAGATAGATAGATAGATAGATAGATAGATAGATAGATAGATTCACTAAAACCACTCTCACATAGTTACCTTTCAGCTCAATTGTTTTCAGCATAATCGCTGGCGGTCGAATTTCGGGCTGGTACGATTCACTTGGAATGACCCAGTGGCGTGATATCAAGGTAAGTGGATATCACGCCACTGGGTCATCACGAGACTCTTGTGAAGAAAAGGGGGAAGAATTGCACTCATGCCACTCGTCTAACGTCGTGATTTCAGTTTTCATGAGACAATTGCTAATTATCTGCAAAATTTAAAGGTAATTCCTGGCTGTCTGAAAACACGGGCACTTAAGGACGTTTGTTTCAAAACGCTTATAAGAAACAGGAACAGACGCAAACTTACTAAAGTTTGACATTCTGCTTCACCTTCTTTCCTCTCGTTTCGGACACAGCCAGTGTATGCGACGAAGAAAAAAACGTGAGAAAACGCCAGCCAACCTTGCGTCTCTGAACCTTCCCACTCAATATTGCAGACGGTGAGTGCCTGCGAGTGACTCTCATTTTACGTCTGATATCAGCTAGGCTTTGCAAGATGCAGGTCACATCCGATAAGCAACGCTGGCGTATCGTTTGGTGGATGGTGATGCAGTCATATATCGCTCCGTCTGTCGCCTTGGAGACACTTATGGAGTCTAGTGGCACACATCACTCCCACGCTCTCCTACCAGAGACGTCCAGAGATGCACATATCGCCGTGATATCCTGTAAGGGATACTGGGACGCTGCGGACACTGAATGGATACGCCTGCTTCCGCAGAAGTACACTGTGTGGTTTGTGCGAAATCCGGATCTCTTTACGCTCTTGCTGAGTAACCAGGCAAAAGGCAGAGAAACGATAATTGTTGTGCCCTCCCTGGGGAAAGGTGGATATGCTGAATGCACCCGATTCATGACTATGGGTTATTTGCCGACATACCAGGCAACCTGGATCGTCTTAGGTGGGGATGGAGAGGCCTTGGCGAAGTACTGCCTAAGCCTTCCTGGGATCCTGCTCTGCAAAACAGGAACGCTTTGCACAATGCCGCTTAACGACACTTCTGAATGCCCTTCTCCTGACAAATTTTGGGTCCTCTCCAGGAACTGCGATAGATTACATGGGCGAAATGTTCGAGGAGAAAGCCACTTTATCAAGGACACAGCTGTCAACGTTGCTTGCATGATGCTCATAAGCAACACACCTGTCCAGAGCTGCAACACGAATCCTTACAGCCGCTTTATTGCGTTACTGCGCAAACTGAACGTCGCCGTCCGTGAAAACGTATTCGCAGACGAGGCGACGTACGGTTACGCGATGGTGCGCAGTGAGCTAGACATCGCGTTTTCACCTGTGCCCATCCATGAGCGCCTGATGAAATGGTTTGATTTTCCTGCGGTCGTACAGCGCGTTCACACGGTCTTCTATTCCAAAAAAGAGGTGGAGGAGGTAATATCTATATACGGCATCCTGAAGAAATCCAGCTTTGCCTTCGCGTCCCTAATTGGCGCCTTGGCAATTTCCCTGATTGCCTTAGGTACAATGGATGTACTAGAGTTCAAGAATTCGTTCTTAGACCACGCCTGTGACTCGGCGATGCTCCTTGTCGCACCTGTGCTCGCCACGTCTGCCACAACACCTGTCTGGCACCTCTGGACAAGGAGCAGACATGTGATCATGTGCTTTTGGTTCCTTGGAATATTCCCCCTCTCCACTTACATGAGAAGTCACCTGATATCGACAATGAGCGTTCTTGAGGAACCAAGCTCTCTGGACACCGTTGAAGAGCTCGAAGCGGGCCTCGATAGGCATTCCTTGTTTCCTTGCTTACTCAATCGATCATCGGACCAGTATGAGTACAACGTCAACGCCAGTTCAAACTTGCTAGCTCGGAAAATCAGTCTTGCTTTTCATACGAACCAGGAGTCAAAAAAACTCTTGACACCGCATCCTTATGGCTGTCTGAAGTGCGCACTGAGATTGCATCATATATGTATTGTCAACTCACTGTCAGAGTCTGATGCAGGCAATATGAGTCGTGAGCTTTTGAAGTCCAAGGACCAGCTCCGAACCGTATTCACAACTACCCTGGTACGCAAGACTTTCCCGCTCAAAGCTCATTACCGATCGTTTTTATTGAGAGCACACGAGACAGGTCTCCTTCATACCACAAATCTGTATGAAGAAGATACTCCCCTCCAGGACGTCAAAGGGGATGACAACCACCGATTGCTGGAATTTACTGGCTTCATTAAGTTCTTTCTGATTTCGCTTACGGTTGCGACAGGGGCACTGATTGCGGAAATTATATTGAACATGCAAACAAGTCAGCATGAACGCTTATTCACAGTTATTACACGCACGCGCGCCGACAGAAGATGGTACAACCTTATTTCTTGGGCGTGGACATAGCCAGCTTCTTTGTCAGACCCCACACTTCTCATAAGCAAGTGTGGGCTTGTGCGTGAAAGATGAAATTGACGGGATTACCATTTTCGTAAGTTATTCCTTTGCACTCAGATTTCCTACACAGTGACACTTGACCCTTCACAATTACGACACTTAAGTACTTCACGAAGTACGTCATTTCTTTCGTATGCGGATAAAGAGTGGCAAGCAAAAGTGGAGTGCAAAGGTATAAGCCGCCAGTTCAATAAAACAAACTCCTTGAGATTGTGCTGCGTTTGTATTCTTTCATTTCAGCACTGTGCTTTGAGGCATGATGCATACCCCACCAACTCTTCCAAGAAAGTTCTTAATAAATATATGTTATCTCTTCATCTCTTACAGGTTTACGATACATAGCTCGTATTCGAAGGTACTACATCAAACGGAGCCAACAAGAGCACCAATTACGTGAGATATTCATATTATAGAGCATTGACACGGTCGAAAAACATGATTCTAGGCTAACGGACACACCAGTCAATTCACTATGAATCACTCAGATTCAAATCGAACTATGAGTGTGAGTCTGAATGAGTACGGGTCAGTAATGTTTTGGTGAGTTGGTGCCCTATTGAGTCTAGTTGAAGAAAATTCTAACACGAGAAAGTGTTTTATACCGGGGTGCGCCACGGCGCTGTTGACATATTTGTGTCACGGATATGACGCTGTAAAACATATACTAACAGACTGCAAAGAAAACAACGTGAAGAAATGGTTCCGCAGTCTGGCGTCTAAGCAGTGACCTCGCGCTCCGCAGCGCGTGACGCTTACCGCTAGGCGACAAAGTGAACCGTATCCAACTAGTTAACGGCAAGCAATATACACCATACGGCAAGTATATACACCAAACACCGTTTGACCGACCTCTGCACATCATCATTTGAGCGCATTTTCGTCATCAGTAGCGAGATATTGCGACGCGCTCGTGTAGGGCGCGCTCTAAAGTCCGTCGCCTGTCGCGTTTCGGTAAGTGCCATCTCCGCGGAGCGTGGTCCTTCCTGCGCGCGTGCTTATCAGACTCGTGATTCGCTAGAGCACAAAAAGCCAAAATCTTCTAGGAGACAAGACAAGACAAGTTCACTTCGCTTGCTCCCGCGTCCGCGTTTACGGTAGGAGCACGCTGCTCGCATTCGAAGAAAGAATTGTGACAGTTCGTGCTCGTCCTGCGTATACATGTGCGTTGATTTCGTGCTTCTTTCTGTTTTGCAGTATCGAGTTGTGACAGTTGTTTGTCCGCGTTCCTCCTGTGAATGCTCAATTCGTGCGTTCTTTGTCCTTGAGGTGCGTGTGTTTTATGTTCTCTCAAAGTAAAGGCCTAGCACTTACAACCAACAGCATTATAATAAAAGCTTATTGTGAAAACGTGACCTCATCGTCTTCCTTTGTGCGCGGTGTCTGCACTACTTTCGCGGTGTCTGCACTACTTTCATAACAGTGATGCAATGCAGTTACATTTCAAGCCGCGTGGTGCATGGCACGTCAATTGAAGTTTACGAAGGAGTCTAAATCAGTTTAAAATAATAGTTTTAGATTGCTTAGATCATTATTAATATTATTATTATTGCTATGGTATTTGTACGCTTCTTGCGCAGCTCTGCGTTTTGTATCAAATTTACAAAGAGCTCAATCGACATCGACATCGTCTGTGTTTGCGAACATGCACGCAAAGTTCGCGCGATACAAATTATTTTTTGTGACTTTCTCGAGTTATACGCATTAATTTTTGCATTTGTTATGAAGTTTGGCGTATGTTTTGTCACATGTGAAGATGTGATACTTCGTCACTCTTGAATATTCGTACTCGACCACTACGACAGGTGGGTAAGTTACGCGCTATGAAGCAACCTTCAATTGATCTAAGTGCTTTGTACAATTGTCACGCGCTCTGCTTTCGATGGGTACGAGCTGTTTGATCGATCACTTGCGCTAGATGTGTCGAACTCTAAAAATTCGTTTCCGATGATTGGGACACGACCGTCGACGTGCATGCACGCGTGGACACCGCAACACATTAAAGTGTAATAAGTATTGGCGCGAATAGATATTGCTTTGCTGATGGGCATCAATGGCTGCCCAGCGCCCACTCAGATGATACTGGTAGTGCATAATGCACTGTTGATTGCAGTGAAGCCCAATCAGGATCAAATTTCTCAATAGGGGCTGATTCCTTTCTGCAACCGGCATGCAGTAATCACGGCAGAAAAATTCTATGTGGTCAGACTCCTTCGTGATCAAAATGGACAGTATGACACCCATAGAATACCTATTTGTCTGGGAGGTCAGCTTGTGAATATACACGTGTAACTAGATAAGAAAGACGAAATACATTGTTGATTGGCAGCCTAAACTCAAGGCGCGGCATGAAACTGTTGCTGAACCCGTCTCACTCAACTTGTACAGTCAGCTTATTTGCGATGTGTGTCCACTTCGTCCTGTTGTTTGCATTGCTATAACCAAATTGGAACTGTATCAACTAGCCTAGCTGTCAATCTTGCTGTGATTATACAAACAGACGCAGTCACCTACATTGCACACTATGCGCTCACTTTCTTGAGCTCAATTTTCGGGACATACAGCCTGACACTTGGAAGCACCTTGTGGCTCTCTTGTTTACAGTGCATGCGCCTTGGTGCAATTGACCTGCAAATATTGTATGTCTTGCAAACTCATAAATGGTATGGTGCATTGGTGCCATGTCATCCATTGCTTTCTCTCAGTAGTAAGAAATGTCTGCAGCAATTTTTCGTCTGCACCATTTCGGAGATGCCTCAACTTCAGCAGTTGAGGCATCCCACACTGCCTTCTAAGGAACTATGTCAACAATCCCAGCACTATGTGCTGCTGGGCCTCATACCTATAACAAAAGCTTGCTCGATGGCACAAACTGCCCATATGCTTTAGCCCCACAATGCAACTGCGCAGTTCTCGGTAGGTTTTGTTGGGAAACTGTGCAGTTTTACAAACAATGCGGTGTACTGTCAGCTGCAAGAGAATAACTCGTTTATAACAGCTCACTTTTGCAGAACGGAGGAGGGGTAATGTATGTGAAAATGGTCATCCACTACTGTTTGTTGCACAAAGCTGCAATTAGGTCTATATGGATTTGTCATGAAGAACAGCATTTTAGTGTGTAAAAAAGTTTGATAAGGTGTGCAGTTTGAAACCGTGACCAACGCGTTTTCGGGATGATCTCTGTGCCATTTGCGCTAACCAATATGCTGCCAGCAATCACATTGCGAGGGCGAATTCAACTCGAAGTGCATGGACACTGATAACCAGCTGTAAGTAATCTTTTGTAGTTTGATTTTCATAGGTATATGGTAAAGAAGAATCACGTGCTAAAAGCTGCAGCATGTTCCCGCAGGTCTCTTGCCACATTCAGTGTACATGCTCAGGCTTCTTGGCTTATTGGCCCTTGCACAACACATTTCTCGCCTCCTAGTTATATCTGTAGAGCAACAACCCCCGAAAGGTGCTGGTTCCAGGCTTCAGCCTAGGAGCACAACGTTTTGTCTTTCTGAGAAATCGGTATGTATTTCGTAGTAGATTTATGCTAAAACAGGTGGATGGCCAATTTTCAATTCAAAATAATTTGTTCTATACGCAGATAATGTATGTGAGCGCAACTGTGATGTCTCTAACCCCTTAAGTACCAAATAAATCCCGAAAAATTTTCAAAATTTGCCATTTTTATAGCAGGGCAGCACCAAATCGGGCTAGTTGGTTAATATTCATTCTTCAAAGGTAACACTGTGCTTTTCTATGTCCCTGTCTGCTAAGTGAAGTTACACCTTTCAAGAATGAAGATTTTTGTACGACGTGAAATTCTTCGGTGACGTGTTCAAAACAGAAAAATACTTGCGAAAATGCATTATTCATCAATTTTGCACAGTCATGCAATGCCTCATTCCTGAGGCATCTGAGGTGTAATCTCAAATGAAATTCAAACATGACTAAAATAATCAATCACCAGCATTCTCATCTCTAACCATTTCGTCATCTAAAGGAGACAGATATCCTATGTGAGATCACCTCACAGATGAAGCCCTGTTCGTTTTTAATGAACGGAAAACCAAGGCACGCATCGCCCTTTTCGTGGGCAGACTCAATAAAAGCGGGAGTCATGAAACTTGTGCTGCCATCTGTGTTTTAAAAAGAAAAACACCATTTGAGGGAGCTCCTTGAAATATTTTTGAAGAGCCACGACGAGCACAGGTCGTCATAAGTGCTTGAGGGGTTAATTATGCCGAGATGAGCTAGGCTTGGAGCATGCTGCCACATGTGATAACAGGAGCTCCAAGTGAATGCCCTCAAATGTTCATTGTTACAGTGCTCCAAAAATGAGGGAATAGCTAAGAAAGTAAAACAATGGGAAACAGCACGGCATACTTTGGCTTCTTTCCTGACGGTGTAACATAATGAAGCACTACGAACTAGCCCACACTGCACTCTAAACTGTGTTCAGACCTACCTGCTTGTCAAATTCACAAATAGCAATGGGACAGAGTGCTTGCGGAGATAGCAAGGCCACAACTACAAGGCCTGCACATAAACACCTGAGCACGCAGAAATAGTGTCCTGCACAGACAGTCACTAGCTTGATGAATGTGCAATAAATGCAATTTTTGTATATGAAAGGTGTGGTGATGCATGTGATTTCTACATTTGTTCACTGCAATACAGAAAAGTTCACAATTTTTTTAGTAGTGATTAGCATCAATAAAAGAAAATAATGCAAAGTCATGCTACATGTATTTCTTTCGATTGAAACACCCTGGGGCACAATGTTAATTATAGAAAAGTAATAACGTAGTTTCGTTATTTTAAGTACGCCCCCTGTTTCTGCTAATCCAAATTGGAAAAAAAAATTGCTTGCGAATATAAGCACTCAACCATAGTGCTGTAGCAGAGTTCGGCATGGACCGAGCCTGCATCATGAAGTGGAGGAAGCAGCGGTAGCAGATTTTAAAGGGCGCTGCTACATGCAAGAAGTCAGTACCGTAGCCAGGAATTTTTTCGGGGGGGGAGGAGGGTTCAACCATACTTTTTACATGTTCGTGTGTGCCTTTGTATGTGTGCGTGTGTGTAGACACATGCAAAACATTTCGAGGTGTGTTTGAACCGCCCATGTCCCCCCTCTCCCCCCCAGCTACACCCCTGCAAAAGGTTCACGGGACTACGTAATCAGGGGCGTAGCAAGAGGGGAGGGGTCCAACCCCATCCCCCCACTTCCCAATTTTTTTAGCTTTGCATGTGTATATACGCCCACACATACAAAGGGATGCAAGAACATGCAAAAAGTATGGTGAAATCCCTCCCGAAAAAAATTTCTGGCTACGCTCCTGCACGCAAGGGTCGGCACCCCAATCTTGAACAGGAAGTCTGCGAATTTGTTTGCAGTGAACAAAACAGGGACTTCACTGTCCTTGTCAAAGCCATCCAGACGAAAGCGATGAAGATCACGAGAAGAATTGAGATTACCCGTGCAGTGTTTGCGACAGTGATCGGAACATTGCCACAACATGTATTTCAGACACGTGGCAGCGGATTACGGTCGACATTGCCATTAAGCCTTCTAAGAAGTGACAAAGGATGATCACCTGTGGGACACCGAGACTGGCGGCTCAGACTATGCGTCGGACACAAGTGGTGCAACAGAATCGAACGGCAGTGCTAGTACTACCTTACGGCGGGTTCACGAAGGCCATCTTTTTTTGCAGCTAAAGCTGGTAACTTATCACAACGGCTGTGGCAGTGGGGTTTTGCCGCCGCTGCCGTCCGTAACCACAATTGCATGAAATACGAAAAATTAGAAAAATTTCTAGGAGCATAAGGCAATTCATGAGGTAAATAGTCAAAGTGTGCTCCATTGTTTTACAAGTACTTGGTAGACTGCAACGGTACTTTCCGAAACTTCTTTGTGAATTGGTACCACCTTGGCACACCTCCAATCTGTCGGAACATCACCGAAGTGAAGTGACTTTGTGAATATGTCTGAAAGAAAAATGAACACCACTCGGCGTACCGCCTTAGGAAGGCGTTGGTAATTTGATCAGATCCTGGGCATTTTTTTTCTCATCTATTTTAAGGAGCAGATCCAGAATGCCTTCTTGTGTTGTAGTTAGGTCTCCTAGACTTTTTTCACAAGAAAATCACACTTGGGGGGTTGAGCACTCATCCCAAATGACATTTGGTACAAAGTCAGTTTTCCTTTAAAAAGTAATGACGCCAATTTCAAATATCTTCGGATTACTGCTCTAGATCAGGGGTCAGCAGCCTTTTGAAGTGGAGGGCCAAAACGCAGGAAGTAGGCTCTGTGGGGGCTGCATGGCAAACTGGAGGGGAGTTGAATTTGCAGTCAAATAGGAAATAGGCGGATTAACAATAAGAATCTACAAAACCGAAATGGAAATCAAGTCAAAACTATATTAGTCAAAGGTGCTCACCAAACAGACACAGAAAGTTGTGTAGTTGCTAATTGGTTACTTGGGAGGTGCATAGCTTAATTTTAGGTGGGGGAGGGGGTATGATTCCGATGTGTCTGAAGCCGCATAATACTGCCTCGTGGGCCGCAGATCCCCGGCCTTGCTTTAAATAAATATAAGTGTTGAGAACCCTAAAAAGAGTGTCGTAGTGCTTTTTTCTGTATTGAAGGTGGCTTCACAGTGATGTATCAAAACAAGTCTGACATCACGAGAAAACTCAAACTCGCAAATACCAGAAACGGCTGTCAATGCCACGTGTTTCCGTAAACGATGACGAGTGACTGGTCATCCAGAGCTCAGACAATCATTGCTGCAATTTAGGCTGCACTCCTGACACAAATTTTACACTCCGGACACACAGTGACCTGTGAACTTCTTCACCAGTCGAGCAGACGTCTGTCATCATCATCTCGCTTCTCGAGCTTCAATCACTCGAGGGCATGAAGTCATCTGTTCTCAATCATTCGATAATTCATTAAAGAAGAAGCGTTCATTCTGACGTTCCGTCTTTTGTATTCCATGACAGCCTGGTCGCTAGTGGACCTTGAGGTGCACCACAGCCTGTGTTGGCTTCTTTTGATGTCTCTTTCAATCAGGCTGGCTTGCAGATGCTGAGGAATGCTAACTTTTAAACCAGAGTTAAATATGTTATACATGTTGTCTTGCTCCGGTGTGTGGAGAACGCTGACTGTGCACACCGTGGAAATAAAAAAAATGTCCCTACTGGGGAACCCTAAAATTGTGTCAGAACTCCTAAATCATCTAGTGGGGGAATTTCAGTTGCACAAAAGTCTGCAAGGAACACGAAGCCATGAGAATTTTTTCAAATGTGTGTCGTAACAATAGCGCTACATGCATCTGATGATTTAAAAGAATCTTTTTCAAGTTTCGCTTTTTCCTTCACTATGCTTCGTTTATCGACTTCTCTCTTCTTTACCATGCGAGGACGAAGAGCAGTGAGCACACTTACCTGTGAGCAAAGAAGTTTTTTCGGTAAATTTCATCAGCGTACAAGAATTTTTATGTCACAATAAACGCTCAGGATCACCAAGAGGCTCGTCGAAGAGAAGGGACTATTTGTTAAAATTTGCGGCGTGTTCATCGCTCTTAGTGTCGTCACCTTTGGCTTTGTTGACCACAATGGCATCCTGAATGCAATGCCCGCTTACCTGAAATGCAAAAAATTATCGAAGGCAATTTAGAGGTCTTTTAATAAAGGTGAATGAAATATCGAACCTTATGGGCTGGCGCCAGAGAAGGAAAATTTCTTTGTTAGATCAAGAACGCTGTCACAACTGATATCGTTAGTTAAAGTATTAAATGTTATTATTTTTATATACCTTGCTGGTACAGTAAATTCTAAAACACAGAGGCATTTTTCTATTGATGACTCAATAATGACGACAGTGAAAAGGATGCCTAGCATCTACCCACTTCATACAGTGCATCTGGCATCAAGTAAAGTTGTGCACGTGCTGCTGTCACAGAACGAGCGCTCAAAAAGGGCGCGCCGCCAAATTCTCGCGACGAAATGCCGGAGTGACGCCGCGAGGTCACAAGAAAATAAAAAAGAAAACAAGCTCCTCGGGCACGCTCCCTCTCCTCTCGGAAGCGTGGGCTCACCGACGAACCTCCTCACCCCACAACGGCGGCCGAGCAAGCACTCGAATGTTCTAGATGGAAAGGGGCGGGGTCATGCCGGGTTGAGTCATCCGTCGCGGGCGGCATTCGAACCGTCTCGCCCTCTCCCCAGCCTTCGCTGCGTATCGCGCCGACGAAATGACGAGAACCTTCTGGAATCGCGCGCGGAAGGTATTTAACCGAGCAGCGGAGATGAGAGATCAGGAGAAGACGGAAGTTAGCGCCAGAGCGCGTGGGGATTCCGCCGTGTAGTCGGCGAAGGTTTTGTCCGTAGAGACAAAGCAGGAGAAGATGATTTCCACCTGAGGGGTGACGACTCGAGCTACAGGCAAGAGTGTGTGTTTACCGCTATCGAGCGAAGACGCGTGGCAACAGCTGCGTGTGTGAAGCCGACGTGTTTCCGGCGAAGAAGTTGAAGCGTGGAGAGTGGCCAATTGAAGGCGCGAGGTATCCTGGAAGAGAAACTTCAGGGGCAGCGGAACGACAACAACGCTGGACTTTGAGTGAGTGATTCTCGGAAGAGTATCAACCAGACTTTTGTTCCAAGAACTTTGGACTGAATAGGTTTTCTATCTCTTTAGTCTTTAAGTGTCTTGGTTGTTCAATGCATGCGACTGCATTGTAGTGCGTATTGTTGTCTGTGTCCGTTGTTTCGAGTGTGGCTGATTGTACTGTGTAGTACGTTGTTTGATTGGTGACATATTGTATGCAACTATTGTGGAGTGTGCATACTTGTGTATTGTTTTTGATCTGCCATTATTGATAATATAATTTTGTTTGTTTAAAATCAACTCTCGGCTCTGACTTGTTCTTTGGGCCACAGCCGGCGTCCGCTGGCACGCCAAAAAGGACCACTTCTAAATTGTCCACGCTTTCGTGGTGCGGTTCGGGGGGGGGCGATACTTCGGCCCTTGGAATTAGCCCAGCGATCGCCTCCCTAATTAACGGGACCTGTGTGACAATTATTCTGGCGTCCGCGACAGGACTTTTTGGTGCACAGTGTGTCCAAAGTAGTGAGAAAGAGCCTCGAGTTGTTGATAGTGCTATCGGAACGATTTTGTGTGTTTTTCAGTGTTCTCGTTAACGAGTGCAGGAGAGTGTTCCGAAATACTGATTTAGGCAGATAATTTTTGCACGCGGCAAGGTTTTATTTGCGAGACACAATGAATCTCGAAAAGTTAGTCTCTCTTGGTGAGAAGATGGGTCTTTCTGGCGCTGAACTACGGAAGTGGGTCACCCAGAAGGAGAAAAATGAAAAACAGAGGGCCAAAGAAGAAAAGGCAGCTGAGCTGGAAAAGGAAAGGTTGGCAGTCGAAAGAGTCAAAGCGGAAAAAGAAGCTAAGTTGGAACGAGAGAGGTTGGCAGCTGAGAGAGCGAAAGAAGAGAGAGAGGCAAAAGAGCGACAGCTGAAAGAAGAAAGAGAGCAGCAATTGAAGTTGGAGCTGGAGAGAGAGAAGTTGGCAGCCGAAAGGGCGAGAGAAGAAAGAGAAGCGAGGGAGCGACAGCTGAAGGAAGAAAGAGAAGCGAGGGAGCGACAGCTGAAAGAAGAAAGAGAAGCGGAGATGGCTGAAAGGGAACGGCAGGGGCAGCACGAGATGGAACTCGAGCTGCTCCGTTTGCAACAGTGAAGTGAAACTCCCGTCCAAGCTAGAGTTGAAAGCAGCGAACGGGAAGATCATGGCTTCCGCTTGAACCCAAGCAAGCTGCTCGTAGCGTTTGATAAAAGGAAGGACGGCCTTGACGCGTACCTTCACCGATTTGAGACGATTGCAAGGAGCCAGAATTGGCCGGAACATCAATGGGCAACTGCTTTGAGTACCTGCTTGAGTGGTGAAGCGCTCAGTGTGTATGGCAGGCTGACGCCGACCGATGCAGCCAACTACGCAAAGGTGAAAGCTGCTTTGCTGAAACGATTTAGATTTACTGTGGAAGGATTCCGGGACAGATTTCGGACAGGAAAGCCAGCTGATGGTGAGACGGCTACGCAGTATGCCGCCCGACTTTGCCATTATTTCGACAGACGGATTGAACTTTCAGGGACAGCGCAGGAGTACGATGAGCTTAGAGAGCTCCTAAATAGAGAACAATTTCTTACTAGTTGCCACCCAAGCCTGTCGCTGTACTTGAATAAGAGGAGAGCTAAGTAACTTGAAGACATGCTTGAATTAGCTGATCAATTCTTGGAAGCGCAAGGTGGCACTAATTTGGCCAAGGTCAAGAAGGAGTGTCCCGAAGATTCGAAGAATTCGGCACCCGAACAAAAGAAGCGTGCACTGAAGAGTGTTCCGCGATGTTTTCTGTGTAACCGAGTGGGTCATCGCGCGAGCAACTGTCGTACTAACTTTACGAGCCCTACGGTAGTAAAATGTTTTAAGTGTGGTCAGACTGGGCACAAAGCAGACGCATGTCGAAACGGAGCGAGTCGAACTCACCAGGTATCCTGTGTGCAAGTGGCACCGAAATCCGGTAATAATGCCGTCACCGATGGATTCGTAGAGTTGAAAAATGGGGAGAAAATTCCTATTGTGGGTGCTGTAATGACAAAACAGCCAACCGGTGTCACGAAGGGAATGCCAACGCTGCCTGGAAAATTTGCGGGCAAAAAGGTTACGGTGTTAAGAGATACCGGCAGCTCCACTGTTATCGTGCGGAGAAATTTGGTACGGGAAAGTGAGTTAACAGGCAAAACAAAACCAGTTTGCCTAATTGACAGTACGATTCGGATGCTTCCCGAAGCAGAGATTGAGGTTGAAACCCCGTACTTCAGCAGGAAGGTTACGGCTCTGTGCATGACGACCCCCCTGTACGACCTCATCATCGGAAACATCGACGGGGCGCGAGGGCCGAATGATCCAGAATGTTTGGAAAAAGACCCTAAGATAGAGCCCTTGCCAACCCAGCGACCACGAGATACAGTGGAGGAGTATCCCGTGACTGATCTCACTCGAGCCCAAGGTGAAGCCGCGGTGCAAGAGACAATGAATGAGAAGATGATCGTGTTGAATGAGTTCACGTGCTGGGCAGCTGGACTTACGTCGGCACGACCTCAACCGACCGACAGTGTAAAGGTGGCGGAGTCGGCCGGCCAGGCCCAATGTCATGACAGGAACAAGCGGGTGAATAACCGGACAGAATCGGCTGAGCATCATGACCCGCTAGCAGTGTCGGAAGTGACAACGATGGCTGAGAATGGCTCAGATACCGTCGTTGCAAGGGGCTCGCCGGAACAAAACGAGCAAAACAATAAGAAGAGATAGAGCGAGCACTGCAAGAAAGGACGCAAGCGCAGCTCGAAATACACAGGATAGGTTCTGAGGTGGAATCGGAATGTGTCTGGCAGGGCTGAGTGACATATGTTGTGTTAATGTTCTTGTTATCCTGTGTCACAAGTGTATGTCGAGCGAGTCAAAGTGTTCTGTGCGATGATGTGATGTATAGTGTTGTAAAATTGTTGTAAAGACAGAACTTTGTACGTTTGTATTGTTTGGAATGTGTGATGAAGCGTTGTACTCATGTACCTGCGGTTATATTTCATGTGTGTGAGATTGAATTGTAATGTCCAATTGTATTGACTGATATATTGTGAATGTGACGTGTCATGAGCGACGGACTATGTTACAGTCTTAGAGAGTGTGGGGACTGTTCGCGCTCGTTTGTGTGGTTTTGAATATTATGAGATAATATTCCTAAAGTGGGGGGCAGTGTCACAGAACGAGCGCTCCAAAAGGGCGCGCCGCCAAATTCTCGCGACGAAACGCCGGAGTAACGCCACGAGGTCACAAGAAAAAGAAAAAAAAGAAAACAGGCTCCCCGGGCACGCTCCCTCTCCTCTCGGAAGCTTGGGCTCACCGACGAACCTCCTCACCCCACAACGGCGGCCGAGCAAGCACTCGAATGTTCTAGATGGAAAGGGGCGGGGTCATGCCGGGTTGAGTCATCCGTCGCGGGCGGCATTCAAACCGTCTCGCCCTCTCCCCAGCCTTCGCTGCGTATCGCGCCGACGAAATGACGAGAACCTTCTGGAATCACGCGCGGAAGGTATTTAACCGAGCAGTGGAGATGAGAGAACAGGAGAAGACGGAAGTTAGCGCCAGAGCGCGTGGGGATTCCGCCGTGTAGTCGGCGAAGGTTTTGTCCGTAGAGACAAAGCAGGAGAAGATGATTTCCACCTGAAGGGTGACGACTCGAGCTACAGGCAAGAGTGTGTGTTTACCGCTATCGAGCGAAGACGCGTGGCAACAGCTGCGTGTGTGAAGCCGACGTGTTTCCGGCGAAGAAGTTGAAGCGTGCAGAGTGGCCAATTGAAGACGCGAGGTTTCCTGGAAGAGAAACTTCGGCGAGGTTTCCTGGAAGAGAAACTTCAGGGGCAGCGGAACGACAACAACGCTGGACTTTGAGTGAGTGATTCTCGGAAGAGTATCATTCAGACTTTTGTTCCAAGAACTTTGGACTGAATAGGTTTTCTATCTCTTTAGTCTTTATGTGTCTTGGTTGTTCAATGCATGCGACTGAATTGTAGTGCGTATTGTTGTCTGTGTCCGTTGTTTCGAGTGTGGCTGATTGTACTGAGTAGTACGTTGTTTGATTGGTGACATATTGTATGCAACTATTGTGGAGTGTGCATACTTGTGTATTGTTTTCAATCTGCCATTATTGAGAATATAATTTTGTTTGTTTAAAATCAACTTTCGGCTCTTACTTGTTCTTTGGGCCACAGCCGGCGTCCGCTGGCACGCCAAAAAGGACCACTTCTAAATTATCCACGCTTTCGTGGTGCGGTTCGGGGGGGGCGATACTTCGGCCCTTGGAATTAGCCCAGCGATCGCCTCCCTAATGAACAAGACCTGTTTGACAGCTGAACAAAGCAAGGGGTGCGTGAATAGTAAATTTTAGAACCAAATGGTATACTAATGTGAATCAAATGCCATTTGAGTAGTTTTTGAGTAGTGAGGCGACTGTTTTTTATTGATATGTGAGGTTTAACTTCCCAAAACCACCATATGATTTTGAGAGGCGCCGTAGTGGGGAGCTACGGAAATTTCGACCACCTGGGGTTCTTTAACGTGCACCCAAATTTGAGCACATGGGCCTAAAACATTTCCGCCTCCATCGGAAATGCAGCCGCACAGCCGGGATTTGATCCCGCAACCTGGAGATCAGCAGTCGAGTACCTGAGCCGCTAGACCACCTCGGCGGGGCATTTCTCGTGATGTCAGACTTGTTTTGATACATCACTGAGAAGCCACCTTCGATTCAGAAAAAGCACTACGACACACTTTTTAAGGTTCTGAACACCTTTTTTTATTTACAACAAGGGTCGGTGATCTGCGGCCCGCGAGGTAGTATTATGCGACTTCTGACACATCAGCAGACACATCAGGGACACTTCAGACACATCAGGGAGTGCGTAACGAGTAGAGATGACGTACATTAGATCTGTTCCCAAAGTTGTTCATTGTGTGTCAGACGCTGTTCATAGAGCTTTGCGTCCGCTGGACATACTAACCCCTTTTAAGCCCCGCTCTAATTTGGGACACGTGTTCGGGAAACCCAAAGACCGCACACCTGGAAACGATTAGTACGAAATCATCTACAAGTACGATGTGCGGATTGTGAAGCGACATAATTACGTCGATGAAACGGGTAGCAAAGGATCAGGGAAGGGTCAGGAAAGGACCAGGAAAGAAAAGGTTGGTAAAGTTGGCCATACAACGCGTTCTTAGATGGAGCCTGTTGAACACTGCTGAACAGAATGTACGTAGCTTTGACCTAAACAATGCGATGACGCTGGCTCATGAGCAGAAGTGAGGGAGGGGAGCTTCTGAAAAAGTCATTCATTTCCCACGACGAATCAGCTTGCAATAGCAACCGCGGCCTTTTGCCGAATGTTTGCAAGGAGATGAGTGACTGATGAACTGATTGAAGTATGCTACTTTTTTCCTCTTTCTTGTTTTTCCTGCCAGTGTATACTGAAGATGCCACCTGCATAGGAGGCGGAACATCTGTCATTTTTTGAATTGTTGTATCAGGTTGGAGTGGACCTTGACAGTCAGCCACAAAGAAGCTTAAAAAAATTAAAACCATGGTACCTCAGTTGGTAGAGCATTAGACGCGTTATTCGAAAAGCGCAATTTTTGTCCCTGCCAGCGGCACGTTATCTCTTCACCCGGTGTTTTTTTTCTTACTTTCTTCGCATTTTCATTATATTGACTACAAATAACATTCGCTATATTTTCCTTGGCTTATCTGTTTGATGTAAATATTGATCTGTCTAACAAAGAAAAACGAGCCTTTAAAATTCTCCGTCTTTTGTTTATTAGCCAGTTCATGGCACAACAGACTTTCAGCCGTTTCAATCTGCCATTTTCTAGCCACCTGCCTGTCAAACACGATTAGCTCGAAGCCTCGGAAGGAGACTCCCCTGGCACAACAAGACGAGAGCTAGCAGCTCCAGAGTCAAAAAAGAATATATATATGCCCCCCCCCCACCGCCCACTGAAAAGTGGAACGTGAACTTGGCAAGCTGTTCAGTTGGAACATTATTGATATAGGATATGTAGCTGACAAGTAAGTTCCGAATACGGTCTCCTGCAGAGAACATATTCCTCTCTTACGATAACAGAAAACTGAGCTAGTTGGTACGTACTCATTCTACAAAAAACAGCGCATACGACAAGGACACAAGAAGGAAGAGTAGACACCACAAACGCTGACTATGAATTGAGCAAGCACACAAAATGGCTTGCAACGAATTAGTGGTAGCACATGAGAGATAAGTGGTAGCGCATGCGTAAGCCAACCGTCAATTGCAAAAAGAGGAAATAAAATGTGTTAACAATTATATTTCACGTAGTTTGCCACGTGTGCTAAATTGATAGTATAGCCTTGCACATGGCCATGCGAAGATAAGTTTTTCCTGTCTTCTTTCTTTTTCGTCTTTTGTGCGCTTCCTCAGTTGCTAGTCGGCGTTTGTGGTGTCTACTCTTCCTTCTTGTGTCCTTGTCATACGCCCCATTTTTTTAGAATGAATATTCTTCTCAGCGACTTCTTGAGTGAGCCCTCATGTGGAAAGCTAAAACGTGGAAGAAATGTGGTGAAGAAAGTTCCAAACATCAAAAGCACTTAACATTGGCCTACAACGAGTGTTGCTGTTAAATAACTTTTTTATGAAATTAAAAAAGTAACTCTAGTGGTACATTCCGCGACTGTTACTGCGTAAAAAAGTAACAGTTTTACAGTCACATGTTCCTCTAACCTAAAACTAACTAGTTATCGTTAGAAAATGCTGGAAAATGTAGCTAGTTACCGGTAACACGTTACAAGCAAGTTGCTGCCGAAGACTGCAGCAAAGTTGTCGGGTTGAAAGACGTGGTGCTTGTGACTTGGATAAAAAAAGTTGAGCAGTGGGGGAATGCTAAGGGGAAGCACCGTGCACAGTGAAAGAGTGACCCTTGTACGAGACCTCTGTGAATGAACTTGAGAAGACCCCTATGGAGCAGTATTTTTAACCGACGCAAAAGGAGGCGCCGTGCTGGGACTGTGAGAACGTGACTCTCACACGAGACCTTCGTGAATTAATTGGAAAAGACCCCGTGCAGCAGTGTTTTTAACAGACGCGAGGGGAGGGTCCGGGAGAAACGGATTTCAAAATGCGTCGGCTGTGCATCACGAATAAACGAACTAAATTTACCCTGTCTAACTCCCCTTATCAGCGACATACGAGAGCCAGCATTCTCAGTTCACACCAGACAAAAGGGCACACGAACCTCCCTGCGAACATATCCGCTTCCCACTAGATGATCGCGCAACTTCGAAGCTCATTCAAAAACCAAGGCCATACAGGGGGGAAAAACAACATAGATAGAATGACAGGTTTTCTCTTTCACGATGAATGGTGCAGTAAGTCCGCGAAAGACGCAAGATGTCTCGAATGCAGGAATTCAAACTTTCGATAGTGAGCCATCGAAGCCCTGTGGATGCAGTACAGAAAACGTTAAGTGGGCATATGAGGTGGCTGCCGGCAGTGAGTAACGCTTGCAAGGCTGAAGTAATGCTTTACAGAGCTAAAAAGTGATTGGCTGAACATAGTATGGCCAGACGGACAGTTAGTTACGAAAGAATACCTAAGGCTTGATACCAGCTCCACCTTTTTATTAGCTTTGTCGAACATTCATCTCAAACTGGGGCTCAGTAAGAAGCACAAAAAGAATTCTTCATTGGAGACAAGAAAACAAAAGACACCCGGAGACTGGTAGAATGAGAATGACAGTCTGCAGGCCACAGTGAAACACAGTCATAGTTTATAGCGCAAATATTGCAACACTGAGATGGTCACTGATCGAGCAAAGACGCTTAATGACCTAATTTGTGAGTATTTAGCGTCATTCTGTCAAGCCCAAAGTGTCAACCTTTGAGGCTGATAAGGCAAAGACATCTCAGAAGACGTCCTTTACTGCATCCTGTAGCCCACATGAGAATGAAGCTGAAGCAGATGGCATAATCCACAACCTTGTTCGTGCTCTAGCGTATATTGGCAAACAACAGAGTAATGAGCCTCCAGCGGCTTGAGGAGGCTTTGGCAAAGCAACTGAGAAAAGCAGCCGACGATCCGTCTAATGTAACTGTCGCCTAGTCGGAACACAACATCCTCGAGGTCTAGGCTCTAAGATTATCGGGTTCGAATAGCCGTAATATTCAGATAGGGAACATCCGTGCCCTGCGAGGCCAGGGACTTCCTACACGCCGGATGTATAAACAAATGTTATCTCTCTCTCTCTCTCTCTCTCTCTCTCTCTTTCTCTAGGGAACTTCACGCACAAATACAATCGGGCCACGAAAACCATGCCATGAGGACGACTTCAGGTGATGCCTAAAAAGTGCTTTTGACAAGGACAAGGTGAAAATCCACATTCAAAGTGCGTAAGTGTCACGAGTCCCAAGGTATTGCCGTAGTTTCTATCGACACCCTCCAGTGCTACCACAGTAAACAGAGAGATAATCAGGTTGTTTTGGTAAACGTTAACCGGTTAAATGCTTCGAACAGATACACAATGGCCAGTGCAATCAGCAAGGCTCTTGGACTGTAAGATGTGAAAGACATGGCTGTAGCCACTCAGCGGACATGCGCAAAATGGACAGAGAAGTGTGCAAATTGAAAGCAGTGCACATCCTGATGTGAACTATTCAGCACATCTGATTCACGCAAGTGTTGATCGTGCATGTCTGATGCTTGGTCCCTATTATTGGATGCAATTTTAGAAGTATGCAGCACTTCGTCAAAGGTGGATACTCCAGATTAGGAGTCGGCAACCAGCGGGCCACATGCAGCCCCCGGCGCAAATTGGACCTCCCCTTCCCCCCTCACCCCTTCCTGCTCTTCCAATAACTTAGAAACTTTCACAATGTTCAAAGTCTGGCGCTAACACGAACTTGATGTAGATAGCATTCGCGAGTTGGCTAACAATGTTCTGATTCTAAAGTCGCGATAACTAAGTTTTTTTTCTTGTGCTTCTCAGACAGAGAAATCAGCCCCAAGCCTTCATTTTAGGGACATTTTGACTACCTTCAACTAGATCACGAAGCACTATCAATTAGGCCGTAGGTCCTTTCTATTGCCACGCGAAAGGTTGTCTAGGCCACAGGCAATCTCTCTTTGCATGCTTCAGACGGGAACATACCCTAGCCTCGTAACCTATAGCCATTACTCCGATATTTCAGAACTTTGTCCGGACTGCCAAAATCGCAGTGATTTTAACCACATGCTCTGGAGGTGCCCCTCTTTACAAAAAAATGAAGAATATTTCGAAAACTTCTTTTGTTTAATGCTCATGAGTATAGTTCTCATACAACAACTCAAGGCTGTCAAAAAGGCCCAAGACGCGGCGGTGAGGCTGGGCCTCCCCGTACCAACGTGGTAGCGGTGCGCGATCCTACCCCAATAAAGAGGGGGTGGAATCCTTCAGGACACCAAAAAAAGTTTTACATCTATCATCCATACATTGTAACCTATGTTTTTTAACTTGGAACATGTGAGGTGAGTGCTGAAAATAAACATGACTTCTATTCCAACTTTGGACATCATTCCATTATTGTCAATTTGCGAAATGTTTTTGTCCTTACGTGCATAGCATACTCCCTCCCCCTCTCCAACCACCCCCTCTCTTCGCTCATACGTGTGGTCCCTGCATCACCAGCTTCATGCCATACTGCGGCCCTCCACTTGAAAAAAGTTGCGGTCCCCTGCTCTATACTAACATCAAGAGCCGCGCAGCTGGTGACCCTGCCTTCGGGGAGGATCACTGAGTGCGTGAGCGGGACAGTTTGTTCAGCCCCAGAGGTAATTAGTTGCTGTCCTTCAGTCATCAATATGGACTATATATGGACTGCTCAAGCATACACTCTAAAAATATAGGGTTATAAGGGCGTATTCTTGTCCCACAACAATAATCATACTCTATCTAGCGTTCCTTCCCTTGCCTTATGGCCGCGAGCCTGGCACTACCCGGTCACCAATGGCATGCGTGCTGTCAGTGTGACATAGAATGCTTGATATGAAAAGGATCAGCGCAGTCTTTTCAAGAAAAGAAACGCGAGCAAGCCAGATGACGATTATTGTTGTGGGAGAAAAAAACACCTTTCTTACTTGATATTTTTTTGATATTGCAGTATATGCAAGTGACATGTCGCCTTGGATGGCAACAACAACAAAGTGCGCGTGCGACTGCCCTACATCTGTGGCACGTGTGCAGGCCTTGCATTGAACGCAAGCTGGCGGTGACTTCAATGTCTGAGTTACGATTGTTAACTTGTTGTTTCCTGTAGGTAAATAAAGCATCTACAGCCACAAGCGGCTGTACAGATGTAACAGTTTGCAACAAGAAAGACTGGACTCATCGGCACTCCACCGACGTCCAGGAAACACATGGCGACACTTGACCAACGTCGGCTACCTGAATTCAGCGGCAGCTTCGGCTCCTAGAGATCCTGATATGGGAAGCTACAGTTCTTCGAGGTTAACGACATTACGGACACTTAAAAAAACACGGTTATTTACCAACGCTGTGTGGGGAACAGACTTACGACATCGTCTTCACCCTCGTTCAGCCCAAGCAGCCAAATCAAGTGAGCTACGAAGACATAGCCGAGATGCTGAAGGCTCATTTCAATCCTCAACCATCTGAGGTCTTCCGCGGGGCACGATTCTAACGACGCGACCAACTACTGCACGACGAGGCGGTCAGTGATTACGCCACGGCGCTCAAGACGCTAGCGGCAGAATGCAACTTTGGGACAAGCAGAGACGCTACGGCAGACATTACACTACGTAATGCTGCGTGATCGTTTCGTTTGCAGTCTTCAGAACGAGCAGGTCCAGCAACGGCTGTTCGCAGAAAAGGACTTGACAAGAAAGTTCTTGATTGTCAAGTTCTTGAATTGTCAAGTTCTTGGCAAGTTCTTGTATTTTGATGTCGACTTGGGTGCAGCCTGCATACTCATCAGGGAGGCCACATTCAACGCCACATGAACATATGACCCACCACAGCTTCATACCGACAACATTCTCTTACGCACATGGTCAGGACAGTCTCTTCGAGTTCTCGGGATGCTGGCTTTCTACGACAGATTCTTAAAAAACAAGGCAGCAGTTGCCAGCTGTCTCAACCAGCTCCTTCAGAAGGACGTCACGTGGAGATTGGATACCAAGCATCAAGAAGCATTTGACAAGCTTAAGACAATTGCTTCTCAGTCAGAGTGTACTGGCACACTGCGATGAACAGAAGGAGCTTCTTCTCTCGTGTGACACTTCAGCATTCGGCATAGGAGATGTTCTATCTCCATTCGACGACCAGAGTAGAGAGGCGACATTTGTTTTTGTTTTTTTTGAATCTCAGATTCTAAGGACGGCCGAACGCAATTACGCTATGTTGGACACAGAAGGCCTTGCTGTGGTGTTTGCAGCCCACAAGTATATTGCGGGTACAAGGGTGACTTTCGCCACCGCCCATCAACTACTGCTCGGCCTACTGGGTCCACAAAAGCCAACGGCTCAACTCCTTTCTCCGCGAATGACCAGATGGTGCATCAAGTTATCAGCGTATAACTACAGCATCATTTACAGGCACCGCGAGAACCATCAGAGAATCGATGCATTAAGCCGATTTCCATTACAATCACAGGTCTTTTCAAGAAATGAACCGCGAACAAGCCGGATGATGATTATTGTTGTGGGACAAAAAGACACCCTTTTTACTCTTTCTTTTTCAGATTGCAGTATGTGCAAGTATAGTGATCAACTCAACATTGGTATTTTAGCACTAAAAGCACATGTTATTACTCATACATAACTTCATCCTTTTAGCGCTAAAATCATGATAAGTACTCACCAACTCTTCCAAAAACAAATTCTTACATAGTGGTCAAGTTTGTAGTGTTATTTGAACATGCTAATGAGATGTACCGAAAGTACACTCAAAGTAGCTGCTTTCAATGGCCTTTTTGAGCCTGATGAAGAGAAGGCATTCTCTGTAATCTCAATTACATGGCAAAGCTTCTACAAAGCCCTTGTTGTCATAGAAATATGGAGCTCACGAACTAAACTTTCTCGGAGCCCACATGACAGCATCGTAGTAAAGCGCTTCAACTTACACGCTCCAAAAAAGAAGTAATGTGAAGGCAATTCGGGTAAAACGCAAGCTCAGTCTACTTTTATATGTCCACAAAATGCTTGAAAGTCAATACTTCTGATGTCCAGTTTGACCACCTTGTAAATATTAAGCTGCCACAGGTGGTGGGCTTTCACAGACAACTGGTAAAAGCTGCTTTGTGTATGTAACCCAAGAACACTGCCGCGTAACTAAAACGTGTGAGTAAAACCATCTGCGCCAAAGTCTCCACAGATTGGTACATACTGCACTGTTGAATTGAACGTCTCAAACAAAGGTGAAAACCAGCTAACATTTTGGATATTGCCAGCAGTCTCGAATTTGTTGCAAAAAACTTCTCTGCTGAGCCAATCATTATATGACTACTGACCTACCTTTGTTTTGGAGACTGAAGACATGAATTCACTTCAACAAAAGTAAAATTAACTTCCTTAGTTATGCGATTTGCTCTAGATTGCTCTGGTTTCCCGTTCAACACAAATAGCACAAACCAGCTCTCTCAACACCAGACGCGTATAGATGAGACTCTGGCAAAAAGCATGTTCAATGTTGTTACCATTATCGTTTTCAGGGTTTGCCGTGCTTTTTACCAGTACCTTCATTTCGCTATTTTACATTCCACTTTATTCAGGTCTGTAAGCAGTGCCGGTCATGATCTGCATGTCGGCATTTGAATTCTAAAGGCCTCTATCACCTCATTTTACCGCAAACAATGAGCGACTAGCACGGCTAAATAGTTTTTTTAAAAAGCTGCGTGCCGACCACGACGGTACGGCATTTTCATGCCGGCGCAAGCTTACCTCGGCGTTCAAGATGCGAACACATGACCAGCGCTTTAGCGTAGCCGTCAGCTTGCGGTTCAGCAAGCGCGCTTTTGTGACTTTTGTGACTTTTGTGACTTTTGTGTGTGTGTGTGTGTGTGTGTGTGTGTGTGTGTGTGTGTGTGTGTGTGTGTTCCGCATCGGCGTTTTCGGGGTTGAAACAGCGTGGGAGAACCTTGAAGACGTAGACAATAGGGGTCACGTCATGCTGCTGTTGTAAAACTAACTTCTGAAATGTAAAGAAAATGCAACCTTGAGCAACTCACGCCAAGCATAAGATAATAATATGTACCCCAATATTGTCGCATATCTCTTGAGGCTCCGCGTTGACGTTGGCAAGGTCGTTGCCTCCAACGTATAAAATGGCAAAATTGACGCGCTGGAAGTGCATCGCACTGACAGTTTCTGCCATGCGCACAGCGTCATAGCCAGCGAAACTAAATGTGCAGGTCTTGACGGAGGCCTTCAAGGGAAGGCGACTCCTGCACAAAACTTTCACTAGGCTGTCGCCAATCACCACGCTGCGCAAAGAAGGCAAAGCTAGCTCCACATGCAAAGACAAGGCCGACGAGGCTTGACGGTGACTGTTGGCTGGCAGGCTGGAGACAAGGCCGAGAAATCGTCGGATCTTTCCTTAGCTACAACAGTACCTGTCTAGAAGCAGCTGGGAGTACCTCCCTATGGCAACGTCAGATCCGGTTTTGCACCGAACCGGGAGAATCCCGACTCCGGGCATGCATACGATTTCGTTATAAGATGCTTTTCGGCGTAATATGTGTCTTTTTTAGTGTGGCATTGAGGCCCACATGATGGCTTTCAGCTCACCAATTGTAGAATATCGAGTACTCTAACCCCCCCCTCCCGCCTCTGCCTCGCATCGGCGCTCGCTTTCACGCTAGTCGTTTGACAGCAAAAGTAGCAATTTGAACTGTTATTCATTCCAGCAGCCTTTATTTTCTGTGAAACCCGTTCTTTGTTTCACTAGTAGCTAATGGCGGCCGGTTCATTGGTGCGAGCTCACTACTTCGCTGGCTTGATACCGATGACGTAGTGAGACCTTCTTACAGCTTAGAATTTCCAGCAGGTGAAATACCGGTGACACTTTGAGAAGTCACCAACGCTGGCGGTCGGGGCGAGTGCGTCACCGGCGCAGCTCTCACACCGGCCGCCGAGCAGCTTGATGCAGAGGTCTAGCAAAGCCTACTTCGTATCGCTTCGAAATAACAGAAATTAAAATTATTCTTCGCAATTCTTCGTAACTCTGCACTTTGAAGCAGCGTATTCGGGGCCTTTCGGTGGGGAATGGGACCGATACCCAGCGCAGTTCAGTGGCGCAAAATACTTGGACACGTTCCCACTACACACACACCAGTCATCGCAAATCCTCGATGCACTGACAATTTTATTGTCTGTCAGCAAATGCTCGCACGGTGACGCTCACAAGGCACGCGAACTTCGCACTGGCATACTAAACAGATGTCCCTACACACTCACACACACACACACACTCACACACACACTCATACACAGTCACACACACATCCTCACACACAGACACACTCACACACACACACACACACACACACGCACACACACTCATACACACACTCACACACTCACACACACACTCACACACACACACTCCCACACACACACACACACACTCACACACACTCATACACACGCACACATACACTCACACACGCTCACACACACACGCACACACACGCATACCCACACACACACGCACACACACTCACACACACACGCACACTCACACACACACTGACACACTCAGACACGCACACACACACTCACACACACACACACACTCACTCGCACACACTCACACACACACTCACATGCACACACTCACACACACACAGACTCACGCACTCACACGCACACTCACACACACACACTCGCGCACACACACTCACACACACGCACACACACATTCACACACGCACACACACACTCACACGCACACACTCATACACACACACACTCACACACACACTCACACACACACACACTCACACTCACAAACACACTCACACACACACTCACACACACTCACACACACACACACACAGACACTCACACACACACACGCACTGACACACACACACACTTACACGCACACTCACACTCACAAGCACACACTCACGTACACGCACACACTCACACACGCACACACACACTCACATGCACACTCACACACACACACTCATACACTCACACACACACACACCGACACACTCACACACGCACACACACACACTCACACACGCACACACACACACTCACACACACTTACTCGCACAAACTCATACACACACTCTCACACACACTCTCTCTCACACACACACGCACACACACACTCACACACACTCACACACACACACACTCACACACACTCATACACGCACACACACTCACACACGCACACACACACACTCACTCACACACACACTCACACACGCACACAGACGCACACCCACACACACACGCACTCACACACACACAGACTCACGCACTCACACGCACACTCACACACACACACTCGCGCACACACACTCACACACACACGCACACACACACTCACACACACTCACATGCACACACACACACTCCCCTTCTCACACACACACTCACACACACTCACAATCACACACACACTCACATGCACACACACACTCACATACACACGCACTCCCCCCACACACACTCACACACACGCACTCACACACTCACACACACGCACTCACACACGCACACACACACTCACACACACTCTCACACACACACTTACACGCACACTCACACACACACATGCACACACTCACATACACGTGCACACACACTCATACACTCACACACACACACTCACACACACAACAACTGACACACTCACACACTCACACACACTCTCTCCCACAGACACACTCACACACACTCACACACGCACACACACACTCACACACGCACACGCATACACTCACTCACACACACTCACACATGCACACGCATACACTCACTCACACACACACACTCACACATACACTCACTCACACACACACTCACACACGCACACACACGCATACCCACACACACGCACACACACTCACACACGCTTACTCGCACACACTCATACACACACTCACACACTCACACACACAATCTCTCTCACACACACACTCCCACACACTCACACACACTCATACACGCACACACACTCACGCACACACACACAGACACTCACACACACACACGCACACACGAACTCACACACACTCACCCTCTCACACACACACTCATACACACTCACATGCACACACACACTCACATGCACACACACGCTCACATACACACGCACTCCCCCCACACACACGCACGCACACACTCACACACACTCACACTCACACACACACTGACACACTCACACACACACACACTCACACACACGCACACACACACTCACACACACTCTCACACACACTTACACGCACACTCACACACTCATACACTCACACACACACACACACACACTCAAACACACACACACTGACACACTCACACACGCACACACACACTCGCACACACTCATACACACACTCACACACACTCTCTCCCACACACACACACTCACACACACTCCCACACACACACACACTCACACACACTCATACACGCACACACACACACTCACACGCGCACACACATACACTCACTCACACACACACTCACACATACACTCACTCACACACACACTCACACACACACACACACATACCCACACACACGCACACACACTCACACACGCTTACTCGCACACACTCATACACACACTCACACACTCTCTCTCTCAGACACACTCCCACACACTCCCACACACACACACTCACACACACACGCACACACACTCACGCACACACACACACTCACTCACACACACACTCACACACGCACGCACACACACGCACACACGCATACCCACACACACACGCACACACACTCACACACACACGCACACTCACACACACACTGACACACTCACACACGCACACACACACTCACACACACACTCTCTCACACACACACACACTCGCACACTCACACACACACTCACATGCACACACTCACACACACACAGACTCACGCACTCACACGCACACTCAAAACACACACACTCGCACACACACACTCACACACGCACACACTCACACACACACTCACACACCCACACACACTCACACACACACTCACACACACACTCTCACACTGACACACACTCACACGCACACTCACACACACACTCACATGCACACACTCACATACACTCACACACACACACTCACACACATTCACACATGCACACACACACACGCACACACACACTCACACACACACTCACATGCACACACTCACATACACGCACACACACACACACTCACATGCACACTCAGACACACACACTCATACACGCACACCCACACACGCACACCCACACACGCACACACACACTCACACACACGCACACACACACACACACTCACATGCACACTCAGACACACACACTCATACACGCACACCCACACACGCACACCCACACACGCGCACACACACTCACACACACCACTCACACACACAGAGACTCACGCACTCACACGCACACTCACACACACACACGCACGCTCGCACACACACACTCACACACGCACACACTCACACACCCACACACACACCCACACACACTCACACACACACTCACACACTCTCACACTGACACACACTCACACGCACACTCACACACACACACACTCGCGCACACACACTCACACACACACGCACACACACTCACACACACTCACATGCACACACACACACTCACCCTCTCACACACACTCACATGCACACACACTCACATACACACGCACTCCCCCCCACACACACACACTCACACTCACACACACACACTGACACACTCACACACACGCACTCACACACGCACACACACACTCACACACACTCTCACACACACATTTACACGCACACTCACACACACACACTCACATGCACACACTCACATACACGTGCACACACACACTCATACACTCACACACACACTGACACACACAACAACTGACACACTCACACACGCACACACACACTCACTCGCACACACTCATACACACACTCACACACACTCTCTCCCACACACACACTCACACACACTCATACACGCACACACACAAACTCACACACGCACACACATACACTCACTCACACACACACTCACACATACACTCACTCACACACACACTCACACACGCACACACACGCATACCCGCACACACACGCACACACACTCACACACGCTTACTCGCACACACTCATACACACACTCACACACACACTCTCTCTCACACACACACTCCCACACACTCCCACACACACACACTCACACACACTCATACACGCACACACACTCACGCACACACACACTCACTCACACACACACTGACACACGCACACACACACGCGCACACACGCATACCCGCACACACACGCACACACACGCACACTCACACACACACTGACACACTCACACACACACTCACACACACACACACTCGCACACACTCACACACACACTCACATGCACACACTCACACACACACAGACACACGCACTCACACGCACACTCACACACACCCACACACTCGCGCACACACACTCACACACACTCACACACACACACCCACACACACTCACACACACACTCACACACTGACACACACTCACATGCACAGACACACTCACACACACACTCACATACACACACTCCCCACACACAAATGCACACACCACACTCACACACACTCACACTCACACACACACTCACACTCACACACACTCACACTCACACACTCACACTCACACACACACACTCACACACACTCACACACACTCTCACACACACACTTACACGCACACTCACACACACACTCACATGCACACACTCACATACACGCGCACACACACACACTCACATGCACACTCAGACGCACACACTCATACACGCACACCCACCCACGCACACCCACACACGCACACACACATTCACACACACACTCGCACACTCACACACATTCACACATGCACACACACACAGGCACACACACACTCACACTCTCACACACACACTCACACACACTCACATGCACGCACACACTCACACACCCACTTCCCCCCACACACACGCACACACACACTCACAAACACACTCACACTCACACACACACTCACACTCACACTCACACACACACTCACACACACACACAGACACTCACACACACACGCACACACACGCACTCACACACACACTCACCCTCTCACACACACACTCATACACACTCACATGCACACACACTCACATGCACACACACACTCACATACACACGCACTCCCCCCCCACACACACGCACGCACACACTCACACACACTCACACTCACACACACACTGACACACTCACACACACACACTCACACACGCACACACACACTCACACACACTCTCACACACACGCACACACACACTCACACACTCACACACACACTTACACGCACACTCACACACTCATACACTCACACACACACACTCACACACACACACGCACACACACATTCACACACACACACACTCACACACTCACACACACACACTCACACACATTCACGCATGCACACACACACGCACACACACACACTCGCACACACACACTCGCACACACTAGCACACTCACACGCACACACTCACACACACACACACTGACAGGCACGCGCATGTACGCTTGTCACCGCCAAAAATGGTTTTTAGAACTCCGATAGGGAGTTTCTAATTACGCGACACTCACGTCAAGGTCAAAAATACCTTAAGAAACCCCATGGGGTGTTTATATCACGAGAGCCTAACCTTCATGGGGTGTTTAACAAGGTCATGTCGTTAATAAACTCCGTCATCAAGCATGGGGTGTTTTACGAAGACATATGACGACTTCGATCCGCTACCACGAAGTAAAAAATTAGGTCATGGGAGTTTAGGGGGGCTCCTATCCTAAAAGAACTCTCATCTTGGATAATTGTTGCTTGCACTGATACTTTTCAACCCCTTTCTCTTACTTTCTATCTTTCTTCCTTTCTTTCTTTCTTCCTTCCACCTGCCTGTGTAGGATAGGAAAACAGCCGCTTATTTAGCTGACCACCCCGTATTTCCTTTAGTGCTTTTGTCTCCACCGTCCTTCATGATTGTGAGTTGATGCCGGAGCAAATAAGAAATACACTGCAGAAGTTGCTAGAATATTGTGACGAGCACCTCGAACAAATACGCTTTATCGATTACAGGACAAAGACTGCAACGTCTTGGAAGAAGAAGAAGTGAATGGAAGAAGCCCGTAGCTTCATTTCGCTCTCTTAATTCAGTTATATTGAGTTCAGGATCTTTTTACAGTGTGTGCGGTGGGTGGACTGTCTCCAGAGTGGCAGCTAAACATCGGTGAGTCGGAGTTTCACTACGCATCGCGATCAGAGTTGCCCCTTAGCGGGCCCGTGCCTCATATCTGGCAAAGCCCGGGTATGGGGGACAACGAGATGCCACTAGCGCCAAGAGGAGCACCACTTATCCATCCCGCTCGACTTCAAGTTGCTGCAGGCTCAGCAACAATATCGACGTCCCCTACAGAGAGCAGCGAGGCCTCGCAGTGCAAGAAGAGGCGTACAGAGGAGGAAGAGGTTGACAACGACGACGCTACATCGACGTACTCCTTCAATGACATGACACAGATGGATACAGAAGCACCCAAGGAAGACGAGGGAGCTTACACGGTGGTCACCCATCACAAGAACAGAGCTACGGGGATACCGGTGGTATTCAGACCAATCGCTGCCGAGGACTCCTTCTGGAAGGTGAATCCCAATCGCATAGCGTCTGAGATAATCTCTGCTATCAATGAGAAAGTGACATCATCAAGAATCAACAGAGACGGAAGTTTTTGTGTTGGAGTACGGTCTTTGTACTCGGCAAACAAGTTACTGCTGATCAAGAGTCTGGCTGGATTGCCTGTACAAGTGATGATACCTCAGTCTTACATGAAGACCCTAGCAAAGATAAGAGATGTTCCACTCGAATACAGTGATTATGACCTACTGGATTATCTTAAAGATGCTGGAGTAATCTCGGTCGCACGACAAAGAGATGGGTAAGAAATGAAGATGGAAGTGTCACAATGCAGCCCATACGAAATGTAATACTCCAGTTTACTCATGACATGCCATTGCCAAAAAGAGTTGCTCTCGGCTTTACGGTTCACACTGTCGAGGAATACATTGAGCCGGCGGTAAGGTGTTACAACTGCCAGAGATATGGGCATAAGGCTAAGACTTGCAGGGGAACCAAGAGATGCAAGGTATGTGCGGGCGCACATGATTACAAAGAATGCACCTCGAAGCGTCAACCTAAGTGTGCAAACTGTGCTGGACCACATCCGGCGTCGTTCTCAGGCTGCTCTCGAAACCGCTTGGAATCAGCGGCACAAAGAGAGAGAATTGTAAAAGGGTACCATAAGATACAAAAAGGTCCAGCACCCAATGCGGATATAGTCGAAGATGTTCCTGCGGCACAAAGAAGTGCAAAACAGTGGCGCCACGACTCTTACTCGGAAGTATTGAAGCGCTCAGCACCAAAACATCGCGTTGGAAAAGAAGTCCGGGCCCAGGAACATGCTGAAGTGGAACTTTCTACCAGGCCAGACACAGCCAAGGAGCCACTGACTACCAAAGGGAAGGGTCACAGCAGCTTGCTGAGTAAAACTTCTTCGAGAAATACGATCTCGGCGGAGACAGCCGGAAGCGAGCAAGTCATTTTGCCAATAATCTTTGCGGCTCTCAAAGCAATTCTACGATCCCTGCCACAAGCAGGTTCTTTACCAGAAGTGAAATTGCTGCTAGATGTTGAGCATCTTCTCTTGTCGTAATCATGGCTACCGGAATATCTAACTGGTACAAAAGAAGTGCAATATTCCAGTGGAACTGCAACGGTTTGCAGAATAAGAGTGGAGATTTTCGGAAATTTGTCGCTCAGCACGGGTTTCCGATTTTGTGTATTTCCGAAACAAGAGTATCCACTAACTTTCGCTTGTCCAATTATGTGGTGTACCAAGCAGACCGTCCTGCTGCAAAAAGCAGAGTGATGTTGTGTGTGAGACGCGATATTCCGTCGACACTTGTGGCTACTTCAAAAACAGATGCGCCGGAATTTGTTAGATGCAAAGTGATGTTTGGTAACGTTATTGTAACTGTAGTTAGTGTTTACGTGCACCCTCAAGCAAACGTTTCATACGCAGAGTTGGCTGCAGTGTGTAGATCTGACCATGATCCCATAATTATATGTGGTGATTTTAACGCGCACCATGAATTGTGGGGTAGTGAGCGTTGTAGTGTAAGGGGATCTGCTATAGTAAAAATATGCGAAGATTATGGTTACACTATACTAAATGATGGTTCTCCAACGTTTCTACGGGGGCATAACTACTGCAGCGTACTAGACATTACTGTGTGCTCCTCTGAATTAGCGGCTGGAGCAGACTGGACTGCAGACGCTGACACAAGAGGAAGTGACCACTTGCCAGTATTCATATATCACCCAAAGTTGAAGAAAACAAGAAATAACCGCACAACAAGATTTACAAACTGGGCAATCTTTCGAGAACTACAGAGACAAAATCTTGAACCCTGTTCTGACGCAGAAACGTATGCATCTAAGATAAAAAATTTTCTAACAAAAGCAACTCGTACAGTACCCATTCCAGATGGGTATTCGGGTGTTGACGCTGAGTATGAGAGGCTTCGGGCAATACGACGCCGATCTGAAAGAAGATATCGCAGGTCAGGTAATTTACAAGATTTCAAGGTTGCACAGAAAGTACACACTACAATGCGTAACCAACTGCAGAAGCTTTCAACCAAAAGGTGGCAAGATTTATGTGCCTCACTTTCCCCATTTACCTCGGCGACTCAACTGTGGAACATGGTACGCGCCCTCCGACAGCCAGTAGTCCACTCGAGACCACTACAGGCTCTAGCGCTGTCTTGAGGAGTTAGCGAACGGGTTATTGCCGAAGAATTTTGCGATCTTATACTGAGAAATGGAGAGACCGCCCAAACGAGCGAATATAAATCCTCAGCACAATCAGCTTCGGCGGTTGTACCAAAGTCCTCTGCGATCAGTTCATCAGATCTGGATGACAGCTTCACACCAGAGGAGCTCCAATATGTGTTGTCTTCAGTAAAACGAACAAGTTCACCAGGAACAGATGGAGTTACATACGCTGCTCTTGCTAATTTGTGCAAAAAAGGAAAATTACACCTGTTGGACATCTATAATAAAGTTTGGCAAGAAGAAAAAGTTCCGGAAAGTTGGAAGATATCAAAAGTAGTACCGTTGCTAAAGCCAGGGAAGAGCCCTATGCAGTTGGACTCGTTTAGGCCGGTTAGTTTGACAAGTTGTTTTTCAAAAGTGATGGAAAAAATGATCAATGAACGAATTTTATGGTGGCAAGACATGAAAAAACTACTACCAGAAAGCATAGCCGGCTTCAGAAGAGGTAGATGCACAATGGACTGCATTCTGGATTTGGTCACAGATGTGGAAAACCAACGAACGCAAGGAAACATCACTGTCGCTGTATTCCTTGATGTCCACCGAGCATACGACACAGTGAGTCACGTTCACGTTCTGGAAGGCCTGGCGTTACAGGTATTCAAGGGCAAGATACTGCGTTGGATCGCTGACTTCCTGAAGCACCGGAAAAGTTTTGTAGTTACACAGGAGGGCCCAACGTCAGAACATGTCGTCAAGCAAGGAGTGCCACAGGGCAGCGTACTAAGCCCTACTCTCTTTAATGCAGTCATGGCACAGCTCCCGTATAATCTTCCACCCAACATCAGATGTTCAGTATATGCTGATGATATAAGTATATGGACGTCTGGTGCATCGTTTTTGGATATACAACAAACTCTACAAGAAGGATTGGATAATGTAGACCATTTTCTAAAACAAAGAGGTATGGCACTGAGTCTGGCCAAAACAGCCATACTTCTGTTTACATTAAAAAGACCTGGAAAATTCCAGATTATTCTGCAAAATCAGCCTATTAAAATGGTTAAAACTCATAAATTCTTGGGAGTAATTTTAGACCGGAGACTAACATGGTCGCCTCATGTCCAGTCCTTGGAACAAAAAGTGAATCAGGCCATTCGAATCCTCCGGCATCTCTGCGGGGCCAAATGAGGTGGTACTACAGAGTCGTTATTAGCCCTACATGTTGCCTGGATACGCCCCATCGTAACTTACTCACTGCCCGTGCTGCACGGACTCCCAGCCTCCACCGAAAGGAGACTTCACTTGTTATTGGCAAGGAGCTTGAGGGTATGCCTGGGTTTACCACGGTCAACTTCCAGTGATTTAGTGTATGCGGAGGCTCGAGAGCCACCTTTGGCAGTACTGCGAACTAAAGAAACATCTCGAAATTTATTTAGAATTTTCACGCAACATGAAAGTCATTTTTATCTGGTGCACTAACACAAAGAGCGGCAACGAGACTACAGGATACTATATCATCATTTCAAGCAGTAGTACCAGAATTTAAACAATGGAAACCTTCAAAACCACCTTGGACGCTGCCACTTCTCAACGTTATCCGTGAAATAGACGGCATAGAGAAGAAAGCAGCCATGGCACCTCTAGTAGCGGCACAGTTGGTACTTCATCAGCTTCATGTAATGCATAATGAAAAAACGAAGATATATACAGATGGATCATGCACAGAAGAAGCGTCAGCCTGTGCGGTCTTTATACCCGAAATTCAGGAAAAGAAGATGTACAAATTATCGCACAAATCTCCATCGACGACAGCAGAATTGGTGGCTATCTTTGAAGCAGTTAAACTTATCTGCGAGAATCCAGATCCACGAAAATGGGTGATATGCACTGATAGCAAACCTGCTCTTCAGCTAATCAGAAATGTGAGATCACCTTACAGAAATGGTGAAATACCACAATGTATCGCAGAAACTGTGGAATATGCCTCATCGCAGGGTCACAACATCGTATTCCAATGGATACCCAGCCACATTGGAATAAAGGTAAATGAAGATGCTGATAGTCTCGCGAAGAAAGCATTGAAGGAAGGACGGGATTGCACAATCCCTATATCTGGGACGGATATTCGACATTTTATATCGCAAGGAGCTAACCATTGTTCGATGGAGAAGTGGTTTGAGAGCCTCAAATCAAAGGAAACGGTACTTTATGAAGTTGATCCACACAGAAAATTTTCCATAGCGACAGACCTTTCACGACACCTAGAGACATTGATCCACCGACTTAGATTGGAAGTAGCATACACAAACAGCTTCCTGCACAAGATACATCGATCCAACTCACCGGAATGCCATTGTGGTCATGCAGAAGAAAATGTTCGCCATATTCTTTTGGAGTGCATTAAATACGCGAAAGAAAGAGAAAAATTAAAGAACAAATTAGCAAGTTTGGACAGACGGCCCCTCACAATAAAGAAACTACTTGGACCATGGCCTGAGATGCATCTTCAGAAAAAGGCAATAATCTTCCTGACAGACTTTTTAGTGGAGACCGGACTGGACAAGCGCCTATGACTGACAGCCAGAAATGTGTATTATGTAAAGTGTGGTCATGTATATACTGGCATTAGAGTAGTAAGGTGTGCGTGAAAGTAGTTTATGACTGTGTGAACTGCGTGAAGAAAACTGTGTATTGACATGTTATTTGAACTGGTTTCAGTGTGCTATTATGTGTTTTTTTTTCCTTTTCCGTATTGTTAATTTTTGGGTACCGTTCTGTATTATTATTTTATTTTTCGCTGCAGAACTCTGTGATATGGAGTAGCCGAGGCAATAGGCTCCTCAACCTCTCCACAGCAAAACAGTTAAAACAACAACAACAACAACAACAACTGCAACGTCTTCTTCATCTCTGCCCTCGGCCAAGGACACTCGCGCTGCTTCGTTGTCGCCGCCACTGGCACATACGCGCGTCTTTATTCCCCCTTTAAAAAAAACGCCCTCATTTTAAACGTTCTTGAAGCAAGGCAAAACTAAAACTGCAAAGTTAGTTACTGAAAGTAATGCTTCATTCGAAGCACGTGGACAGTCACTGGTGAATGTTTGCGGCGCTTCGAACACTGAACGCCGTCCGGAACAACCTCGTAGTTGACGTCACTGATACGTTGCAGAACCTTGTAAAGTCCGAAGTACCTTCGCAACAGCTTTTCAGAGAGCTCACACTGACGAATAGGTGTTCACACTCACACTTTGTCGCCCACGTTGTATATGATGATTCTGTGCCGGAGGTTGTAATGTTTGGCGTCATTGTCTTGTTGTTTGGTGATTCGCAACCTAGCAAGTTGTCTGGCTTCCTCTCCTTACTGGCTAAACTCTTCGGCGTCCATCCCATTGCCATTATTTTCATTAAGAAGCATTGCGTCTAACGTTGTCATAACTTCGCGTCCGTAAAGGAGACTGAAGGGCGTCTTCCGAGTGGTCTCCTGACGAGCCGTGTTGTACGCGAACGTCACTAAGTGCAATATGTCGTCCCAGTTCTTGTGCTCTCCCCCTACGTACATGCTTATCTTGTCAGCCAGGGTCTTGTTGAGACGCTCGGAGAGCCCGTTGGTCAGGGGATGATACGCCGTCGTCTTGCTGTGAGCTGTACCACTTAGTCAGAAAACGGTGTCCAAAAGCTTGGCCATGAGCGCAGTACCACTGTCGGTGATGACTATTGCGGAAGCACTGTGTCTTAAAATGATGGCTTCGATGAAAAATTGCGCCGCTTCAGTTGCCGTTGCGCATGGCAGAGCACCTGTCTCCACGTATTGGGTCAGGTAACCTGTTGCGACAATTATCCACCTGTTTCCAGTGGAGACTTTGGGAAGAACCCAGAAAATTCTTGCCAATTTGTGGGAATTGTGTCGCTGGCACTCGGACAGGCTGCAGCAGGCTGGCTGATTTGATGGATGGTGGCTTGCGACGCTGGCAATCTAAACAGGCTTGCACGTAAGTTTTGACAACTCCGGCAAGTCTTGGCCAGAGATAGTTTTGCCTTATCCTCGCCAATGTTCTTGCGTAACCCAAGTGACCAGCGGTAGGTTCGTCGTGGCATGCTTGCAGTACCTCACGCCGAAACGAAGAAGGAACGACGAGCAAGTAGCTGCTGCCCGCGGGTGAAAAGTCTTTCTTACAAAGAACGTCATTCCGCAAACAGTACGACGGCAGCCCTCTCGAAAATAACTTTGGCACGCTATTCATTCGCCATAGTAGGTAATTTATGAGTGGTAGCAGTTCAGGGTCGTCGCGCTGCTGTTGAGAGAAGGCGGCAGTGTCCACAATTCCCAGGAAGGCTATTTCATCATCGTCGTTGTCTGGAGATGCCGTCTCAACAGGAGATCGAGAAAGACAGTCGGAATTGGTGTGTCGTTTTCCTGACTTGTAGTTAACAGTGAAGTCAAATTCTTGGAGCCGAAAACTCCAGCGTGCAAGACGGCCAGATCAATCTTTCAAGATGATTACCAACAGAGCGAGTGGTGATCGCTAATAACGGTGAATGGGCGGCCGTACAAATAAGGACGGAACTTCAGGACTACCCACACCATTGCAAGACATTCTTTCTCTGACGTAAAATAGTTATCTTCTGATCGGGACATCGTCCTGCTGGCGTAGACGATCAGCTTTTAAATGTTGTCCTTCGACTGTACGAGCACTGCTCCAAGACCCACATTACTATCGTCTGTATGTAGTATTCTTGGCGCATCTTTATCGAAGTGGGCGAGCACGGGTGGTGTCTGCATGCACTGGCGAAGCTCGTGAAATTCCTGCTGTTGGTCTTCGCCGCGTGTGAAGGGGATATCGTTCCGGGTAAGCTGTGCCAATGACCATGCGATGTGCGAAAAATTGGCAATAAAGCACTGGTAATAGGCACAGAGTCTCAAAAACGTCGCAATGATTGTTTGTCTGATGGCGTCGGGACATTCACCACGGGGGCAATTTTATCCGGGTCGGGTATGATCTCTTGGCTGCTCACACGTGACCGACGAATTCAAGTTCGTGGAAGTCTAAGTGGCACTTTTCGGGTTTTAGAGTAAGACCGGCCAAGCGTATTGCTTCAAAAACTGTTTCAGGCCTTTGTAAGTGTTCCTCGAAAGTCGCCGAAAAGACAATACGTCGTCGAGGTACACCAAGCAGGTTGGCCACTTAAGTCCCGACAGAACCGTGTTTGTCAGAGGCTGGAATGTTGCTGGCGCCGAGCACAAACCGAAAGGAAGTATCTGAAATTCATGAAGTCCAATGGGCGTAACTAAGGCAGTCTTCTCACGATCTCTCTCATCCACTTCAATTTGCCAGTAGTCGCTTTTCAAGTCCATGGGTGAAAAGTAACGTTCCTTTTGTGGTCTATCCAATGAACCATCAATACGCGGAAGAGAACAGACGTCTTTTGTGTGTGTGTGTGTGTGATCTGATTTAGCTCTCGGTAGTCGACGCAGAAACGCAAGCTGCCATCCTTTTCTTTTTTGACGAGTACTACTGGTGATGCCGAGGACTGTTAGATGGCCGAATAATACCATCTTCCAGCATCGTTTTCCTCCTGTTTTTGAATTGCTTCACGCTCTTTTGGGGTGACGCGATAAGGGTTTTGCCGGATGGGTCTGGCGTCGGAATCCGTGATGATGCAGTGTTTCGTCAGTGCCGTTTGACCAACTCTTGGTGTGGATGAGAAGCAGCCCAGCCATGGTACTTGTTGATGAGCGTGAGAAGGTGGTCTCACTCAGTGGGATATAACGTTCGACTAACGTCGACAGATGTCGGTGTAGTGATAGTAGATGCTGCTGCTTGCTCCACTAAATGACAATCTTCTATTTAAGCGAGTTCGTCGAAATAGGCAATAGCCGTGCCTTTCACTATGTGTCGGCGTTCTCTGCTGAAATTTGTCAACAAAAGCTCAGCGCATCCGTCAGTAACAGTGATGACAGCCCTGGCAATAGAAATACGCTAGTGAATGCGAGCTCCTTAATGTGTTAAGCGATGCCAGTACCGTTTTGTAAGATGTCGCAGTGCACTGATGCGAGAGAGCAACTTCGTGGCGGCAGTATGACGTCGTCATCGGCAATACGGAAGCGAGGTGGCTGGTGTTCCTCATCAGTAGCAGTGTGCGAGCTTATAGCCAACGTTAAGCTTCTGTCGCGGAGGTCAATCACAGCCTCTTATTCGCGAAGAAATCTATTTGAGCTGTTTGCAGCACCCGTGAAGAATGAAGAGGGTGGCGACAAAGGTGGAAACAGCGATGAAGAATCAGGCCGTGCACTTTCCAACCGGTGTCACCAACTGACCTCCTGCAGTTCCTTAATTGGGTCCGTGCCATGACATCTTCACCTTTCTTAGTCTTTCGGCTAGCTCAAGGCTTATTATAGAAAAGTTAAAGCCTGTATCCACAAAAGCTGTCACTTGGAGACCGTCAATGTGAACGACGAGGTCAGCGCTGATAACGTCGGTTACACTCTTTAAAGAAAGTTAGTAAAAAGGTAGAAACTGCAAGCGAACAGGTAATAACTGCAGCGGTTACTACCTTTCTTGGACCGTTACTAACCTTTTGCTACCTGTTTACTGCCTACGTTAGTAAACAGTTACTAGCTACAGCCGTTACTAACTTTTCACAACATGTTTACTACCTACGTTAGTAAACAGATAGTAACTGGATCGAAACAGGTGGTAACTGCTGCTGTTACTGTCTTTCTTGCCCCGTTACTACCTTTTTGTTACCCGATTGTTGACTATTTAATGCAAAATAGTGTGCTACTCCGATTCTGATAATTTATGAGCGGAATCGTCTGGGCGTAATATCATTAAACGGGAAAATGACGCAGGAGATATTCACTGATCAAGAAAATGCATTTTGTTTTAAATTACGCAACTGAGATATGTAAACGTAATTCTGATATTGTCGAAAGGGAGAAGTATACAAATTGAAGAACCATAGCAAGCGCTACACGCGTTGTAATAAACAATTACAACGAACTTAGTAAATTACAGCATATATTAACAAGACCGGTAGATCAAAATAACCAGACGGTCACAAATAGCCACGAGGACGGTCACGATTATTCCACTGCGGCGTTCTACAAACATTATTATTGTTTTTGCGCGTCAAACACGAAAAACGAATATTACCTTCTGAACACTTATATATTGTGAAGCATTCAAATGCACTGTAAATGAAGTCGTAACTTTGTTTTTGCCACTGTAAATAACGTCTTTTTGTGACCATTTCTAATAAATAAATATGACAAATTTTTAGGTGGCTGCTTAAAAGTCTTGTGCTGCGTCCTCAAACATATGTAACCAGGTAGTATATTATAGTGCTCTAGGTTCCAATTTGTTATAATTCATCCTAAAAAACACAAGTGCTAGCTAACTTGTGCCAGACATGCCCCTGCAAAGAAGGGGCTATATATACACCGCACTTACTTGATACTACATTTATGCGCAAAAGTAGTGAACTTGTTAGGTCTGTGTATTCTTCGCGTTCATGGCACACCACACTTGATTACCCGAAGTTGTCTACTAAGGAGACATTGATTGGGCAACTGCAGTGAAGAAATAGTATGCGAAAATGAATAAACAAGGTAATATTGTTTACAACTTTTTTACTTAAACCTTTAGAATTACTACCCATGGGTGGTGACGGCTGGGGTGCTAACAGTTACTAAATGCTGGTAGTAACAGCAAAAGTAGTAACTGTTGCCACCGTTGCCGTTACTAACTGCGCTTACTACCTGAGTTGTAACAAATGTGACAAACCATTACTACCCCAATGTTAGCAATTACTACATCCTTTTTTCTAAGAGTGTATGTCGGCAGTTGTCTCATTCGTCAGATTTGTCGTTGCAGTCGTCTTCTTCGGCATCGGTGGCTTCGAGCTGTCATTTGTCTGCAACGGGGGCTGTCCGGAATTTTGATTATTGGCAACCCCAACCACCCAAGGTCGCTGCGTCTAGTTTCCCTGTGGTGGGCTAGGGGACCTACCTCTGGTGACGTCGGCAAAGCTGTGACAATTAGGTGAACTGGCCCGTGCACGAGATGGAGAACGTTATCCGGACATTACTGGATTCTGCGGCGGTGTGTTCACAGGAGCGTCGTTGTACATGCCTCGATCGTCGTACGTAGCGTAATCAGGGTAGCGAGGAAAGCTCATGTACTGAGCGTCGCGATAACGGCAAACTCTGTAGACGTGCCCAGCTTCGCCGCAATTAAAGCATACCAGTCGACGGTCAGCGCTACGCCACAAATCGGTTTTCCGACGCTGGTAGGTAAGCGGAAACCCACTACTTGGCCACGTTGTGGGGTTAACTTGTTGACTATACGGCATTCGTCTTGTCGGAGAAATCGGCGAGGTTGGGAAAGTCGTCGGCGCTGAGAGTGGCTGTGTTTGCAGGGTTGGTGGTGGCCTAGTCATCGGAGTCCGCTGGGCCAAAGGCGCAATGACGGGGCGTCAGACTGCATCAGCATAAGTAAAGTGTCATCGCACATCACCATAGCCGGGTGAACACAGAGCCTGACGGACCTCATCCCGGACAACATCGGTGACAAAAGACAATGCCGGCGTCGGTTCGGTTGCTGGAATTAAACCAAGCTGCCGAAGCTCGTCCCTCAAAATCTCCCGGATGACTTTCCGCAGAAGCCTGTCATTGTCGAAGAGGCTCACTGCAGCCGTAACAGGTCCATTCGCTCAAAAGTTGACCGGATTCTTTTGGAGGTACCGTTGCTGTAGGGTCCATTCAATAGCTGGGGCTTCTTTCGTGAAGTCAGCTACTATGGTTGGTGGATTTCTCACAAGCCCAGCAAACAGCTGATCTTTCACGCCTCGCATTAGATACCGTAGCTTCCTGTCTTCCGGCATCTCGGGATCCGCCCTGCCAAAAAGACGGGTCATGTCCTCGGCAAAAATAGTTCTCTCTCATTTGGTTTTTGAATGCGAACTTCCAAGAGGCATTGTGCATTCTCCTTTCTATCGAGACTGGTAAGGGTGTCAACCAGCTGGTTGCGAAAGTCGTCCCACGTAGCCAAGCTTCTTTCGCTGAAGTTGTACCTCGTCTGGGCGTTGTCTTTAAGGTAGCAGTACACATTCGCGAGCTTGAGTTTCTGGGGTGGCCCTCTGGTTTTACTTCCCACAGCGTTCGAACTAGTCCAGCCAGTCTTGGGCGTCTTCATAAGACTTAACATGAAAACAATCAGCACTCATGGGATTCTGTAGTGTCATGTGCACCGGAGCTGCAATGGCCATGGTGGTTTAAGGAGGCAAGCTATCGCCGGCAGTTTGTCGAAGGAGATTGAGTTCAGGAGCCAGGCCTAGCAGACGGTGACTGAAACGGTGAACTGGTGTGTCGACGCGTGGTAGCGATTCCAGGCTCGAATGTCGGGTCCGCGAAGGGGTGCCAAGCATGAAGACTACTCAGCACCTAAACCAGTGTGACGACGTGGGATCGACTAGCACACAAAGCACCTCGAACAAATACGCTTTATCGATTACAGGACAAAGACTGCAACGTCTTCTTCGTCTCTGCCCTCGGCACAGGACACTCGCACTGCTTCGTTGTCGCCGCCACCGGCACATACGCGCGTCAATATGGTGATAATCATAGGTTTTATTCTTTCTCTAACTTCTCTTTGGGCAGAGCAAGTGGCTTGCCGATCCACGACGATGACAATAGGAGAGCGAGAATCAAGTCGGTGTGTGAAAGACATCGCTCGTATCGGCCACTGCATAGGTCGTTGAATATGCCGTCGACGAATCGTTCATTGGAAAGAGCATGAAGTACGGCCCACAGGTATGCCCGCTTTTCGTGGATGACTCGCTTTCGCTCTCCTTCTGCTTTATTCCCAAGGTGGCTTCGACCAGCTTGACAGGCATCTTCGCGCCGCTTCTCAACGTCACGGCACCAAAAGACGGCGTTGCCCTTCACAGGGCGTTCGACTCTCAGACCCTGCGGCTCGGCACCGCAATGTTGCTACAACAAGGCCGACGTAGGAACTACATGAAAGTGCCACTCTCTGTTTCTCTGGCATGAATTTTCGTGAAGATACAATTTTCTGGAATTTTCTGGATCGTTAGATTGAAGTTCAACGTCCACGTTCGAGTCGTGAAAACACCAAATAGAAAGTAATAGAATACGTTATCAATAATTTAGCCAATACTAGCCACCCACAGTCTCGCGTTTGCTATTGGTGGTAGTACTGTTAACGACGAGCAGGATTTCAAACAGGCTACTGAACAATCGACCACATTCATGTTATCAATCAGGTAATAAAAAATGCTCAGGATATAACCAACCGCTATACATAGCCTTCATAGATTACGAGAACGCGTTTGATTCAGTAGAAATATCAGTCTTCATGCAGACACTGCGGAATCAGGGCATCGATGGAGTGTATATTGTCACGATGAGTCACAAGTACTGGGGGATTTATTAAACCACCGGGTAGCAATCTCTAGGACGATGCGTCAGTCGTGGCTGGCTCTCGAGCAGAGAAAAAGCACGCGATCTTTTTTTTTCCTCCAGATTGAGAGCCGCTCTTGCTGTCGACCCACTACGTGCTGGTGGCAATATAAACATTCTGAAATAAGTATACAGGGGATCAACTGCTACCATAGTGCTTCATAAAAAAAGCAACAGAATACCAATCAAGAAGGGTGTAAGGCAGCGCCCACAATCTCCTCAATGCTGTTTACCGCGTGCTTACAGGAGGTTTTCAGAAGCTTAGAATGAGAACAGTTAGGGATAAGAGTTAATGGAGGGTACCTTATTAACCTGCGCTTCGCCGATGACATTGAATTGCTGAGTAACTCAGGGGACGAATAGCAACTCATGATTACGGAATTAGACAAGGATAGCAGAAAGTTGGGTCTTAAAATTGATCTGCAGAAAACGAAAGTAATGTACATTGACCTCGGAAGAGAGCAGCGCTTCGAGATAGGTAATAGTGCACTTCAAGTTGTAAAATACTATGTCTCCTTAGGGCAGGTAGTAACCGCAAAGTCAAACCACGAGATGGAAGTAACTAGAAGAATAAGAATGGGGTGGAGCACATTTGGCAAGCACTTTCAAATTATGACAGGTAGATTGCCACTATACCTCAAGAGGAAGGTATATAACAGCTGTATCTTGGCGGTACTTAGCTACGGAGCAGTAACCTAGAGACTTACAAAGAGGGTTTAGCTTAAACTTAGGATGACGCAGCGAGCAATGGAAAAAAATGGTAGGTGTAACCTTAAGAGTCAAGAAGAGAGCATATTGCATTAGGAAACAAACGGGGGTTAAGGATATCATAGTTGAAATCAAGAAGACGAAATGGACATGGGCCGGGCATGTAGCGCGTAGACAGAATAACCGCTGGTCATTAAGGGTAACTAACTGGAATCCCAGAGAAGGCAAGCGGTTTAGGGGGACACAGAAGTTTAGGCGAGCAGATGAGATTAAAAAGTTTGCGGGTATAAATTGGCAGCAGCAAGCACAGGATGGGGTTAACTGGCGGAACATGGGAGAGGCCTTTGTCCTGCAGTGAACGTAGTCATGCTGATGTAGATGATCATGACTGTTAACGACATTTACAGTAATCATCACCATCAGCCTGACCGCGTCCACATCAAAGGTCTCTCCCATGTTCCGCCATTCAATCTGGTCTTGCCCTTTCTGCTTCCACAATATATCTGCAAGCTTCCTATATTCTCATTTGCTCAGCAAATTTTCTGTCTCCCTCTCGCGCGTCTACGTTATCTTGGAAAATAGTCAGTTACCCATATTGACCATCGGTTACCCTACCTACGTGTCAAGTGCCCTGTCCATGTCAATTTATTAACGCGATAGCGTTAAAGAGCTCATGTCGCAGAAAACCCGCTGCCAGCGTTGGCCCCGTTGGTTGTGAGTGAAAAATCCTCTGTGCGTCTGTGACAGAAAAATCAAGTTACCGAGATAGCCGCGGGAGGCTGCTACTTGTCTGCGTGTGCGCGCCCGATCACACTGATAAAGCTGCGCATTCGAAGAAAAAGAAAGTGCTCAAGATCACGAGGCGCGGTTGTTTCGTTGCCTTGCCACCCTTCCCAGCTTAGCTTCCATTGCTTTCGTCCGGACGAGAGAAGAGATAATGCAATTGCAGCATGCGACAAACCTTTGTAACTCCACTCGCACTGGATGAATTCTTAAAATATTGTGGAGTTGAATCCGTGATGCAATGAGCTCTTTTAGAGAAGTCATTTCATGGTTACTTTTAAAGTGTGTCAGTGCCCTTTTAACGCATTTTCTTTGACAGGTGTCGCAACGAAAACGAGCCCATCGGCGATAATAGCGTGCGCTGGTCCAATCTACTGTGTGCGTGTTTGTGTGCGTGTCTGTGTGCGTAACAAAACATATGAATAAGTATGCACTTAACGGTTGAAGGGTGCACTAGGGGCAGGATTTCGCTGTTGCATTCAACTCTTGAAGGTGAAGCCTAAGGGTCCCCCAATTTTTTTCTCGATTTCAACTTTGATATCCTTAATCCCCTTTTGTCCCGTGACCCGCTTTGTTCTCTTCCTGTTTCCTAAAGTTACACCTATCGTTTTCCTTTCCATCGCTCGCTGCGTCGCTTTCAATTTGAAGGGGTCATGACACCCAATTTTCCACCATAGCCTGTTCTGTGTGAGTTGACCCTTGTACGCTCACAGACAAGCTAGCTTTATTCTTTGTTTTTTTTCTATTTAGCGATGTCCATAATTGAAGACACTTAGTGTTTTCGGTTGCCGCAAACAAAGGCATCGCTTTCGAGATTCGCATTGCAGAAATGGCGTGTATGATGTTATTAGATTTCACTTGCCGTTAGCGCTTGTGAAATAAGGCCTTCAGCCTTCACATTGGACTGTTGTCGCCACCATTGTTTTTTGGAGGAGTTCACACGATTCGCAGTCCGGCAGCTTCGGTCTAGTCAGGTCACGTGTTCCTAGTTTAGTTCTTTTGCGCCCTTACATTCCTGTGGATGACACTGTTCCCAGCTTGATAGTTCTACCCGCCAGCTAGATCATGGTTGTGTTAATACGTGTGTTATTACGTACAACAAAGGGTCACGCTGGCTTATAGAGGATGTCGCTGGAGATCCCTTGGAATACCGCGGCCTCCACCGCGTTCTGGATGTACTCGCGTCGGTCTGCTAGCTCGGAGGCACGCAGGAAAGACTGCCTCGAGTGCATTACCAGTGGCTGAGTGCGCCAATATGTGCACCTATAATGAAGTTTAGGATTTAGTGGATCAGTTCTCGTTCCATTCGACGACGCATTTTGGGGCTATAATTGCATTTTGACGAGACATTTCAGCATCAATGACGGGCTACGGTGGTCTGACAATATGTGCCAACAATACTACGTTATCACTCGGGGACGCCGACGCATCTAGTGACTATCTCACGAAAGTGTCACCGAAAGTGGTCGCTTGCCAAGTGTCGGCCGTGAACTGCAAGGTTCAAAAAGCTTTTCGTTCGGCTAGGGCCTGAGCATAGAGTTTCATGGGGCTGAGTAACGAACCAAGCAACCTTGCACTGTTTTTTTTTTTGCAAGCACAAGTACAGTTTTGTGCCAGTCAATATTTCTTGTTCTTCATTTTCACAGCTGTCACGCTTCCCGACGCTTACGTTTGTTTCTTACTGTGCCTTCAGAAACGAATTAGTGGTAATATAGTGTATGTTATGGAAATGCACACAAATTGATGATACAGAAATTGCAAATTACTACAGAGCACTACAAAAGAACTATCGCACAGTGATATTTAAAAATCGGCATTTGTTCAAGTACAGAGACACAAAAGGTAAATGTAATGGCACAGTGGCGATGTTCGGACGTTCAGTCGAAGGCCCCCAATTACAAGGTACACATCGGACGCCGTTGTCTTTCACCTGTGATAGATCAGTGCGCTGACGCCTGAGTGGGTAGCAAAACGTCAAAGATAAGGCTTAAAATTCATCGCAAAGGTGTTTCTTGCATAGTTTAAGCCACATCATTAATGTGGACTGTTCGAAATAGCATGGAACACAAAGCAGCAGCGCTCAACATGAATCACTGCTTTGTGTAGGTCGTGGTGTCCATGTCTTGTTCCCATTGCATTTCGTTTTTTAGGGGCGAAGCTCCTTAAGGTGCGCTTCTGTACATCCTCCGATGTATGTGGTAGTAGTAGTACGTAGCCATCTGTAGCACATACCCGCTCTAGAGCAGGTATGTGCCGCAGGGGATGCGAGATGGGAGATGGCGGTACTTGGAGTGTTCACTAGATGGACGCCAGGACGTTAGCACGGATGGACGGACAAACAGGCTAGCAGACGGACGAACGGATGGACGGACGCGTGGACGGACGGACAGATGGACGGACGGACTCACGGACGGGCGCATTGACAGATGAACGGACGTATGGGTGGACGCACGGTTGGTCACTTGGACGGACGGAAGCAAGAACGAACAGACGGACGGAAGCCCGGACGGGATGACGGACGCTTCGCCCCACTTATCGTCATTCACTCCGTGGATATGTTGTGAATTTTTTAAAAAGCGATGCTTTAGTGAATTGCAACTGTCGCGACGTGTTACCAATACCATCGCCTTGTCGTCAGCCCCAGCATCACCCTCACTATTCGGGCAGTGGTTCATCGAGCAGGAGAGGCGGTGACGACGTCGAGTACGCTGCGCATTTTGACTTCAAACACCAGCACAAGCGACGAAAAAAGCATCGAACACGGGGTAAACCCCCATGCCAGCGGCCTCGATGTTGTAACAGACCGGGCCGCCATGATGAGTATCTTCATTTCAACCGTGCCAGGTTGACAAGCGAGCTTGCGATACGGGAGTCTGTCAACGCTGTATTCGCGAGCAAATGTTTTTTTTTGCGAAATTGAATTGGTAAAGCGAGTAGATTTTTATTTGCTAGCATACGTGCATGCACACCTTTCGGTGCTGAACATGATAAATAGGTGTTCGTAACCATGCTGCGAGTTGGGATCATTGTTTTAACTATTGGTTGTTGCACGTGGCATCTGTAAACATTAGCCAAAGTGAATGACATGTCGGTGTGGCGCTAGGGTTACTCACAATATACATTTTGGTTGAATCTATAGCTTGAACGCTGTCGATCCCATTCGGTTCCGATAAAAAAATAACTGTGACGCTTAATCGTGGAACTGCCTGTGAGGAGGCTCAATAAAAATTTATCCGTAGTGGCAAACGTGTCATACTCGTTGCACATTAACAGGACACCTTTTGACCTCAGACATATTGGGAAAACCTGTTTGCTGCCGGTGGCAGCACTATATGGGCGACGCGGTGGGATTGTTTCAACAGCTAGAAGTCACTTAGTCCCACTGGCAAGTTGAACAACTCAGAAATGGCTTGAGTGCAAGCGCAGCTGACCATGGTACGCGATCGTGCTCCGGAGTGCAGACCGTGTAGCAGCTCGCCAAGAAAGCGGCGCGTTGCGCTACGGTTAGCGAGCGCGCCAGTTTTGCCCAACTCTCAAGTTTTTCGCTCGTTTATAAAACTATTTGATTGCAAATTAGGAGAAGGTCCAAACGCGCTATAATTTCACCAGCTTAACGCTCCTACTGCTGGCCTCGTCTCACAAAGACTGTGAAGCACTACGTTCGAACATGACGCGACTGTCAGCGACGTAATATTCCACCTTTACGACCAGCGGGACTACTGCAACCAATGAGCCCACCAAAGGCGCCCTTTCATCAGATTGGCATGGACTTGCTGGGGTCGTTCCCCACGTCTTCGTCTGGAAACCAATGGATTGTGGTCGCTACCGACTACTCAACGCGCTACTGTTAAACAAGGGCACTTCCAAAAGCCACCGCAGCAGACGTCGCCCACTTTTTCGTTAACAGCATCGTCTTACATTATGGTGCGCCAGCTGTCGTCATAGCTGATCGTGAGACAGATTTCACCGCAGAGATGCAGCAGGAAGTCTTGCAATTAAGTGGCACGGAACATCGTAAAACAACAGCCTACCACCGGAAAGCAAATGGGCTGACTGAACGACTCAATGAGACAATTGCAGACATGCTGTCAATGTATGTGGACATCAATCACAAGAACCGGGACGCCATCCTTCCTTACATAACTTTTGCCTATAACATTGCTGTTCAAGAAAGGACCGGTTTCACACCTTTTCGCTTAGTCCACGGTCGCGAGGTCATGACGATGCTCGACGCCATTATCCTGCTCGACAGCAATATACGACACGGATGCCTCCAAATTCGCGCAGTGCGCAGAAGAGGCCCGTCAACTTGCTCGTCACCGTATTCAATATCACCAAACTGCAGACGCGCGCCGCTACAATCGTCACCATGAAGCCTGGCGATGAAGTCTGGGTGTGGACCCCTACCCAACAGCGTGGCCGTTAAGAAAAGCTTCTTCGCCGCTACTTCAGCCCTTACAAGGTCGTACGACGTCTAAACGACATTACTTACGAGGTTCTCCCAGAAGGCACTTCGAGACGTTCCCATTGCCCCCCGCAAACTGAAGTCATTCACGTTTCACGGCTCAAACCATACTTTTCGCGCTGTGAATCGCCAGTAGAGTGACTGACCTTATTGGTAACTTTTTGTCTTTATTATTGTTTCGTCTTTTCCTTACATTCATTCCTACTTTTTTCTAATTTCTCATTTGACTCATTTCTGAACCGACTACGTTATTCCACCTTACGCCATTCATTTTGCTTGCATAGTAATTTTCATCTCATTTTCTTTTTTTTCCTTCATGTAGAGCATCTAGATGATGCTTCTTGGGAGAGGGGGTAATGCCATCATTGATGAACGAGCCACTGTGGCTCATACGCGTTTTTGGGCGCGAAGAAGAAGAGAACATCTTCGTTGCTCTGGTTCAAGTGGACTCCTGGCTGCAGGTCTTGTTTTGCTCGTGACAATATAATATTTATGCCGTCCAGGGCTACAATCCTCGAGAGCACTAGCGCTTTATATCAGCTTACCGCTTCTGGTATTGATAATATTCATGTTGTTGTTGGCAACATCGCTACTCAAATGTGAAAAAAAAATCTCGTTATATTAAACATGCGGATTTTTAAAGGCTGTATGTGCAGACATTTGTAACATATCATAAATTACAACACAGTCACCATTCTATCAGCATGTTTCGCATAACACTGATGCCCAATTAAGTGGGATCTGCCGACTTTCTTTAACATATCAGTCATGTTTTCAGGCCCAATCGTGGATGCAACGACCAGACTGTTAGATATATACCATCCCACATGTGATTCTCATTAGGTACGCGACGCCTACAGTGCTTGTAACGTAGGGCCGGGAGTGATTTTGCTTTTGTTTTTTCGCACGTCCAATCCTGAGGTGTCAAACGCCATAGGGCGGCAAAACTTGTGTAACCCACTCAGACTCACTCAGGAAACATATCTTGCGCTTTCTGCTCGCTCGAAATCAGACGCACTAAAATTTTCTTGAGCCGAACTCACTCGGGCCCACACTGAATTTTTTTTCAACCGGACTCACTCGGACTCATAACCGCCAGAATACTGCACTCTCGGTCACGTGGTTCCATCTGAGTCTGAGTAAGTCCAAGTGAGTCGGCTCATGTGTGTATTCACCAACCATGCTAAATGCGTGGGCGTAGCGCAGCCAGTTTATGCGGTGCTGAAAAAAAACTACAGCAACACTGCGCCTATTAGCCATCTTTTTTTCGTAATTTTGTGAAACTCTGTGCACATGGGGCACCACTTTCGGCCTTTCTGCTGCACGAGCAAAGTCAGGATTCATCTTATTTTTGTCTTCCAGTTCCTGACGTACTGGTTCGCGCAAAGCAGTCAAATTCGAGCACAGAAACCCAGCCGCCTGTAAGCACTCAATCGGGCTATTAAAGCTAGCCTCAGTCAAGTGAAAACAGGACTTTGCCAGATCCATTTCAAAGCAGTCAAATGCAATAGCTCGTTTTACAACATCGCTTTTTTCAGCGAGGAATAGTAAAAGCTCTTTTAGCGCGTGCAGAGTGCTTCCAGCAAATGTGCCGTCCTATAAAAAGCGTATTATTATCTAAAAAGTGCTAGGTGTCATTTTCAGAAAGTTAGTGTGTGAAGTTTTGGTTATTTTTATGTCGTCTGAATGAATTCGCAATATTCTCTACAACTCTTCTTCTGAAAAATATTATCATTTCAAATCACGGCAAAATCATGTTCATATTAAAAAAAACTCGTATCTCTTCCTCTCTCTCTTCTAAAAGTTATTGAAGTCATGGTCAATCGAAGTTAAAAAAGTATAAATGTACTCAAGCAAAAAAATTGACCAATAGAGATAACCTTTCACTGGAGGAATATCCCACTGTCCAAACCAACATAAATTCAGGATAGGTAGTACTCTAGTAAGGCCATAAAGTTACCAACCGAGATGCCTGCAGAAAGGCGGAAAGCAGCGTCTCTATTCTTTGCTGTACAAAAGCGACCAGCTTGTAAACGGGCATCATGGGAAACAAAGTAAATGTCCTCGACATCCACTGAAAAGGCAGACATGCAAGAATCAAAAAGCGTCACAAGCGTAAGGCACCTTTTCTAGACTAGTAGTTTGTATTGACTTTTTTTTTACAGTAAGGTCTACATCATTTTTCGTACTGATGCCAAGGACCTGTGATTATGAATTACTATGAGTAGGCAAAGAATCGTGTACCAGACAAGTTTTCCCGTCAAGTGCATTTATTCAGCCGTGTCTTGATTCAGGCTACAATTAACACAGATTGAATTATTACTGGCATCTTTTCCCTACTTTTATTAGCGTATTTGAATCTCGATCATATTTCTGCATGCTTCCAGGTGGTCTGAATTTCCGGAGCCCTCTACTACGGCGTCTCTCATAATCATATAGTGGTATTGGGACGTTAAACCCCACATATCAATCAATCAATCAATTTCTGCATGCTTGCGCAATCACCGGTTGGCTGTCAAAGGTAAGAGTGGCCTCATTCGAAGTGGAACGTCCCCGTCTAAAATTGGACCACCAGTGATTCTGCTGAAACCAACTGAGCTGTAAGATAACGATGTGGGTGTGATTTTAGGGAAGTATTTTATGTTCAAGAAAAATTGTGTGGTCACGTGGCCACATTTGCTGACGAAAAGGAAAGGTTAGGCGGGAATAAATAACGTGTATGCAACCATCCGACGGAATGTGGCGGAATTTGGTTTTAAACTATTATGTTGTAATAGTTATTTCACGTGACACCAATGTTAAAACCGTATAATACTTCTATAGCCTAAATAGGCTTAGCAAAGAAGAGAACACGCGTATTCAGGCAGTTTTTGCAAAGACTGCGGCAATGTTCTAGCCGCAAAACTTTTTTTGCTTTTTTACTAGTTGACGTACTATTTGCTAGAATTATTTAAACGTCCATAAACAAACATTTACTGAGAAAAGTTTTTGCGAATTCGAAAAAAGTGACTTTTGGGGAGATTATAAGCCCTTAATTCAGCATTAAGGCCGCCATGCTAAAAATACGTGAGGTAGTTCATTATGTAATTTAATGCTTTTGCTTTGGATGTGTAAAATAATATTCCTGTAAATTTTGTCCAAAACAAAAAAAAAAGATTTTTGATGTTCCCAACGAACGTCAGCGGTGCGCTTGAGGTGCGACGATTTGTAAGCACCACAAAAAACTTGTCCACCGACACACTTCGAAATTCGCTTCAAAGCTGTGTGCGGACTCATTTTTTCGACATAAAAAACGCTGTCGCGAGTCTACACTCATCAGAGTCATCATAATGGCCCTTGCAGATGCGCATCCTTCTCTTGATCTTGTCCAGGAAGTCGAATCTGTTAAGCATGCAGGTGTATGTTATATACTGCTCACAAGAATGTGCACACTGAACAAGAGCTCACTGCGTTGTCCACCGGAAGTGAATTCGCACCTGGAGGACCAGCTGCTGAAACAGATGAAGAGTTTTTAGACGTAAATACTGGTAGCGAAACGAAACTGGTGAACCATGCATGGGTGACAGGACCGTGGAAAAGAAACCGTACAAGAAAGTAGAAAAGAGGGCGTCTACATTGCCAGAGATTGGTCAATCATCTACCTGTGACAGGCATGAGGACTTTGGCCTCGCTTTCAGTGATTACGTAACCTTGATGGGAGACTTCAAGAAAAGTTTTTTGAAAGAAGAAAGCAGAGAAAAAAAGCTTCAATACCGTACTTTGGCTCACAGTCTTAGTCTCGTGGGAAAACCATGCATTTCTTGGGCGCACCGCCCAAGAATTGCATGGTGCGAAGCCTCGAAAATCAAGGCTTCCGATAGGATTCTGGGTACGCAAGACAAAAAACATGGCCGCTCAATCAGCGAAGAAGTAGAATCATCAATAAGGAACCTTTATGAGGTTGATTCGCTGACATATTACTTCAGAAAAAAGAGCACACGTTGCAAGGCAAACAGAAGCGGCTAATTTTGATGAATCCTCAAGAGATGCGTGAACAGTGCAACAAGACGTTCGATTTAAAGTGCGGGTTTTCCACATGCGCCTCTCTGCGTCCACGCGAATGTGTCCTGCCACTGGGAGTGGCAAGCAGACCGTGTGCGTGTGCCACCAAAACTAAGTTAATGCTTCATGTCAGTGCTTTCAAACAAACAGCTGAAGAGCCCTTGGTTACACTGGTATGCGGGCTTAATAAAAAATACTGCTTGTTTAGCAAATGTGCATCCAGCCTAGGCAAAACTTATGCAGTGAATATGCTTCAGCAAAGCCTCGCCCGTATATTTCAGAGCAGAGACAGCATACATGTCCAGCAATGGATAAGTGTAGTTAGCTGTTCCCTCGAAACCGTTGTTCTGACATTAGAAGAATTTCCTGAAGGGTTCGCAGACATGCTCAATCAATTAAAGACACATAATTTTGTTAGCAAGCAGCAGTGCAGGTACTTCCAAGAAATTAAGTCAAAATTAAGACATTTGGAGGATGTTGTAGTGATGGATTTTGCCGAAAATTACACACTTCATACTTCAGGACTCGCCTCAGTCGTACAACTCGGTGAATGCACAGGCCACAGCGCGCGTTGAAGTTGTCTGTTTCATTGACCAGGAAAGCACCAGTGTAGGTGTTTCTGTGCGATGTTTTGCCGTTGTTTCAGATTCTCCGGAGCAAAGCCGCAGTTGCAGCACACGCATTTAAGCTCGAAGTACAGGAGATAGATAGATAGATAGATAGATAGATAGATAGATAGATAGATAGATAGATAGATAGATAGATAGATAGATAGATAGATAGATAGATAGATAGATAGATAGATAGATAGATAGATAGATAGATAGATAGATAGATAGATAGATAGATAGATAGATAGATAGATAGATAGATAGATAGATAGATAGATAGATAGATAGATAGATAGATAGATAGATAGATTAGATAGATAGATAGATAGATAGATAGATAGATAGATAGATAGATAGATAGATAGATAGATCGATACCCTAAAACCACTCTTGTTTTCAGCATAATCACTGGTAGTCGAATTTCGGGCTAGGTCGTTTCACTTAGAATGACCCAGTGGCGTGATATCTAGGTAAGTGGATATCACGCCACTGGGTCATCACGAGACTCTTGTGAAAAAAGGGGGAAGAAATGCACTCACGCCACTCGTATAGTGTCGTAATTTCAGTTTTAATTAGACACTTGCTAATTACCCACCAATTTTATGTGATTCCTGGCTGTCTAAAAACACGGGCACTTCAAGACGTTTGTGTCAAAACAATAATAAGAAAAAGGAACAGACGCAAACTAGCTAAAGTTTGACATTCTGCTTCACTTTTTTTTCCTTACGTTTCAGACAGACCCAGTGTATGCGATGAAGGGAAACGCGAGAAAACGCCAGCAAACCTTGCGTCTCTGAACCATCCCACTCAATATTGCAGACGGTGCACGCCTGCGAGCGACTCTCATTTTACGTCTGATATCAGCTAGGCTTTGCAAGATGCAGGTCACACCCGTTAAGAAACGCTGGCGTATCGTTTGGTGGATGGTGATGCAGTCATATATCGCACCGTCTCTCGCCTTGAAGACACTTATGGAGTCCAGTGGCATACATCACTCCCAAGCTCTCCTACCAGAGACGTCCAGAGACGTGCATATCGCTGTGATATCCTGTAAGGGATACTGGGACGATGCGGACACTGAATGGATACGCCTGCTTTCGCAGAAGTACACTGTGTGGCTTGCGCGAAATCCGGATCTCTTTACGCTCTTGCTGAGTAACCAGGCAAAAGGCAGAGAAACGATAATCACCGTGCCCTCCCTGGGGAAAGGTGGATACGCTGAATGCACCCGCTTCATGTCTATGGGTTATTTGCCGACATACCGGGCAACCTGGATTGTCTTAGGTGAGGACGGAGACGCCTTGGCGAACTATTGCCGAAGCCTTCCTGGGATCATGCTCTGCGAAACAGGAACGCGATGCACAGTGCCGCTTAACGACACCTCTGGATGCCCTTCTCCTAACAAATTTTGGGTCCTCTCCAAAAACTGCAACAGACCACACGGACGAAATGTTCGAGGAGAAAGCCACCTTATCAAGGACACAGCCGTCAACGTTGCTTGCATGATGCTCATAAGCAACACACCCCTCCAGAGCTGCAACAAGCATCCTTACAGCCGCTTTATTCCGCTACTGCGGAAACTAAATGTCACAGTCCGTGAAAACGTATTGACTGACGAGGCGACGTACGGTTATGCGATGATGCGCAGTGAGTTAGACATCGCGTTCACACCCGTGCCCATCCAGGAGCGCCTGATGAAATGGTTCGATTTTCCTGAGGTCGTTCATCGCATCCACACGGTCTTCTATTCCAAAAAAGAGGTGGAAAAGGTAATATCTATATACGGCATTCTGAAGAAATCGAGCTTTGCCTTCGCGTTCCTAATTGGCGCTTTGGCAATTTTCCTGATTACCTTAGGCACAATGGATGTACTAGAGTTCAAGAATTCGTTCTTAGACCACGCCTGTGACTCGGCGATGCTCCTTCTCGCACCTGTGCTCGCCACGTCTGCAACAACACCTGTCTGGCACTTCTGGACAAGGAGCAGACATGTTATAATGTGCTTTTGGTTCCTTGGAATATTCCCTCTCTCCACTTACATGAGGAGTCACCTGATATCGACAATGAGCGTTCTTGAGGAACCAAGCTCTCTGGACACCGTTGAAGAGCTCGAAGCGGGCCTCGATAGGCATTCCTTGTTTCCATGCTTACTCAATCGATCATCGGTCCACTATGAGTACAACGTCAACGCCAGTTCAACCTTGCCAGCTCGGAAAATCAGTCTTGCTTTTCATACGAACCGGGAGTCAAAGAAACTCTTGACGTCGCATCTTTATGGCTGCCTGAAGTGCGCTCTAAGATTGCATCATGTGTGTATTGTCAATGAACTGACAGAGTCTTATGTCAGCAATATGAGTCGCGAGCTTCTGAAGTCCAAGGACCAGCTCCGAACCGTATTCACAACTACCCTCGTACGCAAGACTTTCCCACTCAAAGCTCATTACCGATCGTTTTTATTGAGAGTATACGAGACAAGTCTTGTTAATATTACAAATAAGTACAAAGAAAACACTCCCCTCCAGAACGCCAAAGGGGATGACAACCACCAGTTGCTGGAATTTTCTGGCTTCTTTAAGTTCTTTCTGATTTCGCTTACGGTGGCGACCGGGGCACTGATTGCGGAAATTATATTGAATATGCAAAGAAGTCAGCATGAACGCTTATTCACAGTTATTACACGCACACGCGCCGACAGAAGATAGTAACCCCATATTTCTTGGGCGTGGACATAGCCACCTTCTTTGCCTGACCCCATTCTTCTCATAAGCAAGTGTGGGCTTGTGCGTGAAAGAAGAAATTGACGGTATTACCATTTTCGCAAGTTATTCCTTTGCACTCAGATTTCCTACACAGTGTTACTTCACCCTTCAAAATTATGACACTTCTTTAAGTACTTTGCGAAGTTCGTCATTTCTTTCGTATGCGGATAAAGAGTGGCGGGCAAAAGTAGAGTGTCAAGGTATAAGCTGCTAATTCAATAAAACAAACTCCTTGAGATTGTGCTGCGTTTATATTCTTTCATTTCAGCACTGTGCTTAGCCCTTCGGGCCCCATCTACATTTTCTCATTTGTACACTGTAACTTCGTACACTGAAGGAAAACCATACAGGCAGGTAAGCATGCAGTTTGAAAAAGGCACTTTACGAGCGGGTAAAATATATTTTTGTGTATTTTTTGTGCTCTAAGAAACATTGACGCCTGCGGCACTCCTGACGCCTAATAAGTGACTGTGATACGAGAAAATGAAGAAAATACAAACGGTGATGTTAGTATCGCACTTTCGAAGCTACAAAACTGTTATTGGGAAAACGTAAACTAAAGGTGTACACTAGGAACCGAAATGATACAGGTCCGCTGGGGACATGAACATTGGAAGCGACGGAAAATTGACAAGCCAAGCGGCTGTAGTCAACATTTTTTTCACGGTCTTCGTCATCTTCCGGGCCCGACAATGTGCCGAAATCCGAGTTGATTCATATGTGAGGTTTAACGTCCCAAAACCACCACATGATTATGAGAGACGCCGTAGTGGAAGGCTCCGGAAATTTTGACCACCTGGGGTTCTTTAACGTGCACCTAAACCTGAGCACACGGGCCTACACCATTTCCAACTCCACCGGGAATGCAACCCGCGACCTGTGGGTCAGCAGCCGAGTACCTTAGCCACTGGACCATCGCGGTGGGGCCCCAGAATCTGAGTTCGAGCTACGGTGCATGTTCAACAACTCGCGAAATACTTTTGCCTACGAGTAGCAACTTATCTTTAGCATTATTATGAGCCGTATCGGGATGCGTGTTTATACAAACGTGATATCACATATATTCAAAAGCCGCATCTTTACACCATTTCAATATTTATTTATCAAAGGCGCGAATCACTTAGGAGGGAGGGGGGAAGGCTTGGCTTTTACCTTACCAATTCTTCCAAGAAAGTTCTTAATGAATATATCTCTTCATCTCTTACTGGTTTACGATAGATAGCTAGTATTCGAAGGTACTACATCAAACGCCGCCAACAAGAGCACCAATTACGTGAGATAGTCGTATTATAGAGCATTGACATGATCGAAAAACATGATTCTAAGCTAACGGACTCATCAGTAGATTCACTATTAGTTACTCAGATTCAAATCGAACCGTGATTGAGAGTCTGAGTGAGTACGGGTGAGTAATGTGTTGGTGAGTTGGTGTCCGATTTAGTCCAGTTGAAGAAAATTTTTAACAAGAGAAAGTATTTTATACCGGGGTCCAACACAGCTCTGTGGACGTATTTGCATCACGGATATAACGTTCTAAAATATATACTAACAAAATGCAAAGAAAAAAACGAGAAGCAATAGTTCCGCAACAGGGCGTTGAACCAGTGACCTCGCGCTCCGCAGCGCGTGACGCTTACCGTTAGGCGACAAAGTGAACCGTATTCGACTGGTTAACGGGAAGCCTTGTATATACACCATGCACCCTTTGACAGTCTTCTGAACACCATCATTTGAGCACATTTTTGTCATCAGTAGTGAGATGGTGCGACGTGCTCGTGTTGGGCGCGCTATAATGTCCATCGCTTCTCACTTTTCGGTAAGCGCCGCCTCCACGGAGCGTGGTGTTCCCTGCGTACGTGCTTATCAGACAAGTGATTCGCTAGAGCCCAAAGGCCACTTCGCTTGCTACCGCGTCCGAGTTTACGAAAGGAGCACGCTGCTCGCACACGAAGAAGAAAGAATTGTGACAGTTCGTGCTCGTCCTTTGTATATGTGAGCGTTAATTTCTTGCGTCTTTCAGTTTTGCAGCGTACTATAAGTATCGAGTTGTGACAGGTGTTTGTCCGCGCTCGTCCTGTGAATGCTCATTGAGTGCGTGCTTTCTGCTTGAGGTGCCTGTGTGCTTGATGCGTGCTTTATGCCTCGCTGGATTTCTTGGGCAATGGTGGTGGTGGCGCGGCGGTCACTAACATTCTCGTATCCGTGAAGTCGGTTTTCCCGAAAAAAAAATATTAGGAGACCTTAAAGCTTCACCTCTAGGAGTTGAACGCGATAGTGACATCCTGTTCCAAGTGCGTACTTCAAACATCTAGTGCATGAAACATTTCCGAACCAGCGTATGTGTGTGCTTCTTATAGGGGAGTACCGGCTTTCAACCATGGCGACATTATGATAATCACATATTCTCACGCCCGCTGGCATTCGACGATAATTGTGCCACGAATTATCACTGCAATATTTTATGTTGCATTGTGGAGCATGCATACAGGACGCGTGAAATTGCTCAGACAGCGCACACAGGGACGTTTTTTTTTCATGTGCACTCTTCACATATCACAGTATGCCAACACGTATATATTTTTTATACTTTATAGGTTTTCGTCGCTGAGCATCAGTAATGGACATCATTCTTCCATAGTATTTCGTGAAACATAAACAGGTGAAACACTGTATCCAAGTCACGTCAGACGTTCGGTAGCGTCATGCACGTCGCAGAAAAACCATCCCCTCGATATCAAAACCCAAAGTGTCTTTTTAGGGTAGTGCATATTCCAAGGCATAACGGTAGTTTTTTAGAGAACTCATAACCTGTGTTTTCTGAAGACACAATCTCAAATTATTTAAAATTTGCGTCAGTACTCCTCTAACAACTACAGTGACCACGGTAACAGCAATGTCTTCAGTATGTATATTATCGTTAATCAAACGGCAAACAGCACGTAAGAAATACAGCTAGTTGAAAAAAACAAAAAACCATAACATAAACCTTTTCTATAAATCTCAAAGTTTCATGCTATAAACATTGCGCTAGCCACTCTCTTGCATGTGACCTCAGTGATGCAGACAGGCAAAGTGCGTTTGGTCAATTTTTAGCGTCAGTCGACTTTTCGCTCACGAACATTGGTATGAGTGCCGTCCCAAAAATAGGGTGGCTAGAATGGGGAGGTGTGATGACCGGCCTCCGGAGGCTGGCCCAAAAGCGCGTTCCTGCCGCGCGGTGGCGCTGCCGGTGGGGGCGCTGTGCAAATAAGGTTCGAAGAAAGGCTAAGAAATATGAAGGAGAGTAGATGGGCAGAGAAGGTGTTCCGTTATTTGTATAGGAAGAGCGTGGACACACAGTGGAGAAAAAGAACTAGAAGACTCACTAGTAAATATACGGCTGGTATTGTAAGCCATATGTCAACAAAGAGCGTTAAGGGAAAAGTCAGGGAGGCGGAGAGGATTTACTGGATGGCAGCTATGGAGAAAAAACCGGCTTTTAGTAACTACCGAAAGGGCAAAAATGAAATAAGGAGGGAGGCATTTTACGATAATTCAAGGGGAAGCGCTTTACTGTTTGAAGCGAGATCGGGTTGCCTTAGAACGCGTAGTTATAAAGCAAGATTCAGTAAAGAAGAAGAACAATGCACATGCTGCGGGAAAGATAAGGAAACGGCGGAGCATGTTCTGATTGAATGTGGAGATATCCACCCAGGTGTACGTTTGGGCACGAGCCTACAGGAAGCCTTGGGTTTTAGGGACAACAATGGAAAGCTGAACACACTCGCGATTGAAATAAGTAAGAGACGGTTAGAGTATTGGTGGCAGAAAATTAGAGAGAAAGGACAAAAATAAATATTGGAAAAATAAAATATGGACAGTGTGCCGTAAATGGCAGAGAACTTAAGCTGAAAATTTACCTTTTTTTCCATTAAGATAGAATTTATCGAAGTATAGGCATTAGGCCAACATCAAAAAAGAAAAAAGTTTTTTTTTTTTTTGTGGAGCCTGGTGGCATACTTGTCACCACCCCGTTATAAAGGGGACGCTCATAGCATCCATCCATCCATGTGCTTTTCTCGCGTCGTCTACTTGCCTCTGGGCGGGTAAATGATTCGACCGCGCTCAGTTTTACCGCTGTAGTCTTTTCAATTATGTTGTTGACGTCGAGAAACTTGCACGTGTAATCTACAAGCGCAAACCACGCAGCCGATACAGAGCGTGGGTTTCGCGGCCACTTCTTGCGAGGTGGGCGCGCTTGTCACGCGAAAAATAGTTTAGAGGAATCTCTCCCACAGACCAGCAGGTGGCAACAACACTGCGTGTGTCGCTCGCATATTTGTTATACATTTTCGATTGCAATAGTACTTTAAAGAGTTGAAGTCAATGCAGTTTTTATGCAGTGCGGCAGAAGAATGCAATAAAGTACAAGACTACAAGACTGGTGGCTTGATACAAGTTTATTGGAAACAGTACATTAAAACATTACATAACACAGGGCTTCACCTTCTTGGCTTTATTCTGCACAGCATGCTGGTTTAGCCCTTTCAACAGAAAATGGACACGCGTAATGCTGTAGAACCTGACAACCGATGTTGTTAAAGAAGCTGAATGCTCACTGCAGCCAATTTGTGGCACATTGGCTGCTAGGCGCAAAAAATCCTTCACTACTTTGGTGTGCAAGCGCGTGGTGCTAAATGCACGAGTTAGTCTATCCTCAAGGGTTTTGATTAGACTATATAGACGGACAGAGGGGTAAAGAAGGCCCCCCATGTCCCACTTTTTACACGCTTCTGCTGGCAATTGATCCGTCACACTATCACCTGTGACGAGGCAGGCATCCTTGCAAGCTTCGCATTGGGTTGAGAAGATCCGCTTCCTGGCTACATATCCTGCAATATAATAGGTGAGGCGGTCATCACTGCGTTCTTCAACGTAGTCAGCGTGGTCAATCGCAACCTCTGCTGCTTCGACAGGTAGTGTAACGTCGTCACAAGCTGGTGCTTCATTTTCAGACAGCAGATGGTCCTCGGACAGCAGGGCCTCCAAAAGTCCAGGAGATACGTTTGCTCCCTTGGGGCTTTTCGCCAAGCTATAAAAGCTTATGCACCTGCATATATGCATGTAAATTATAAAAAGTGATACTTTGGATTATATGCTTTGTATTTCAATGTACAGGACTGAAAATGCACAAGCATACTTGATTATGATAATGAACTGCGCAGGAGTTGGGTGATCGTTAGCTCCACTGGCCTGTCTGACGATACCAAAGTAACGTTCCAAACAGTCTTGACTTAGACGGGAGGTCATCAAAAACCTAAACCCAACCATTTCAGTGAGGTACTTCAGTAGGTCCTTCGCAGAGTGGATCGTCACACGTAGACCTTCTGCCGTGCTCTTGCTTAAGAAGCCGAGCCCTCCTGCATGGGCCTCCCACTGGTCGAGAAATTCCAGCATGTTGTCAAGTGCAGTTTCTTTAGTGCTGCCACGTCTGAAACATGAAAAGTATTTACGTCTTCACATGAAAATGAGCCCAGTTGGTGTACATACCTCAGAGCTTCTGCTGGAAACCGCGACGTCATGGCGTCAATTGTTTGAGCCATCATGTTGATAAATACTTTTGTTGGCTCCAGATTTGGGTACTGTTGCTCAATTTTTTCTTTGTGAAAATCCATCACGTGCTCAACTGCGCTACTGAAAATATAAAAAGCCAGATTGACCCTCATCTTTTCGAACCCACTAGGATATATGTGAGAACGTGTTAACTTGTGTGCAACTTTCAATGTGAAGGGACTGCTATCGACCTTCCAAGTCATTGCCACATGTTCCCAAAGAACCTGCAAGAGTTCATAATGGTTAGTAAACCAGCTTTACCAGGTACCCAACATTTCAAAATATTAAGAGAATAAAATAACACGCTTACTCGGCCCTTGTGTGTGTTGAAGCCATGCTTAATCATGATGTTTCGCACACATTTCACAAGATGAGGGAAGTCCGAAATAAAATGGAGGAAGCGCTTGTCGTCGCATGGATGTGTAACCTTACATCGTACATGTTTAGCATTTCCATGAACACCCATGTTGTGCCACATGGCACGGTTCCATGACGCGCCGTCCGTGCAGATGTAGTCCACATAAAGATTAGCTTTCTCGCACAGAAGAACTGCTCCTAAAATTATCTTTGTCAGCGTTGGCGCCTTCACATTTCCATTCGAAGCAAAGACCCCTGTAGAAAAAAAATATTGCAGGTATGAGTGCAATTACAGAAAATAACAGTACTTTGATAAATGCTATTTACTAAGTATCTGCGTCCATTTGCCCACAAAAGGCTGAAACATGACGACTAAGCCATGATCAGCCTTTGTGTGCTTGTCCTGAGCTCCAGTAAATTGTCCAAGGTTTACGAAGCCTTCAATATCCATGGATTACTTGAGGTCCAGGTGTCTAGAAAGTTTCATCTCGTCTATAACGAGGCCGCCATGTTTGTTCATTTCATTCATTTCACTAGCCTTCTCCTTCACGCACTCAAGAAGCTTGCGACTAAAGCCATAAGATGCCTTGAAGGCCTGCGAATGCAAGATGAGGATGATTAAATTATGCTGAATAAGAAAAAAATTGTAATCGTATACCTTGATGTACTTTTGGAGGCAGAAACGGCTTGGAAGTATAAGGATATTATGGGCCCTGAGATGCTCGTATAAGCTCGGGCTCTTGATCCTTAAAACAATGCACTCTAAGAGCCACGCTTTGTCGTATCGATATCCTCGCATGGATTTCCGCTTCGATGCCTCAAAACATGCTCGGACTGCATACTGCTGCTTTTTCGGAAGCTGCTTGATCTGAAACAAATGCACGAAACAGGAAGCTTTATTTATGACGCTAAATATGTAAAAATACAGCACCTTACCTTTGCCTCAAAGCTGTTTTCCTTGATAGAGGAATTCCTTTGTCGTAACGTTCGTACGACCTCATGAAGGGTGTGCACTTTCTTACTCCGCCGCCTCAAAGTGCGAACGACACATTTCAATCTCCTTCCCGCTGTCTTTATCAATGGGCGTCGCACCTTATTTTTTAAGTGCAGCAAACGAGCCATGAGGATTCGCCTCACTTTTCTGCACTTCAGACACCGCTGAGGCATATGGGCCGGCATACCTGGAAGAAACAACAAAATGGGCGACATGTGAAGTATATGAAATAATTTTTCACAGTTGTGATATGCCCAAGACGTATGTACCAAAACACAACATACCTTGTGACACAGATCCATCACACACAGCGGAGAACAGGCCATTTGCTGACAATGTTGTGCAGTCAGACACATCTAATCGCTTAAACTCGCTGGTATTTCCCACTCCACAACACACAGAGAGTTTTTCTGCATACACCAGAAGCTCTTGGGCCTCTTCCTCAGACTCAACGGTGCGCTGACAGTGAAGGTGGCCAGCCAGAAAAATGGTGCAGGAGGGTGAATTTCGCTCTCCAATTTCGAACACAGCTATCTTGTTGAAGGCAACAGAAGGTACTTTGTTTTTATGATGTTCAGCTGTTTGGTAACTCGCTATGTTTTTGTTTTGGAATGTCTGACGTGACCAATACTCCGATGGTAGTCGAAGACCAAAAATGAAGTGTTTCCGAGGTACTTCATCGTTGACTATGTCCAGTTCGTCATGAGGAATGAGCCGAACCGATTCGCGTTCTGAATCGTCAATGTCCTCGCGGCTCTTCTTTGCAGGCACGGAAGAGCCCTGTCCGATTCTCCTCTTCCTCTCTTTTGGCAGAGTTTTCGTCATATACTTTGGAAGGTTCGGGAAAATTGTTGGAATAGCACTCTCCTTAAGGGCAGGCACATCGCGTGGTATATGGACCTCCTTTCCATTCACAATGTGCACGTAGTGTCTCATGATAAACCTGAAAACATAATAAAAAGTGAGCGTAGCCTCTGTAATGAAGACACTTCGGATTTCCAAGCAACGAAACAACAATTAATGCATGTGCTGCAGCGTTAGGTGACACACATCCAGCCGCGGGTCGATGGAGGCAGAACGCAAAACGCGCCCACGTGGAGCAACATGCCAATGTAAGTACAAGAACAACCGATCATCTGAATTAGTCTGGCTCTTTCCACTGCACTTCTGCTGCTCATGACCCGTGTGTCACACCGGGTCAGTGTGTTAACTTGTAGAAACCTCAACTTTTCTATATGCTTAAACATGTACGAATTCCATACGTACCTTGGGTCAAAATGCCTTTCGCAAACTGCAGAATTCTCTTGCAGTGGCTTGTCGGCCCTTGGTATGGCACGTGCCCACTTTTCAAATTCATCCTCACGGGCAGGTGCACGAAAGAGAGACAGTCTTTCACCGCAGGACTTGTAGCCGGCGTCGCAACCTGGCACAAAGCACCACCTCTGCGTTTTTTTTTTTTTTTTTCCCGTCGACGGCATTCTTCAGAGCGGTTCAAAAATCGACGACAACCGCTGACATCATCTCCTTCAGGAAATCGGGAAGCGATAGAAAAAGCAGGCCGTACTTCGCGAACAGCGACAGCTTACTTGCGCTGCTCCGTCACCAACGAGACACGAGCAACACATGCTCACAGTCGGCACATGCCAACAGCGCCCCAGACTGACGCGCCAAATTTCCTCCCAGCGGCTAGAACGCGCAGAGGGGCCTCGCTAGGCAAGAGGCCGCCGCCGCAGTCATCACACCTCCCCATTCTAGCCACCCTACCAAAAACTCAAAAACTTGTGTCAACAATATAGTGAACTAGAAGTACTCTAGTGGCACGACCGCCAGGCCACGCCGCCTCTCTTGGCGGTCGGAAATACCACGGACCGCCGCTAGGGTTTCTCGTGGCGCTACTGCGCCTTTTCCTAGGCGAGGCGCGGTCACTTGGTGATTCAGCGCGTTAGTTCAGCACGTCTGCCGGTATCCTGCGCATCGCTTTGTCTGCAGCTACTGTACTGCACGTGTACCGGTATACTCTGCTCTGCATTTTCTCGCACGGACCGTTGTGGAGCAGCTGTCTTTACCTGTTCAGGTATTCCGTACCAACAAACATGTAGCTCGTGACATGTCGAAGCGGAGGACGGATTCACACTGTTTTGCTCCGGGTTGCCGAAGCGGCTACCCGGGCGCCCCGAAGGCATCGTTGTTTGCAGCTCCTAGAGAAGACGATCTCCGCAGAAAGTGGGAGCGTAACCTCCGGAGGGATGACAAGCCTCTGACCGAAACATCAGCGGTGTGCGAACATCACTTCGAGCCAAGATATATTCTGCGCGAATATGTGCACGTGATAAATGGCTGTGAAGTGCGCACTCCCCGAGGAAAACCGTCATTGGTGCCTGATGCCGTGCCAACGCTTTTGCCAGGTTGTCCAGCGTACCTTTCCGTCGCTGCGCCCAAGCAAAGACCCGAGAGAAGGAAAGCAGCCAAACCTCCTGAAGGCGCAAGCAGAAAACGGCGCAGGCCTGATGCACCTGACGAAGTGTGCGACGGCGGTGAAATGGAAGGCATGGACTTTAATGCTGCGATTAGTGCGCGACTTTCAATTGAAGCTATTCGCACACTTGAAGTTCCTGCAAACTACTGGTGTCGTATAGAAGCAGTTGGCCACTGTGATCTAATATTTGTGACGACATTGATAAGCAAGCGTACAAAACTAGATATTTTTCATGAAAAAGTTGTGTGCTTTATGTCCACAGAAGGAAAAATTGTAGCCCAAGTCTTCTATCAAGGTGTTTTGTGTCAAGAGAAACCCGTGCAATCCCTTGCTGAGGCCACATCCGTATTGGAAGAAGCTCGAGAAAGCCCTGTCTGCAAGGGAGCAATGTGTAAACAAGAATTCAAGCCGCTTTCCTCTCGGCTGACCGCACATCATCGAGCTGAAGCAAACACTGCTGGACGATCCGTGATCAGCGTACGCTGCTTCGGAAAAGTTTCTTCTGAAGGTAAGTAGACGTAAAGTGCATTAGGATGCCCATAACATTACCACATTGCCTAAGGTATTGAGGGGTGTGATTTTAACGTATGCATTGTTTGTTCATTTGCAGGCTCAAGTTGTGCAGAATGCAAGTCCCTTAGGAAAGCGTTACTGACAAGAAAGTCGTACATTAACTGTCGTGTACACCTGCCTTTAAAGAAAACCCTTTCTTCACGACTGACGCAACAAAAGAAGAAGACAGCACGTCTTCAAAATCAGGCATGTGTGCTTAAGAAAAAGTTGAGTGTCATGCTTGCCAAGAATGTGGCAATCGCAGAAGAAGATTTCAATGCAAAAGTAGCTCTCCTACCAGAGAAGCAGCGTGAGGCAACTCTCCACATATTCAAAGCTTCTTCACGGAAGAGTACTAAAGGCTAGATATTTTCAAATGAGTGGGTGCTCGAATGTTTGATTATGAAGCTGAAAAGTGCAAGGTTGTATGAGCACTTGAGAAAAGAAAAAATCTTAGTTCTCCCCAGTAAGACTACGCTTCGCAAATATTTAAAATGCTACAGAACTGGGTTTGGATTTAGCCAAGCACCTAAAGCTCAGTAGATGTTAAGTTCTGCACATGTCCATCTCACGTGTCTTCTTTTTTGCGAATCCTCGTAATAGTTTTGAAAAGCTGTTAAACTAGTGAAATTTATTTTGTTATTTTGTATTTTTTGTACGCTTCCAACCATCACAATAAATAAAAAGATGTTCCTGTTTTCATTTTCGATGCTGAGCACTGTGTCCTTACCATGACCTTCTATGTAATAAGCCAGCACCAAAACTATAGTGGAAGCGCGCCGTAAGCTTGTGATGGTGATGAGCAATCGCTTTGTAGCGAATGTTATTAGCGCGTGTGGTAAATATGAATATATATATATATATATTCTTCGCCAAACTATGTATATACAAACCGCTGAGCCACGCAATAACTAACCTAGCAATTTTACGTTTGCATGAGCCAGGAAGCAAACACGCGCGTTAGAATTGACCATAGCTGCAACTCAGAAGGAGCCAGTGACGGCCGGTCAACGCAGCCGAAGCTCCTAGGAAATGGAGCAGTGGCGCCACCTCGCGCCATCCGTGTGAAAGGCTGGCGCCAGAGCCTGGCCGGTCGCACCACTAAAGTACTTCTAGTTCACTATAGTCAACAACAACAACAAAAAAGCTGGTGTAGCACTTCGGCGTCGTGGGCATGGTGTGGCGTTCGAAGATCGGAATTGTGCCGGTCTACTAAAAAGAGATTCATTTAACCTGAAGTATTGGCGAGTGACGCAAGGACTCTTACAAGTGGAGTGAACCCTAGGCACGGCAAAAGAACTAGTGAAGCGAAATCATGTCGTCCAAAAGCGAAATGAGTACGTATGCTGCCTCGCATTTGAGCCTCGTCGAAAATAGGCTTCCGCGCTATATTTTGCCGTGGTATGCCGGTCAGCATGCACTTTGAAGGCATCCCGTTTACCATAACAATTGTTTGTTTGTTTTTCCCCTCCTCCAGATCGTTCGTGTGAAATGAGTTGCATGTTTTTCTCAGTTGCGAACTCCGACATCGACGCGACATGACGCCGTCGAGCTTTCAGAAAATATGCACGGTTTATAATTAATAGACAGCGGTGTGAAACTTATTCAGCAGCTACGATTGCAACGGAACGAGTGCGCCTGTTCCTGCGCGCTTTGCACGAAGTTAGGCAAATGGCTCCTTTTAAGCGTATGAAATCTGACGCTACACTCACTCGATAGCAGTCATCCGTACAGGGATCCCAACTAAAGGCGCTTAGAGGTGCGGTTTGTGCTTGAGCGTCAGTTAACTTTGGCCGTTTATATTTCATGGATAGCTTGCGGAGATTTGCGGTGCATGACAACGGAGTAGTTGGCGTGTTGGTGCGCCTTTATCTGAATGGGAAGCGCGTTTGATTTGAAAATTTTCAGTTGTTTGTCGTGGAAACCTAATGCACCAGCTTTCATTTGTGCCACTCAATGAGTGTTACGTGCGTCTTCTATCCTGTGTTTCATCCTCTTGCTGTCAGTGACACGTTGGTTAAGGCATACCTGAACTAACATTGGTGGTTCACTTTCGACTTATAGCAGAAGCCTGAGCACATAAAATGAACCCAACGGCTAACGCCTACTAGCCATCACAAACCTTGGCGCCGAGCAGTATAGCAAGTGTTTTATTTAATTGTTTCTGCCCGTATGTATCATGGAACGAGCTCGGATGACTGCACAGAGATTTCTCAAATCTGGCTGATGCTCGTGTGTGCATCTTTGGTTCTAACGCATATCTACACAACATAACGATCGGATCCGTAAAGTCGCTCTGGATTAATTTTTTACGATAATGTCCTAGCACATTCAGCCGGCAGCACCTGCCCGTCAGATCGTTATCAGATTGATTTTTCTAGCGGCCGAGGTGGCTTAGTTGGGCGACACAGTTGGGCCTGCTGCCACTTGTGTTTCTCATATGTCATTCTCACTCAGCACTCAGTATTTTGATTTCCAGATCTGGTTCATATGTAGTGCACACATCATCTGTAGCCAGAGGAAGTCAACAAGGTCAATCCAGTGCCGTGCCCCTCGACTACCATGGTACACATCTGCATGGGAGGATGGTGTTTCCTCACAGGTTTCCCATTAATATTTGGGACACGTGACAATGACGACGAATCCCCGCGACAGCGGCTGCTTTTCCGATGGAGCCAAAAATCATCATCATCATCAGCCTGTCTACGTCCACTGCAGGACAAAGGCCTCTCCCATGTTCCGCCAGTTAACCCGGTCCTGTGCTTGCTGTTGCCAATTTATACCCGCAAACTTCTTAATCTCATCTGCCCACCTAACCTTCTGTCTCCCCCTACCCCGCTTCCCTTCTCTGGGAATCCAGTTGGTGACCCTTAATGACCAGCGGTTATCCTGTCTACGTGCTACATGCCTGGCCCATGTCCATTTCCTCTTCTTTATTGCAGCTATGATATCCTTAACTCCCGTTTGTCCCCTAATCCACTCTGCTCTCTTCTTGTCTCTTAAGGTTACACCTACCATTTTTCTTTCCATTGCTCGCTGCGTCGTCCTCAATTTAAGTTGAACCCTCTTTGTGAGTCTCCAGGTTTCTGCTCCGTAGCTAAGTACCGGCAAGATACAGCTGTTATATACCTTCCTCTTGAGGGACAGTGGCAATCTACTTGTCATAATTTGAGAGTGCCTGCCGAATGTGCTCCACCCCATTCTTATTCTTTTGGTTACTTCAATCTCGTGGTTAGGCTCTGCGGTTATTACCTGCCCTAAGTAGACATAGTCTTTTACAACTTCAAGTGCACTATTACCTATCGCAAAGCGCTGCTCCTTTCAGAGGTTGTTGTACATTACTTTCGTTTTCTGCAGATTAATTTTAAGACCCACCTTTCTGCTCTCCTTGTCTAACTCCGTAATCATGAGTTGCAATTCGTCCCCTGAGTTACTCAGCAATGCAATGTCATCGGCGAAGCGCAGGTTACTGAGGTACTCTCCATTAACTCTTATCCCTAACTGTTCCCATTCTAGGCTTCTGAAAACGTCCTGTAAGCACGCAGTGAATAGCATTGGGGAGATTGTGTCCCCCTGCCTTACACCCTTCTTTATTGGTATTCTGTTGCTTTTTTTATGAAGCACTATGGTAGCAGTTGATCCCCTGTAGATTTCTTCCGGAATGTTTATATATACTTCATCTACGCCCTGATTCCGCAGTGTCTGCATGGCGGCTGATATTTCTACTGAATCAAACGCCTTCTCGTAATCTATGAAGGCTATGTATAGTGGTTGGTTATACTCTGAGCATTTCTCTATTACCTGATTGATAGTATGAATGTGGTCAATTGTTGAGTAGCCTGTTCTAAATCCTGCTTGTTCCTTTGGTTGATTGAATTCTAATGTTTTCTTTACTCTACTAGCAATTACCTTTGTAAATAGCTTGTATACTACAGAGAGCAAGCTGATCGGCCTGTAATTCTTCAAGTCCTTGTCATCTCCTTTCTTATGTATTAAGATGATGTTAGCGTTCTTCCAAGACTCTGGTACTTTTCCCGTCAGGAGACACCTCGTAAATAGAGTGGCTAGTTTTTCTAACACAATCTGTCGTCCATCTTTCAGCAGATCTGATGTTACTTGATCCTCACCAGCAGCTTTGCCTCTGTGCATGCTCTCCAAAGCTTTTCTGACTTCTTCTATCATTACCGGTGGGGTGTCATCTGGGTTACTGCTAGTTCTTATAGTATTAAGGTCGTGGTTGTCTCGGCTACTGTACAGATCTCTGTAAAACTCCTCCGCTATTTTAACTATCCTATCCATATTGGTAGTTAATTTGCCTTCTTTGTCCCTTAGTGCATACATCCGCCTTTTGCCTATCCCAAGTTTCCTCTTCACTGCTTTGACGCTTCCTCCGTTTTTCAGAGCGTGCTCAATTCTCTCCATGTTATACCTTCTTACATCGCATACTTTACGTCTATTAATCAGCTTCGAAAGCTCTGCCAGTTCTATTTTGTCTGCTGTACTTGACACTTTCATGATTTGACGCTTCTTAATTAGGTTCTTCGTTTCCTGGGAAAGCTTGCCGGTGTCCTGTCTAGCTACCCTGCCTCCAACTTCCACTGCACACTCCGTGATGATACTCGTCAGATTATCATTCATTGTATCTACGCTAAGGTTGGTTTCCTCGCTAAGAGCAGAGTACCTGTTTTGCAGTGACACTCTGAATTCCTGTACTTTCCCTCTCAGTGCTAGCTCATTGATTGGCTTCTTGCGTATCAGTTTATGTCGTTCCTTCTTCAAGTCTAGGCGGATTCGAGCCCGTACCATTCTATGGTCACTGCATCTTACCTTGCCAACCACTTCCACATCCTGCACGACTCCTGGGTGTGCAGTCATTATAAAGTCTATTTCGTTCTTATTTACGCCATTAGGGCTCCTCCATGTCCACTTGCGGTTTTCTCGTTTTCGGTAGAAGGTATTCAAAATACGCAGATTATTGCGTTCTGCGAATTCTACTAGTAGCTCTCCTCTGGCGTTTCTAGTGCCGATGCCATAATCTCCTACTGCCTGGTCTCCAGCCTGCTTCTTCCCTACCTTTGCATTAAAGTCGCCCATTACTATAGTATACTGTGTTTTCACCTTACTCATTGCCGATTCCACGTCTTCATAGAAGCTTTCAACTGAAGCGTCATCATGGCTGGATGTAGGTGCGTAAGCCTGTACTACCTTCATTTTGTATCTTTTATTCAGTTTAATTACAATGCCTACCACCCTTTCATTAATGCTATAGTAATCCTCTATGTTGCCAGCTATGTTTCTGTGAATTAGGAGCCCTACTCCCAGTTCTCTTCTGTCTGCCAAGCCCCGATAGCAAATGACGTGCCCATTCTGTAGCACAGTATAGGCCTCATCTGTCCTCCTAACCTCACTCAGCCCTATTATATCCCATTTAATGCCTTCTAGCTCCTCGAATAATACAGCTAGACTTCCCTCACTAGATAACGTTCTAGCGTTAAACGTTGCTAAGTTCAAGTTCCAATGGTGGCCTGTCCGTATCCAGAGATTCCTAGCACCCTCTGCTGCTTTGCAGATCTGACCGCCGCCGTGGTCAGTTGCTCCGCAGCTGGTGGGGACTGAGGGCCGTGAGTTAATTGACGAATGCCTACGGGAGGGGGTGGCCAGATACTGCACCAGGGTGGCCAATCCTTCTCTGGGGAGATCATCGGTGCGTACCGGTTTTAAGCCGGCTTAAAACCGGAGCCAAAAATGCTCGAGGCCAATCTGCTTGGATTTAGGTGCATGGTAAAGAACTCCAGGTGGTCGAAATTTCCGGAGCACTCCACTACCGCATCTCTCATAATCATATAGTAGATTTTGGTTGTTAAACCCCACATATCAATCATTAATCAATCTGCCTTTTCTTCAATCCCAAGGTGCATGCGCCCCTCTCTAGTGCAAAAGTTACGAAATTCCTCTTGGTGTCGGAGGCCTTCGTTCTAGCAATGCCAGTTCTCCCAGACCCTATCAAACCCTATCAAAATGCCAGAGGGCAGCACAGAAAAATGGAAAAGGCGGATTATTATGACAACAGCCGGTGCTTCCTATCTAACTGGCTCATTTTTTTTTAAACACAAACTGGCAAGGAAATGATCATTTCTAACAAAAGCTGTTTCAGGAAGGGATAGATGTAAATGAGACTTAGAAACGTACTCGCACCATTTTAAAGCATTCTGGAAGGGAGATTTCTCATTGCCTCGACAAGCTGGGTTAACATTTCCTGCACATAGAAGCCGGGAAACAGTTATAGAATATTGTAATTTGGTTTTAAAGGGACACTATTGGCAAACCAAGGCAACGTTTGTTTGAAGGAGTGTTCCAGAAGCCTTGCAGAACCTATTTCGAGTGAAGGAATAGCTTATTTTGAAAGAAAATCGTAATTTATTTCTCCGCACTCTGTCAGCGCATTTTAAATAGCCTGCCTGAAAGGCCCTTCTGTCTTAGCAGATGCTTTGAACAAAAAGATACTGAGCAAAACTTTTGTCGTCAAGATTAGATTTCGTGCTGAAATCGGTTGGCATGTTCTTCATTTCAGACAGGAACTAGCTGCAGATAATGAATTTAACGCGTTTTTCATGCACTGCTATGTCTAGTGGCCAAGAATTAAGTTATTGTCACTGGAAACTGGCGTACCAAAAGTTTCCGCAGTCGCCCACATCGCTCTACCCGCTCAGCTCCCCCTGTGGTTTCTGGAACCGCTACAAATGGCAGCAAGCGAGGCTTCTAGGGAAGGTAAAGCCCTAAATGGGGAAGCACGCCTCAGCGCCTTTGTGTCTGGGGAGAGTGCAATGTAACAGAAAGGGAGAGAAAGAAAACCGTACTCTGCTGAAACTCGCGAAAGAAGCAGCTTTTTACCGGCAGAGCACCACCCTCTAGCCATTAACGCCAACGTGTCATTGTGGCATTGCCGACCGCTTTGCGCCTAGAGGCATTACTTGAACTGATGCTTCTATGAGTGCATCCGTGACGTAAAGTAGTTTCTCTGGAAGCCTTTGCTTTGATTCCTTTATTTCCTTGTCAGAATACAGCATGTGAAAAAGTTTATAGGTTGAAGTCAACTTGCTACAGCACGGTCTCGTTGAAGACGCGGATGGATTGTCGCAAGCTGTGTCGCAAGCTGGCCATTTTGTCCATCATCGCATAACTTGGAACACTCTCTTAAATTTCTTTGCGAGTGCGGCACGAAGGCGGTCGACCATGACATCACGATGACACAGTAACACCATTGGCTGGAGGGGGCTTTTCTTACAGCAAACACAGCAAACAGCCACTTTTTTTCTTGCCTTGTACACGAGCATAGCTGAACAGGGAAATGAACAACCTGCATTTGCCACACTGACTTTGATGTCACAGCTTACGCAGTCATGCAGCGGCTGTGTACTGGCAGTTTTCTAGAGATACAGCCGAGTGCTCAAAATATGTATAATGTACTTTGTTTTTCGGAACAGTTACATTTTTTAAGTAGGATTTCAGTGTTTTCATCAGTTTTCTCTATTTCTGTACAGTATTCCTTGACGGTAGTTGTCCTAAAGATATATTCAATGCATTTGGAAGCACCATGATGCTCTGTTTGGGGTTCTGAACTCCTATGTTCACCCTGTGTTGCTTTTGTATATAGCAACTTTTGGAAAATTTATAAAATTATGTTTGTACTCTTTCGTTTGAACTATTCCACTATGCATACAGAAGCGCTCCAGAAAGATGAGCCTACGTCTAAGCTCGCGTCACATTTATTCGCTGCAGGCACCTCCCAGTGGGTGCAGTTCTTCCGTGCCGCCGGCCTTCCGCAGGATGTGTCAGTGCAGTATGCGGTGGTGTTTGGCGACAACCGCATTCAGTGGGGCATGCTCATGGATCTCACCAAAGAGTACCTCTTTGACATGGGCATCCACACCATGGGAGATGTCATTGCCATTCTCAAGCATGCCAAGTACGTGCACAGCAAGGTAAGTGCCCATACTGGGTAAGACACTGGCACATCGCTAGGAGGATCAAGGGCTGGCAGGCAAGCGTACAAGCATAAAAAACGGAGACCCTCTTTTCTGTGGGTGTGGCACTTAAAGGGATATTAAATGAAATTTTTGCCATTAATATTTTCAGCCAAATCGAAAGATTGGGTCCTGACATTCTTCATTCCGGGCAGAAACTACGGGAAAATAATTAATTTAATGCGCTGTTCACAAACTGCCGCGCCTGGCGGCTGCACTGTGAACTGTAGAAGCGGACGTTGGTGACGTCTGACACACCCAAAACAAGCAAGTGAACAATGCCAGCCGCCGCCCACGTCTCCACTCGCTCAACTCCGACTTCGTTTCCCAAAACTGGTAGGACCAGCAACAGCAGCGAACAATGCTTGCTCCGACTCGGACAAAGCACCAGTGCTTTTGTGGAAGGGTGTATTGACAGTCCACAAAAAAAGAACGACTGCTTGTTGAAAAATACGGGAAATAAGCTCCGTTTATCGAAACAGCAGCATCTTCAGAGTCGAGTTTTAAAGTTTCGTCAATTTTTTTTTTCAGTTCTTGTTTAGTATTCCTTTGAAGGGACACTAAAGAGCAAAGTTATTTTTGTCATATTAATAAGTTCATTTTAAAAATATCAAAATTGCCAAATTGCAGCAGGAAGGACTCGATGGCAAGAAAATGCACACAAAAATAAAAGGGGGAGTAGTGTCACCATCTTGAAATTGTCACATCAATCACCGTGACATCATAGGCTTTGACAGTGTCTACGAGGGCCTGCGTAGTGTCTAAATGGTTAGAATGAAAGAAAGTGTCCTCGGCAAGAGCTAGAGACATAACATGCAAAGTCTCAGGAAGTTCTGTTAAAATAGTACAGGCAAGATATGAAGAAAATTCACTTTGAATTCCGGGACATTATGTGCAGAGACTGGCACAAAATTTAAAAATAATACTTTAGGCTTAATTTTTCTTACCCATGAATAAGCCTTTGATGGTGCAGTTTAGGTCATTAGAGTTTTCAGAGTGCAAAGAATCGATCTAAACGAATTCATTGTTTCACTTTAGTGCCCCTTTAAAGCCATTATAATTACAGGTGTGCAAATATTTCAAATTTTGCGAATTTGTCTAATATGCTTTTTGATTCAATTGGCTCTGCAATTTGACGACTCGAATCTATTCGAGCTTCCCAAAGACAAATACAGTCTACGTCCGATTAGCAGTGGCCCCTTCAGGTTTTCGATAGGCTTCACCTCATCACATTCACTTTATGGCAAAGCTGTCTTTCAGGCTCCGCTAGGTCACAATTGTATTCATTAAAATAAATGCTGGTTCCAACATGGAGATGATAGGTGTGGGTAGAGGTGGAGGCTCAATTAATGTTGTTTTGGACGTGAAATTTGTGCATGAAGTCCGAAAAATGGGATGCCAAAGATTTTTTACATCAGAAAGTTCAGGTGTTATAAATACAGTAGACTCCTTTTAAACTAAACCTGAAGGAACCAAGAAAATCTGTTTCATTTAAGAGGAGTTTGGCTTAGTGAGATATAAACAGGGGTACAATATTCAAGTACGAAACCAATAATATTAGGGGCAGTTGTTCCATTTAAGCAGCAGTTTCATTTAAGAGAGTTTCACTTAATGGGAGTGTACTGTATTGGCATCTACGAGGCAGATATGGAACTCTGAACTGTGGCTCTTATGGAACATTGCGCAATCAGTTTGGCTTCCGCAGAAGCTGAAAGAAAAGGAAAGGTGGAGGAAATTACAATTTTGTCTTTCACGTGTAAAGTGTTGTCGGCAACAATTTGGTTTCATTGAGTCATGCTCATAAATACTATTTAGCTTCTTCATCGACTCATTCTTGATAAGACAAATATAAAACACCATCCTGCCAGTGTTTCATCAATTTAGCTGAGATAAACACTGTCACATTGTTCATAAAAATATGCTTAGAAATCGTGTCCAACTTTTTTTTGTTCCTGCATTTTTCTATTTTTTTTCAGGGCGGAGGAATGACCACTGCATAGCTCAGTGGAGAATGGTGGTGGCTTTCGATCCACTGTAGAAATTTACAGTAGATCCACAGCCACTATAATTTATATAAAAGGCGACAGAATCCCAATAAATAAAGGCCTAAAGACGCGATCTCTCCAGTGCTATTCACCGTGTGTTTGCAGAGTTTCCAGGGCCCTAGATTGGGAAGAGCTAGGGATAAGAGTTAATAGAGAGTATCTGAGTAACCTGCAATTCGGCGATGACATTGCCTTGATGAGTAACTCAGGGGACAAATTACAGCTCATGATTACTGAACTGGACACGGAGAACAGAAAAGTAGGTCTGAAAATTAGTATGCACAAAACTAAAGTAATATGCAACAGTCTTGGCAGAAAACAGCGCTTTGCGATAAGTGGAGAAACACTGGAAGTTGTAAAGGAATATGTCCACTTTGGACAAGTAGAAACCGCAGAGTCGAACTATAAGAGTGAAATATTTAGAAAAATCAGGATGGGATGGGGTGGATCACGTTTAAAGGAGTACTGACACGAACTTTGAAAATTTTCGGATTTCTGCTGTAAATAAAAGCGCTGGTATCGAGGACCCAGGAAAGAGTATTCTGGTGCCTCGAAATTCATTGAATATATTTTTAATATGGCTTTTTCTAAATCCACTTTCGGTTTCGATTTCGAAGGAGCAGCTTCACAGCGCCTTATCAAATCAGGCTGACATATGCCTTAGTGACGTGGGTACTGAGACATGCAGAAAATCGTGACGTACCAATGCAGCTCTATGGCCTGCTGGAACTAGACGCTCACGTGTGGGCTCTGATGCTGGATTTGCATCGCGATGTTGGGCTGAAGCAGCGTAGAGCGTGGGCACAGCTTTTGGCTCCAGATATCGCTTCTTTGGCAGCGCGATGCCGAACTTAAGAAGGTACCGATGGTTCCCGATCTGGTAGCAGTCGGGGCCGAAATCCAGCGAGCAAATCTGGCTTCGCTTGGCTGGCGTGCAGTCGCAGCTGCGATCGCGACGCACAAAATCTACCCCCACTTGTCTCACCGCTGGGTCGTTCGGGAAACTGTGCATACTAACGTCGCCCCCGGTCTTGAAATCACAGCCTTTGACGGCACAAGGAATGGGTGGCATCGCGAAACAGGGATGCGGTCAGGAAAACAATGAAATCGCACTCGCATCCTTTCGCATACAACAGAGGTGTAACAGGCTCGATCACTGTCGATGTGACCACGAAGTGTCGCAGCAATATGGACAGCGCACCGTACAACAATGAATGACACCGGTCAGCACCGCTAGACAGGCAGTCGAGAAGGTGTGCCGGTCGCGCTTTCTTCCATTTTATTCCTGTCGTTACCCAAACGCGGGTGCATATACATGACGTCACAATTTTCTGTGCACCTGACTTGAAATGTCAAGCGCTGTGCCTGATGGTGGAGCTGTCTAGTAGGAACCAAGAGATGAAAAGTTTAAAATTAAATTAAAAGGTCTATACGTGTTTCCCGGTTCGGGTGAAGGGAGAACATTAACACTACATTTCAAGGAAATGAAAAACGTCCGTTTTGCCGCACCTCGAAATCTTATCAGTACTCCTGTAACAAGCATTCTGCAATCATGGATGGTAATCTGCCACTAACCCTGAAGAGGAAGGTATATAACAGCTGCATCTTGTCAGTACTTACCTACGAAGCAGAAACCTGGAGGTTTACAAAGAGCTTTCAGCTTAAATTGAGGAGGATGCCGCGAGCGATGAAAAAGGCAATGAGAAGTGTAACCTTAAGAGACAAGAAGACCGCAGAGTGGGTCAGAGAGCATAGCAAGTTTAAAGGGACACTAAAGGCAACCAATAAGTCGACATTGATTGTTGAAACAGCGGTCCGGAAACCTCATAATGTTACTTTTGTGCCAAGGGAGGTCCTATTTTGAAATAAAAATCAGGTTTTAGTGGTCCGCATCGGGTTAGTGCACTTCGAATTACCTGCCTCAAGAAGTGGACCGACCAAACCGTCTCGCGTCGCTGTTGCCATGCGCAACGTTGCCCGGCTTTACTGCGCTAGTAGCAGCAGACCGAAAGCAGCGGGGAGCCACAGCAGCAACAACAGACATTGATCAATTTCCTGCCATTGGCTTCTAGATTACAGACATTTTTTGGTTCAACTGTGCCCCGCTAGATGGCACCACCTGTCCCATGTAACCACGCGGAAATTGAACTTTTGAACCACTCGCGTCAATCCCCATTGCAACGTCCGGCGGTTCTTTTTTCATGAATCAAACAGAAACGAACAAGCAGCATTTTGTTGCGACTTTTGATGCATGGAAGGTTCTTTATTTAGTGCAGCTAGATCGATCACTGGTGCTTTATTGTAGGCAGTCCGTCTGATGTTATTGGGATCATTTTGAAAATGTCTTACTGTGCCGCAGGTGTATTTGTGCATTTGCCTCAATTTCTCGGTAAGTAGGGCACTATTTTTGATATATTGTCATTTCAGATGTTGCCGTGCATTGAGCTTTCACTCTGATGTAAATTGTTATTTGACTTTACTGTCTTTTTAAGGATATCGTAGTTTAAATCAGGAAGGATAAATGGACATGAAATGGGCAGGCACATGGCACATAGGCAGGATAACCGCTGTTCATTAAGGGTAACTGACTCGATTCCCAGAGCAGGCAAATGCACTTGGGGAAGACAGAAAGTTAGGGGGGTCGATGAGATGTAAAAAGTTCGCAGGCATAACGTGGCAATGGAAAGCACAAGACCAGGCTGATTAACGGATCATTGAAGAGGCCTTAGCCCTGCAGTGGGCGTAGTCATGATGATGATGATAGTAGCTCAGTGGCAGAGCATCGGACGGGCTGGTTGACAGTTGCAGGTTAAGTCGCTGCCTGTGGCAAGTCATTTTTTCTTCCTCTTTCGTTTCTTCACATTTGCATAGCAACGACTTCTAATAACATCCCCTATACTTTCCTTCGCATCCTTATCTGTTCTCTGTGTGTAGCTTACACGTGGACATGTATATAGTGCTTTGCATGTTTAGAAATTTCTCCTACTTTTTACATTTTCATACTGCTGGGATTTTGGTGTGTTTTAACCCGTCTGTAGCCAGATTGGTTACTCACTCAGTAAATTTGTATTTCAGGAGGCACAAGAAAAGTTGATGCGAAGTACGCCATCAGGAGCACAAATGGGTAAGTTTTCCCTCTGCAGTCTTTCTGACGTAGAAGTCATGTTAATAGAAATAGAAATTAAGTTAATGTTCTGCATGTGTCACATAGTATTGCAAATATATTAACATTCGTTAGATGTGGAAAAGAAAAACAAGTCTTTCAAGGTGACTTTTGGTGCTGCGCATTATTAACCAACTTGCAAGTGTACATCAAGGTTGCCCTGCAGAAAGTTGTGGGGTGCTGTATGGTTTGTGAAGGGAGTGGGGGTGTTCTGGCATAGCTCCCGAGGCCACATAATACTGCCCTGGGAGCCGTAAGTTCACCCAACCCGTGCCTTGGAATTTTGCGTGATTGAACATAACCAGCCTGCTAATTTGAGAACGTTCTACAACTCTCCAGGTATATATGAGGTGCTCGAAAGGAAATATAAATGTAGTGCTTGATTTAAACATATGTAGTTCACCGACCAATTGCACTGCATAAAATGTTAAAACAGAAATTTAGAGAAAAATGGAGGCTTGAAAAGAAAAATTCTTGAGCAAGAGGTGTCGCGACCGCCTCTATTCAAAGATTTTCGCTTGTCTCTGAAAACATACAGTATACAGTAGACTCCTTTTAAGCAAAACCTGAAGGGACCAGAAAAATGTGTTTCCTTTAAGAGGAGTTTTGTTTTCTGAGAGATAAACAGGGGTATAACGCAACCAAACATATTAGTGGCAGTTTTCTATTTAAGCAGCAATTTCATTTGAGAGAGTTTCGTTTAAGGGGAGACGCTCCTCGAAAGCACTTTTTTTTTGTTATTCAACTTAGAGCTTCAGAAATTGGACCACTGATGCAGTTTTTCCTCCTGATTCCAAATCTGTAATCAGTTTTTACATAAGTGCAATAGTTTGGGAGTTGTGTTTCAAGTAATGGTGAAACTTGATAAGTTTTCCGGGAACTTTCGCGCATACTAAATGTTCATGCAGAGAGTTGTTCAATGGCTCCTTTTGCTCCCTATTAGCCATAGAGTGCCGATATCTAGCTAGAAATTGTGCTCCAACTTTGAAACTATGAAAAAAACATCTGTGTAGCAAAGTACCCTTTTTTTTCCACTCGACCACCATTAAATTTATTAATAGATATTTACAGCTGATAGGTTGTGCTGATTCAAGTAGATATCGGCACCCTACGCACTCTCCTCAATGTGTGTGCCAAATTTCGTCGTCGTATGACCATTCTAAGTGCCCGAAACACTTCCCGCAAAAAATGCAAATTGGCCAAAATTGCGAAATGAGAAAAACGCGTTTGAAAGTTTGAAAGTCTGTATTTACAAAAATGAAAAACGCAGTAGCACGAAACTTGTGCTGAACACATACACACATGTCCAGAGGGAATATCAGTTGTCTAAAACTCTCCAGCACCGTAGGTTTTCCCTTCCCGGCTGGTGCGGCAGGACTCTTCCACCCGGGCCCTCTTGGCTGCACTGCGACGGTGTGCCCTCGCCTCAGCGGTCTGACGCACATTCATCTTGTGCATGCGCATGCTGTCTCGGCGGTCGCTGAGGGTAACCAGGGCCTCCGAAGGAAGCACCCCAAGCTCTTCCAGCACCTTTTCAAAGCTCGCGTGGCCCCGGTTGAACCACAGGACTGCAATGGCTGTGGCTGTTTCCACAGCAGTCCGGGAAGCAAACCGGGTCTTTGGACACAGCAGCCATATTTTGCTGTTCAGGGACTCGGCCGCGTTCTGTGTCTTGCCGTGGAGGCACCGGGCAAGCAGCTTCGCATCTGTGAGACGCTTGTAGATTGGGAGGACTGCCAAACCCTGGGCCTTGGTCAGGAGGGGGGTGTGGCACGGTGCAGGCTGGCCCTGCGCCTCAGCACGTCGGTGCTTGCACCACGAGTCTGGGCCTGCAGGACAGAACTTGTGACTTCCAGCACCGTCTGTTGAGCACGAGTGCAAACATGAGGCCCATATGGCAGTGTACATCTTGTGGACATTTCCCCGATTGTTCACAATGGCCACCTGAAAGTAAGTTTGAAGCTTCTGGATGGTGGTCTCCTTCAGCTTCTCCCCTCGTGGAAGTGGCGTTGGCAGCTTCCGCAGGCCGGTGCCCAGACGTTTCGCCACGTGGTTGGTGCACTCCTCTTTTTCAATTGGAGTGTCAGGGTACACGTTGGCATCACAGACCCCGTTGTAGGCCTTGCTGTCTCCATCGCTTAGGAAGATGGTGAACCGCAGGGGTGTCTCATAGTCCACAGTCCTCTGCCAAATGCGCACTGCAGCTTCGGCCTCGATGGCATGCGAAGAACAGTCGCAATTCTTCTCACAAACGGGATGATGAAACGCCTGCCATGTTTCTTCATCGCCTCCCATGTCGTTATGCAAACTGCACGCCAGGCAGAAGTTGGAAAGCACTTCATAGTCCAGGCACAAACCAGTGTCCAAGGACACTACAGTTCCCACACCATTGTGGCTTTTGTGGCCTCTTTTTTGCCATGTGCCGTCAAACATGACTGGCACGTCACTGTTACCAGCCACCTCTTTGGTGACGCTGCGTGCCCTTTGCATGTTTTCACAGACAGCCTTCACTGCCGCACTGTGAATCTTTTTGCCGATAGCATGGAAGGTCTTATGGTGCATAGGGTTTGGCAATCCAACTACTGCACAAAATCGTGAAAGTTGCTCATGCCCGATACCGACGGCACGCGCTGCAAGCACCACTTTCAGGTTCACGGCAAAGGCGTCACGCGAACTCCCGCTGTCGTAGCTTCTGCTTGCACCGCGGCCGCCATCTGACGCGACCCGCTTCGACGAGTACGCGGACGAAAGGATGCTCTCCGAGCACTCCGCATTCTCGCAGTGTAGCTCCAGAAACGCCGAAAGGCCTTTCCGCTTTTTATTCGGTGCCCGCAGTTACTCTCGTGACAAACGGGGCATGCCGCGCCTGCGACGACGGCCGTCAATGCACCCAACTCGCACAGCACTACGCTTTCGGCACGATCGGCATTCGGCCTGACGTCGTTTTCGAATAACGCGATCTTTTTCTGCGATGCACTCACAAAATTCACTGCAGCGTTGATCTCGTCGTCGCAGTTGCCATGGTCGACGTTGCCGTGGTCGATGTTAGGCCTACCGGCCGCTGGCCCGTCGCGGACATTTTCGTTGGCGGTGGCTTTCTTGTACGTCCTCCGCCGCTTCCCTCTGAACTTGTTCTTACTTCTGTATTTCCGATGGTCGGCAACGGCCTTTTTCGGCTTGCCATCGCACGAAAACAGCGAAAAATAACTCCGGAAAACAGTGAAGCGAACTACGGCAAGAAAACACGGGTGCTGTCAGCCAATGGCGGCCCTGCGTTAGTGGCGCGCGGTTTGAAACGGCGGGAAAAGACTGTTTTTGTTGCTTTTTTTTTAGATTTTTCGTGAACGTACGAGACTTCAAGAACCGGGATCGTGGAGAGTAAGGACAACTCTACACGAGCCAGCGGCCGATCTATGGCGGACAGCTCTCTTCGCGGCCCCGCGAGCACGCGAACAGCAGCCCGTTTTGTGTAAATTTCGTGATGCCGCGCGTCACTGCCGCTCACTCAGACGCGTTTTTCACTGACTTCTGATGCTTATTTCGCTGTGATATTTTCAGATGTCAAAATATAATGTATAAAGATGATAAAGCAACAAAAACAGAAAAGGTGAAATTTGGAAAAAAAACGCGACTTTTCGACCCGCGTCTCCCCTTAATAGGAGTCTACTGTATAATAGTAAGCACAATGCAACCCTCCAATTAAAGTGCTGCCCAACTCAAGAAATCTTCAATTGTGCCAGTTGCGAATCTGCGTTAGGAAACCCAGGCATGCCCATGGCCATTTCTGCGGGCCCTGCAGATTGTCACTGCATCTGGGAAGAGCAATACAGAACACTGAAGCGTGGCAGTGGCGCTTCTTGCAGCAGTGCTGGCATTATCGGGAGCATTTGTTGGTTTTATTTTAATCAACACATGCCACAATAATCAGCAGACCACCGCGATTTGGTCGAATGGCGTGTTTAGATTTTTATGCGCGGGGCCTGTTGGGAGTTTTCCCACTTGTATGATCGAAGAACTCTGGCTCAACTTCGCAGCCATGTAGGGCACATTTCTGGGAGTTCTCCTCTGCTCAGTATTAGCCTCTCGACAATGCAAGTATTACTATTGGGGATCCTGGCATCCACATTCACGACAGTGTAAACTTGGCTTGCTCGTGCCGTCGAACTCTGTACAGCCTCTTTAACAAGCACACGTGATGAAATGTGCTCCTCACAAAGGAGAGATATTAGTGTTCATCTGTAGAGCTGCTTCACGTTGAATAATGCCTCTAGATATTTATTTCGTTTTAATGCTTTCCTCTTTCAATAGCTGTCGGCATCCCACGCCGCTTTACACCTGTCAAGGCATCGCCAAGGGTCGAGCCAGTGGTCGAGGCATCCCCAGCGAGCAGGACCAACTTTCAGAGGAACTATGCTGCACCTGGTGAGCTGAAAATTGCGTTTCCTTACTATATTATAGCAACTGGCTGCAACTTCTTCCCCATATTCACAAAGCTCAGTAATGTTTCCGACGTGCATCCTGTCTACATACTGCATTTTCTCGTTTACAGTAAAAGATGGGAAAATAAGGTTAGGCAGGAGTTTTAATTAAGTGAATGTGGAATTATCAAAAGTATCAAGAAAACAATAAATCTCTCTTACATCAGTAAATTTTTTTTATTGACGAATACAATCAAACCCATTTATAACAATCTCTTGATTATAACTACCATATTTCGGTGCTCTTACATTCTTGCTAAGCTACTCGTCAAAACTGCGTCCACATATAGCAGACTCTTTCCGAAATCTCCTGATTTTTTTTTTTTAGTGACTGCTTCAGACATAGCCTGGATAAAAATATGTCACATACGGAGCCATAAAATTTGAAAGCAGGCCTTCGAAAGCATCTGAGAGGCATACGCTCGCGGATGCCTAGCCCGGTTTGACTCGCGATGAAAATATCCGAAATGAGCGAGCTCCACACGAGGATTCTAGATGCTGCGAGCAAAGTTGCTCACTTTCCAGACATTTCTTCAGTGGCAAAATCACAGAAAGGAAGAAAAACATAATGGGAGGCAGCAGGTGGAGCCTTGCGGTCGGCTTTCACACGGCAACATTTTCTGATGTCGTTCTACGCAACTACGACTGCCTACGCTGAACCAAACAATTCCTTGGAAAGCAAGCAGCCATGAATACAAGAAGTGATAACTGCAATAACCATTCGTCACATAAAAGTCCACTGTGCCCCTCAATTTGCCTACTTGACATAGGGCCGCAAAACCTCTTTATGCTAACGGCAGACACTCAATTGGCTGATCAAACAACTTTGGCATGATTGCAGTTATGCCTTCAAGCATCAAAAAGAGCAAAGGCAATGTGGCAGCTAACGATGAACGTGCCATTAAGGGGAAGCTACACTTGATGGGCAACTTTGTATTTATGTGTAGATCTCAATGAAATTTTCACAGTTTGTATGTTTAGATGTGTAGATTCTAAAAATGTCATTCCTTTTTTTTTTTTATAGGTCACGTAGTTTCCAAGATACTCCACAATCAATGTATAACTTGGGTTCTTTGTTCAGAGCCTAATTAGCATATGAGCAGGAAGCACCAAAACAGTGGCGACAGTGTAGAAACAGTGTAGGGTGTTTAAGGAGTGCAATATGCTATAAATCAATTTACTGGGCCAATTTGAACAAAAGTTAGAGGACATCAATTTTCATAGAAAAAAAGCCACCTTCACTTGTCACGCATGTGACCCAATTAAAAAAATTTTTGATTTGTACATTACCTTCAAAATGAGCATATTGCATACTGCATGCATTTATCTTTCTGGCAAAAAAAAAAAATTATGCTGGTGGCTCGATTGGAACAGAAGTTATTTTCCCTCTAACTTGGCAAATGTGCCAAAATAGCTGTTTTAAGAAAAGGAGGAACAGCATTTCAAGACACCTTTATTAAAGAAATACTTATAAAATTCTATGAAAATGCACCAGGGGCATAATCTAAATGCATCCCATACTTATGCTTCTTCTTGACCTGCTTTCTCAGACTCTGGAACGCTTCTATTTATTTGTGGTTACGCTGACGACAGTCCTTTTCTCTAGCCCTCAGGGATGTGCTGCTGAATATCCTGATGTCCAGCTGCTCTAGAATTACAGCAGATACATTGATATTGCTTTGTGTTGAAGCGCAGCACAGCTTCTGCAACACCAGCTTGCACAGCGAAAAGAAAAGCGCGCTGCTCCTTTGATACCAAACTCTAAATCACGGACGGATTGAAGGCTTTCGTGTGAATTCTGGGTCTTGCCTTGCTGGCATCTTTCCTCGCTGCCGCACAACTTGACTCATAAAAGGGCTCAATTTTTTTGCGCTTTTGCCGACACAGATGAAAGACTCTCAAGCGTCGTGGTTGTCTCGCGGGCACGCGCGTTGTGAACTTCACTGGCTTCGATGACATTAGCGTCGTGTCTACTCGCACACGGCTAGAGTCGACATCGCGCGCACTGTCAGGGAGGCCTGTGTCTACTTGCACTTCACTATTGCCGATAGCATCAGCGCAGTCATAATCCACAGATGGTCTACTTACTATCCAGGGAAGTCGTCTCGCACACTCCTTCATTGATAACGTCTTCAGTGCACGTGAGGCCAGTGTCTACACTGTGCATGCATGGGGGACCGTCTTCGGTTACGGCGGCGTTATCAGACAACATCTGCGCTTGCTCCCGCGACACAGTAGCAGCACAATTGGGCCTTCTGCCTCTGCCTTTCTTTTATGAACGGCCAAAATGATGCTGCGATCGGAACTTTTTCGCACCGCCGGGCATAGCGAGGGGCACAAGCATGCTAGGAATACGACACCTTTGCAAGGACGATACCTTTTCAAAATGGCGCTGGACACTGCCAGCGAGTTTTCCTGATCGATCGGGGAGAGCCATTTTGGTCACATGCGTCAAGCAACTGATGGAATCACGTGCTGCGCATGATTTTGACTTCACCTTTTTTGTTTATGCGAGGGGCACATAGTTGTCTACTGGAAAGTAAAAAAAAGTTTGAAATGCGACCTTTTCAACAAGACCAAAATAGCGCTGGTGGAGCCCATAGTACGCGTGCCGTTGGCGGTTGAAGTATGGCTAGTTTACAGTTCAATTTAAAGGTCTGCTTGCAGTAAGTTGCTCTCCTTATGGGTTATAACTTGAGAAATAAGTGGAATTTCAAAGCGATACTTTTCTGGTGGTGCAGAAGGGCATCGAAAAGGAAAAAGTAATGAGAGAGAAAATGCGATTTTTGGGCCGATTTTCGATTTTTAAGTGCCATGTTCTACCCTTAAGGGGAGATGCTACTCGAAAAAGGTTTTTTTTTTATTTCATAACCCAGCTCCTTGAAATTTTAGGTGTTAGTAAAGCTTGCAGTGCTGATTTCATAACTGCAATTATTTTTTTGATAGCTATAGTAGTTCCGGAGTTACTACAACTTTGATATCAAAATATAGTGTTTTTGTGCACATAATAAAGCTTACTAAAAATTTTCACACAGAATTGCAAAATGGCTCATTCTGCTGCACTTGAGCAGTATAATACAGAAAAGTACCTCAAACAGAAAATTTATTTGCTACATTTAAAAAAAAAATTAAAAGTACTAAATGCATATTTTACATCTCTCTATCAGTGTATCAAGTTGTGTAACAAAAAATCTGTGATGTATAATGCAACCTAAAGTAGATACTTGTATTCTAGAGTGACTGATTAGGCTCTGTGCAAAATTTCATCAAGATAGGACTATTTTATGCCTAAAAAAGATTGTGCACAAGATGAGAGAATTACCTCAAAATGGAAATCGAGAAAAATGCATTTGAAAGTTGTAAATATGTTTACTCATGATTACACAGTGCGATTTGCACAAAACTTGGTGATATCATAGAAGGGACACAGCTAGAGCACCTAAAATTGTCCTGCTCCATATGTGGATCCTTCTCGCCGCTTGAGAAGGGAGTCATCAAGGCGCGCTTTCTTTGCCACGTTCCGCCGATGGGCCCTTGCCTCGGCTGTTTCACACGCAGACATTCTTTCGATTCTCCTCTGGTCGCGGGATTAGCCCAGGGTGATCAGTTGATCTGGTGGGACTACACCAAGCTCCTCTAGCACGTGTTCAAAGCTTGAATGTCCTTTATTGAACCACAACACGGCCATAGCAGCTGCAGTTTCCACTGTTGTCCGGGAGGCAAACTTAGTCTTCGGACACAACAACCAGATTTCGCTGTTCAAAGATTCTGCAGCGTTTTGGGTCTTCCCTTGGATACAACGCACCAGCAACTTTTCATCTGTGAGCCGCTTGTAAATGGGAAGCACAGCCAATCCTTGAGCCTTGGTCAAGATTGGTGTGTGGTCGGGTGGGGCCTCCTCAAGCGCTTCGGCTCGCTTATGCTTGCACCAGGAAGTCGCCCCTTCTGGACAGTATCGGTGGCTGCCTGCTGTGTTGCTCGATGATGAATGGAAATATGAGGCCCAGATGGCACGATGCATTTTCAGAATATCACCTCTGTTGTTTGTGATTGCAATACGGTAATAGTTCTGCAGCTTCTGAATTGTGCCATCTGTCAGCTTTTCCCCTCATGGAAGTCGTGTTGGCAGTTTCCTAAGTGCAGTGCCTAGACGCTTGGCCACATTGTTTGTGCACTTCTCCTTGTCCACAACAGCTTCACCATATACCTTGGCCTCAGTGACAGCGGTATAAGCTTTGCTGTCCCCATCACTGAGGAACTTGGTGAAGCGCAATGGTGTTGTGTATGAGGATGTCTTGCCCCATATGCGCAAAGCTGCCTCAGTCTCCATGGCATGAGAGGAGCACTCTGTATTTTTTTCGCAGACAGGTGTGTGGAATGCTTGCCATATTTCTTCCTCATCACCCAAGTCCAGGTGCCGGCTACAGGCAAGGCAGTAATTCGATAGCACTTGAAAATCTAGGCACAAACCAGTGTCCGCAGACACAGCAGCGCCGATGCCATTGTGGCTCTTGTGCCCTCTTTTTTGCCATGTGCCATCATACATGACAGCAACATCAGCCCCATCCACTTTCTCTTTAGTTATCATCCGCGCTTTCGCCAGGTTTTCTTGCACAGCTTTGGTAGCTGCAGCATGAACTTTTTTGCCGATTGCAATAAAAGTCTTATGATGCATAGGTATTGGCAGTCCAAGAATAGCGCAAAAACGCGACAGCTGTTCATGCCCAATGCCTATTGCACGCGCAGCCACAACTACCTTCACATTGACAGCGAAGCTGTCGCGCGAGCTGCCGCTTCGGTAGCTCCAGTCATCACCGGCATCGGTGGGCTGTCTTTCCGGCAGAACACGCCGCGAACTATGTGCAGCAGAAACCACTGACTCAGGACACTCACTGTTATCACAGTGCAGCTCGAGGAACGAAGAGAGGCCGTTACGTTTACTTGCGGTGTCGCGAACGACGAGTCCAGCGGTGTGGCATGTTGGACAAACAGCACGGCTTACCATCGATGTCAGTGCGCCGATGTCACAAAATACTCCGCTCACACAGCCACAAACACTCTTCGTTCTTTCGCTTTCGAACTGCTCAATCTTTTTTTCTGATGCGCTGATGAACTTGATCGCGGCGTCGATTTCGTCAAAGTTCCCGCAAGCCGCCGTATCCCCGCTGCCTTGATTAGGCCTAGTGGCCCGCGGCTCGCATTCTTCTACCGCTGCTTTGCGCTTCGGTTTACGTCGACGCCCTTGGTACTTGTTCTTGCTTGCAAACTTTCGTGCTCGGAAGTCTCGCTTCTTCGAGTTATCCATGGTGAACTCGGAAAAACATAGAAAGGCACGGCAAGTGCCGATCGTCGCAAGCGCTCAGCGAGCGAGGCCGATCAGATGTAGCCAATGGCGGCCTCGGTAGCGTACCATGTGACCGGTAGAGATGCGCGAAGCGGCTGCAGCTTGGCTGTATACCGACTTGGAAACGACTGTTTTGTGAAATTCCTCACTAAAATACGAAACTAGGGGGACGCCTGTACACTAGAAGGAGCCTTGATCTACACCACCGAACAAACCCCGATGGCGGACGTCATCGTGTTGCCGAGTGGCGGATTTTCAAAAATAGCCGTCGGATGCGTGAATTGGCGACTTCGGCAGCTACCTTCACTAGCGCAGATCGACTTTTTACCACTTTCTTGTTTGAATTCAGCTATGACCTTTGGGGAAATGATGGTTGAATGATCAAAAGTGATTTTAGAAGCAATATCTCAAAAGTGGAAATTTTCGCAAAAAACGCGATTTTTCGACCCGCACCTCCCCTTAAGCCATATGTCAGATAACCTTATCACGGTCATTCACACCTCTCTGCTCAGCTGCACACGCCGCATAAACTGTGTGGATCGATAGCAACAAAGGCGTGTCGTGCTGCCATATTCGCGAAAAATTCACCACTGCCGCGCCGTGCAAGACCGCTTTCTTTCGTGCATGAAGCTTTGTAGAAACCTGTTTCGTGCGTGGCTGGCAATTGATTGTTCGTCAATCACGATGTAGCAGGGAAGGTATGTGCTTGCATGCGGGCTGCAGCTGAAAGTTTTTTCTTCAAAATTTCTCGCTATGCTTTAAGTTTTGTGGCATTGTGCCCATTGCCTCACGACAAAAGGAAGTTATTGAGTGCCAGATTCAGGGTGGACGTGACCATGGTTGCCAGATGATAAAGGCTATTCCGTGTATTGTATCACTTCGTTTTGGTTGTTTGCAAATACTATTGTTGCTTCTTTGCATTTCAAACGCTGCCCCGCCGTGGTGGTCTAGTGGCTAAGGTACTCGGCTGCTGACCCGCAGGGCGCGGGTTCGAATCCCGGCTGCGGCGGCTGCATTTCCGATGGAGGCGGAAATGTTGTAGGCCCGTGTGCTCAGATTTGGGTGCACGTTAAAGAACCCCAGGTGGTCTAAATTTCCGGAGCCCTCCACTACGGCGTCTCTCATAATCATATAGTGGTTTTGGGACGTTAAACCCCACATATCAATCAATAATTTCAAACGCTCAACACAAAGAGAGCAGCCGAGGGTAGTTGTCTTCACTCGGACCTATGACCTTCCGTGTCCATCACTTTTTGCAGAGCCCGAGCCACGTGCCACGGTGCGACCCCTGACCAAGCGCCGTCATGGCGATGAACCCGCTACGTCGACCCCCTTGCCCCCCAAGCGACTGAGCATTGGCTCCTCAGCTTCTGAGCGGGTGGCACCACAGCCAGTAGCCCACGATGAAGGCCCCACACTCAAGGTAGTCCTTCCCAGTGGCTCCACTGCACGCACCCGCCAGCTCTTGGCTGCCAGCCAACAAGGCAAGCATTTTTACATTGAAAGCTATTATGAGTTCACAACAGCCTTTTTTTTTTCGTGTTATTGTTCTGCCACCAGTGTTCAAAACAGCTGTCGTGCACAGTGATAAGAAGCAATACCAAAATTATAACAGGATTTGGACCTAGGCACTCTGCATGGCAGTTGAGTATTCTATGATGGATCCATACTGGGGCTTAAAACTCCTTTGCCAAAAGACCTTACATAGGAATCATGTTGAGAAAGGAACCACATTCAAAGGGGTGCTGACACAAAATTCCGGGGCTGAGATAGCCTGCAGGGTCGATTCTCATGTACATCCGTATATCATCTGCAAGATATCAAGAGGGAATATAGCTTGGAAGGTATTTAAATTCATTTTGAAGCTTGCGTGAGCGACCGACTCCATAGCGCTATAGACACCATCGGAGGGGACCCCAAGGTGACCCCTACTTCCCTCACGTCACTACGCTACGGTCAACAAAACAAGTTATGACGTCGCAGCCGCCATTTTTCTTTTGCCGCGTTAGTTCCCGCAGTCTATATTTCTTAGCGGCTGGTTGCATGAGCGTGGCCGTGGTGCACGCTTAGAAAGTTATTTGTTTGGCGACATTCCAGTCCTGTTTCCTATTCGAAAGTAATTCTTTATGCGGACCGTGCGGAAGTGCGTCTCAGTTTTGTGTGCTGACGTGGTCAAGCGCTGCACATGCTAGGTGGCGACAGTTGCACCCAGTTTTTGGAACTCTCTCAAACCAAAACTGAAACTGATTGATAATGATGTGCCTGTAATTGATTATCTGTCGCGTGCCGCAGCAATTGATGTGTCATGTCATGACTAATAGGCCCTCAGCAACGCATTGCTGCAGAAAAACGCGAGGCCTAAGTTTTTGTGTCAGTACCCCTTTAACAGATTTAACATAACACAGTCGAAGATTGAAGTTACACCTAAATGTCACACTAGGCCAATTTCCCAATGACTGGGTACTTACAAATGAGTACCTGGTACTTCCATACTTCACACTTCACAGTATCATGATTTATGGCAGAGTGGGTATCTTACAAGCATAGGTTGGCAAAACTTGGGGAAACTCACTCGCACTCACTCTGAAATATACTTTGTGCTCAGGGCTTACTCAGGCTCAAACTCGCCAAAATTTTCCCAAGCCTGACTCACTCGGACTCGCGTAAATTTTTTTCGACCAGGCCTAATTAATCGATCTCAAACTCACTAAAACATTACTCGCGTGTACTCACTCAGACTCACAAATTTATCTGAGTCTGAGTAAGTTACAGTGAGTCGACTCATGAGCCCGTTGGCTTAGAATTATCTTTTTCGACCATAATTTCAAAGCTCTGTAAGTCCAATATCTCACGTAATTGGTGCTCTTCATGGCGCCTTTTGATATAGTACCTTTGAATACGAGGTATAGGCGCTCTTAGACCAGGGTGGTGTTTCTTGAAAAAGATGACAATATAAGATGCATTCATCAAGAACTTTGAAAGTTAGTGGGGGGGGAGAAAGGAGGGGGAAGTCATGGCCTTCCTTTGCGTATTTTACAACTCTGGGCAATAAAAATTGAATGACATATGAAAGACATTGCTTTAATATTCGTATGAGTAGACGTGAGTATAAACTTGAGTCCAGGTAAGGCTGATATTAATGCTAAACATGACTAAGTGCGATCGTAGCTTTGCAAAAAAAAAAAAGTTGGAGCTTACTCAGACTCGTTCAAGAAGCATGCCTTGCGCTTTGGACTCGCCTAAACTGAGACTCACCAACATTTTCCTGAGCCGAACTCGATCAAGCTCACACTCATGAAAATTTTCTTCAGCTGGACTCACTCGGACTCAAACTGACCAAAATATTGCTCACCCGCACTCTCTCAGACTCTGACTCGCAGCTCGATCAGAGACTGGGCGAGTCGACCTGTGAGGGAGTTCGCGGACCTATTCTTGCAAGTTTCAATTGTACTTGTAGTGGTCATTCCTAGAGAGTTTACAACAGCCTTTAGAGACGCCTCTGCATCGGCTTTCGCTGTGACTAGGCTGTGTCTTCTGGGTAGGCACCCTTTGATGTGTGTGACTTGCAGGTTTGTCGTCCGGGACGAAAGCGGCTGGCAAGCGGTCCGTGTTTGACAGGCTTGGCGAAAGCACAGTCAGCAGCACAACCGACTCTAAGGTATGTTGGGTCTTGATGCCCTGCTGCTTTATTGGAGAGGTTTAGTTTGTCCACGAACTTCTAGGAGCTTGCATATGACCAGACTGCTGCAGCCGTAAGCAAGCCTAACAAATGGCGCAGAGATCAACAATGCAAACAAGGTTATTATGTATTGCAGTGGGAGGCATGCGCGGGGTCTTTTTAATGAGTGTGTTGTAAGTCAACTCCGCAAGAAGACAAGCTTCACATCGATGCAGAATTGAAAATAAAGTACACTCAATCCTCACGACAACAAAGTTGCATCTTACACAAAAATGAGTTTGTCATAACCAAAGCTTTGTTATTAAGGTATATTCTTAACACTATATTGCAAGACTATTCTTCGTGTCCTTTGTTATAACTGTTTTTCGTTATATCTCGGTTTGTTATATCAAAGTTTGAGTGTAATGGCATTTTTCACATAACAACTTGCTTTTTGTTCCTAGCTTTTCGAGTCTGTATGTTAGAAGTAAGAATTTCTTGGAACGTAACATTGTCAAAGTAACAGTAGATTACACCCAGAGCTTCTGCGATAAGATGCCTCCCATTGGTTGCCATACTTACACATACATTCAAACCTTGTTTGTTTATTTATTTATTTAGACATGCTGTGGACCAGCATTTTGCTTCAAGCAGGAGAGGCAAAAGAAGCATCAAGTTATTCGTTACAGCAAAAAATAAAAAAGCTTGAATTCGTTGCAAAAGACATGTATCTATACGCTAACAGAGGCCGCATGTCTGTGAAACAGCAACAAGATTTATAACACATTGTAACACTTAACATCAATGAGATAACCTTCCAGCAATGTAGCAAAAGTGTCAGTCAAATAAATGACCTGAGGCAGTGAATTACAATCATTAACTGTTCTGAGAAAATAACTGTGTAAGCGTTAGTTCGGGCAAATATGGGTTCCAAAGATCGATCATGTTTACAGTGGGGTTTCCTAGCAATGGCTGGTTGGACACAACAAGGTACATTTAAGGCAACTTTCCCTGACATAATTTTGTATTGAAACATTAAACGAGTCATCTTTCTACTTGTTTCTAACAAACTAATTTTGTGCAGTTTCATTGACGTGCTAGGAAAGTCGAGTCTTCGATAGTTGTTAAAAATAAATCTAACTGTCCTTCGTTAGTAATTTTTAGCCAACTTTGATAATTTATTGTGAATTGCAGGCCACGCGCTGCGCTATAAAATTTGGCGGCTCGCGTGTTCTCAGTAGCCTCGACTATTGATCGCCGCAATGTTTTCTGACCGTGTTCAAAGAAAAGTGTTGCAGCGCCTGGAGAAATTTGGAGTGGGGCAGAGCGGATTTCTCCTGGATAGGTGCTTTCGTGGCTTAGCACCTCTACATGCCAGTGAAACCACCGTTACGGGCAGTTACGTGCGTAATAATATGCACCTATTCATTCATTGTAAATACTTTGAAAATTTTTGTAATTTGAATTTGAATACTCTATTGTTCTTTGGAATATTCGCACAAGCCTAGATATACCGTATTTTTGCGCGTATAACCCGCCCCTGCATATAATCCGCACCCCCACTTTCAGCTCACCGAGAAAGAAAAAAATATTCTCGCGTATTGCCCACACATTTGATATGCAGGAAAGGGTGTACAAAAGCTACTGCTCAAGCAACATAGCACATATGTACACAGAAAAAGCTTTATTTAGCAAGCAGAATAGGCTGTCTGCAAGGCCAGTCACAATTCACTCACTGTCGCTGCTCTCGCTAGAGCTATCACTTGAGCCGCAGTCCTCACTGTTATGCACAAGGTCATCTTCGGTTCCATCCATGTTGTTTGTGATGCAGCATTTCTTGAAACTTTTTCGCACCATCTCACCTGGAATGGCCTTCCATGCCTCGACAATCCACTTGCAGAATAGGGCAATATCAGGCCTTCGGACTCGTTCTGTCGGCGTCAATTCGTAGCAGCCTTTGGCCATCCACTCGGCGTTATAGCGCTTCACGTGCGCTTTGAAGGGCTTGTTAAGCGACACATCTAGAGGCTGCATCATTGACGTCATTCCACCGGGTATAACAACTAAGTCGGTGCCGTTGCGTGAAAGGCGGTCCTTCGCTTCCTCAGTTGTGTGGCCGCAGAACGAGTCAAGAACGAGCATGGACCTCTTTGCGAGCATCGCACCGAGCCTCTTCTCTCGTACCGTCTTGATCAAGTCTACGAACAAGTCTGTTCATCCACGCGTTCTCGTGTGCGCGCACCACCACACCGGCAGGCAAATGAACCTTTCGCGGAGTTTTCCTTTTCAAGATGACGTACGGTCGCAGTTGCGTGCCGTCGGCGAGGGCATAAAGCAAGACTGATGCGCAGTTTCGTGTTCCCGCCGGTCAGCACGCCCACCAAACTGCTGCCCGTCTTTCTCAATCGTTGTGTCCAACGGCATTTCAAAATAAACAGGAGTTTCATCCGTATTGCCGATTTGCGAGAAAATGTAATTGTGCTGCTTTCGCAGGCCAATTACATATCTCTGGTACTTGAGCAGCTTCTCCTCATAGGAATCCGACAAACGTAGACATATTGAAGTCCGCCGTCTAATTGAGAGCCTTTGCCGCTTCATAAAGCGGTGCAGCCATCCGCGGCTCGCACGGAACTCGTGAGGTAGGCCTATCTCCCTCTAAAGTCGCTGCGCTTGCACTTGTGCCAGCTCGGTCGATGCGGCGTGACCCCTGCTTCTCACATTTTCGATTGAACTTTACTAGCTCCGCCTCCAGCTCAGGGTAGGCATTGGTCTTGGGGCCACGAAATGACCTACGGTCGCGGTGCGCGGCTTGTAGGTTCTCTTTCTTCTTTCGCCACAGTCGCACGCAGGACTCGTCCACATCGTGCCGTCTTCTTGCTTCGCGCTTTCCGAACTCCTCGGCGACGGCGATGATCTTAAGCTTTGCTGTGCTGTGAAGGCCTGCCGCCGTACGCTACTCATGGTGACAGAACAGATCTACTTAGGCTTGGCGAACGGGTCGAGATGTGGAGAACTAGCGGTATCAGCGAGGTAAAGAGCGCTCACACACGGCGACAACTTGACAGCACTACCCCTTCTAGTACACTGTAACAGCACCCTGGAAACAACAGAACCGAAATGCATGCCTGCTACCGCGTCAAAAAGTAGTACATTAATTTACTGATAACATCTCTATAGGCACTATAATATCTCATTTGCCTTGCTGAAATAAATACTCCTTTATTTATTATGAAACTTTAATTACTATGGAACTTTCTTAGACAGCACCACCTTTTCGGCAAGCCCTTTCCAAAAGTAAACATGGCGTCCATGACGTAGGGACATGTGGAGGGTCACTGAGCGGCTGCAAACGTCCAAAAAATATGCTTGTGTTGTGACAGTGAGATTTTACACTGAACAATCAAACTGTCTCTCCCCAAATGTTTTTCTAAACGCTTCAACGATGCAAACAAGCGAAACCAAAATCGGCCGCAAGCTGCCGTGCTACTTATGGAGCAACACGAATTTGCGGAAACCGCCTCCGTAGCCTTCGCTACACTGTTAAGGGGCTTCACAGCACAACACGCATTGCTGTGAAGCAGCACTAAGGAAAAACCCCGCGTATTATCCGCACTTCCACTTTGCCACTGAAATTTTTGGGTTTTTGGTGCGGGTTATACGGGCAAAAATATGGTAACACATTGCTACAGTTTGGGGTGTTAAAAATAGAGCGGTGTGAGAAAAAGCTTGCGGGCCTTACTTTTTTGCAGAGTGATTGTAGGAACAGCAATATTTGCTTCAATAGTGCTCTGTGCAGAGCATGGCTGCAACAGCGAAATTTTCCATGGGAACTAGCATATGCTTTAACTGCCCGCATACATGTGTTGTATGCAGACATGCTTAGTCTGTATATGCCACTGCGCGGCCTCGCCTGAGCGAACAAAAACGTGGAGGACACCAAAGTTCCACCTTCAAGAGCAGATTGTGATAGCTTAATCTGGCAAGAGTAGAAAGTGACAGGTTAATCAGGCTATGTTCATATCACCTTCCCAATGGCCAGCCTCGCTTTGCTTCTTGGTGGACACCTAAGGTGTGCCTCAAGGAAAGCTAAAGTATATGGTGTATCTGAATAGATCAGCATTAGTGTGCTCGAGGATGTATGCATGCATTGTGGCCGAGCGGCTGAACGCATTATGCCATGGAGTGAGCGGTTGCAAGTTCAAGTCCACAGCCCAACTCAAACCGAAGATTCTTTTATCATTTCATTCACAGACAACACAGGTCTTTTTTCGCTCAAAACCAAACACAACGATGGTGACACCGAAATTTCAGCAAAACGAGTTTTTCAACGCTATCGCACTAAACACTTGCATGGCCGTAATCACGCATTAAATAAAATGATAGGACATGACCGACTGACTATATGTAATGGTCCCTTTTCGGGGGGGGGGGCAACGCAACCATCTTTACTCGGATTGTGCGTGCAACTGTTATTGCAGTAACCAAATCTGTCCTTCATTTGTAGCGTAAACTCTCAGCATCGGTAACACGCTGCCTTTTCAAGCCTTGTCTTGACTAGGAACACTGCATGAACATACAAACATCGAAAAAGATGTCTATAATACAGTGCAGACCACTCATAACGTAACCGCTTTTTGCGCGGGACCGGTTATAACGTGTTTTTTTTTTGACCACCGATATGTCGCCCATAGAACTCAATGTATAGGCCGACCGTTTATTGCGTAGGCGCGCGAAGGAGAATACCGGTTATAGCGCGGAGTTTTTAGGCCCGCGACCATAAAATCAGCGAACAGAGCACGGTCGGCACGGTTTTCCGGCCCGCCGCAACGTTGGGAGTGTGAGCGGGAGGGCGCACGTGGAGACCGCCGCAAAAAGTCAAACATTGTGGAGGAGAAGAGAGGGTACAGTTAGGAGGGAGTCGGGGAGACCTTGGAAGGAGGGAGCGTGTTTTCGTCACTGTGGCGACCATGGCAGCGTCCAATCCGGGTGCGCGCTGCGCGGAGTGGAGGAGAGAAGCGGTAGCATGGTCTTTTTTTTTTTTTTATTCTCAACCTCCTTCTTTTGCCTCTTTGGATTTGCTGTGTGCGCTTCGCTGTGTCGTTGCTGTCTGAGAGCCCAGAGCACGTGTGTTGCGTAGCTCCTGTGGCCATGGCGTCTGCGGCGTCTTCAAGCGGTGTGAAAAAACACCGTGCCTTATCGCTGGAGATTAAGGAGTGCGTCATAAGGGACATTGAGAGTGGCCTGAAGAAGGCGTCCGTGGCGGCGAAATACGGCGTTTCTGACACGACCGTGTCGACCATCTACAAAAACAAGGACAAACTGCGGCAGCAACTGCAACAAAATTCGTCTTCCCTGTGACGGAAGAAAATATGTACGTCAAAATATGAAGACGTGGACGCAGCGCTGTTCAGGTGGTTCCGCCAAGTTATGGCTCAGAGCATCCCAGTAAGTGGCCCCATGCTCCAACAAAAGGCCAAGTATCTCAGAGCTCTTTTAGGCCACGACGACTTCAATCCACTCAAAGGGTGGATTCAGCGTTTCAAACATCGCCATGGCAGCAGCTGCAAAGTGGTGTGCGAAGAAAGCGGCGCTGTCGACGACGAGTCTATCGAAGTCTGGTTTTGCTTAAACTTGGAGAGTATGCTGTCGACCATACTGACAGAGACATTTATAATGCCGATGAAGCTGGTTTATTTTATAACTTTTGCCCAACCGCACGCTTGCGCTGAAAGGCGAAGCCTGCTCCGGCCGCAAGGTCTCAAAGGAGCGCATAACTGTATTGTTTTGCGCCAATTTGGACGGGAGCAACAAGCGCCGCCTCTTTGTCATAGGTAAATCGGCAAAGCCACGTTGCTTTAAAAAGCGAGAGTGCCTGCCAGTGACCTACAAAGCCAATAAAAAGGCGTGGATGACGCAGGATTTGTTCACCAGCTGGCTTTGCAAGTTTGATGAGGATATGGTGGCAGAGAAGCGGCGGGTCGTGCTTATCCTCAACAGCTGCCCGGCCCACAACGTCAAGCCGAAGTTGACCGCAGTCAACCTAAAGTTTTTGCCTGCCAACACTACAGCAAAAAGTCAACCTCTCGACCAGGGTGTCATCGCAACCGTAAAGGCACTGTACAAAAAGCGCACTTGCGAGAGAGTTTTGCTGAGCATGCAGCAGCAGCAGCCTCTTAAAGTGAACTTAAGAGGCGCAATTGACATGGTGGTCGCTTCATGGTGGTAGGTAAAGGCCGATACCATAAGCAAGTGTTTCAAGAGGGCAGGCTTCGTGCGCAATGCAGAGGCTCTGGAAGACGATGAGCAGAGTGACACATCACTCGCCGATGAGACCCTCAACACTGACGACGTGTGGTCCTGCCTCGTTGACAGCAACTTTGTAACCGCCACCGACACTTTCCAAGAATTTGTCGATGCCGGGGAGTCAGAGCTTTCTGTCTGCGAGGAAGCGAGCACAGATGACGCAATCGTGGCAGCGGTGTGCGGTAGTGCGTAGGTTGAAACGGACGACGAGTCGGATGGCGAAGACGATGTCGACCCGACGCCAGAACCATATTTTCCGTGCAAAGATGCATTGGAATACCTCGCTAAAGTGAAAACGTACTGCGCGAAAAACAGTTTGAGGAAGAAATCGCTTCAGTGCTTAAGCTTTGTGGAGGACGAAATTGTTCGCAGCGCTGTTTGCAAGCATCGGCAGACGAAAATAACGGCGTTCTTCCGCTGATGCTGGACTTGAGAACATTGTTTCCGTGCGGTGTTGTGATTGTGTTGAATGTGTCTGCGAGTGAAAAGTGTAGTAAATTGCTTTTGAAAGGTGGGTTGCCCTTTTGACATAGGCAAAGGCCGAAAAAAGCATGCTTTGGTTATAACGCGGTACCGCTTATAGCGTGGATTTTTACAACTCCCGTGACTTGCGTTATCATATCGTCGTGACCCGGTGGTGCAACGGTAGCGCGTCTGACTCTAGACTTACGTTATAAGCGGTCTACACTGTAGCAGTTAGACGAAGCATCACAAGATGTCGCTACCATCATTCTGCCAGTCAGTATTCTGTAAGTGCCATGCATACACTGAAATACTCGACACGCTAAAACTCAACTTGCTTGTCGATCACACGCTAAAACCAACAAAGCTTGTCAATCAGCTGCAGTGGACATGTATAAAGCAGTGACAAGTTAGCCTTGTTCGTAATTGTTCGTTGACTATTGTGTGATAATGCACGTATGGGGAGAAGATGAAGATCAGTGATGCACAAAAACTTTACATAAGATTGATTTTTCACTTTCTCGTGTCTGTCCGGCACCCTTTAATTTGTCACGTGCACAAGCATGACGAATTTTTCGTAAACTACAGAACTTTCTTTCTGAGATATTCATACGAGTTTTCCCCACGGCATGGAGTTCCAAAATAAGTGGACAATTTTTCACTTTCAAGAACCTTTCTCCGTGTGTTGGGCTTTCACGCAACTGTTTTTTTTTTTTTTTGTACACTCAAACATTACTACAACAAAGTTGCATCAGACGTGAAAATCAGTTTGTTATATCCGAAAATTCATTATAAAGGTATATTCTTAACACTATGTGTAGTGCAAGAATATTTTTCATGAACTCCGTTATAACCGATATTTTGTTGTATCTGAGTTTTTTTATATCAAGGCTTTAGTGTACTAAAACACCCTACCTTGCCCCAGTCGGGAAGCAGCACTGTTTTCCAGCGCCTGGGACCAAGCACCACTGAGGAGCCCAAGAGTGATCCACCAAGGACGGTGTTGACCACCAAGCGGCAGCTGCCCGCACCCTACCAAGCCGTCTTGGCAGCTGCAGCCAAGTCGAGCCGAATCATCTCGCTCACTAGCTGTAAGTGCTATCAACCCTAACATTGCTCAAACTCTCAAGGCAGCTTTTCTGCACTGCGAAAGTTCATGCAGTCTGTCATGTGGTGGTGCCATGTGGTGCCGCAATCTGTCAGCATTGTGATTCCTAGGAGCAGTGCATGGTGGCATGTACTTCTTGAGCCTTTGAAGCCACCAGCTTAACACGGCTGCATTCCTTCGAAACATCTTTGTTGACTCTCTAATGCTCTGTAAGTTTGATTATACAGCCGGTCCCAGATGTATCAAACTCTTGATTTGTTCTGGGCTTCACAGCTGGAAAATCACCCTTGAGTATTCTTTGTAAAAGCATCGGCCACTTTTGTGCATATATCGAACACCCGTAAACCAGTGCATTCAATGTATTGAATGCTGCACTGTGCCGAAGATCTGATATAAGGTAGAATATATCTCGGTTGCATTCCTCGAGTGAGGCTCTGTTCTAGTGTGCACCTGTGGCGAAAATGTGATCATGTTGCCTCGGTAAGTTGTGCGATGTCTGTCAGTGCACAGGGGTAGAGGTGGTGCACCATCCTGCGCCATCGTGACCTGCCAGTGTGAAGCTGCGCATAAACACCAATTTGTGCGTACAATGCCAAATTTAGCCCAAGTTTCATTATAAACCGAGCAACACTCGATGGATGCACAACGGACGCAGCCACATTCTGTAATTTCTCTGCCGAGTAGTTTGGTCATGTTGCATTTTGGTTCATGCATGATGCTTGCACATTACGTGAACCTAAACCATGCATGATTTGCGCCAAGGGAACAAAATACGCAAGTCTTGTTAAAGGGCACTAAAGAACAGAGTGGACTGGCGGAACACGGGAGAGGCTTTTGTCCTGTAGTAAACGTAGTCAGGCTGATGATGATGATCAAAGAGCAGAACGATTTTTCGCGTATTGATAAAGCACGATTTCACCATCACAAAAACAGCCCTCTTGTCCTGAGAAAATGTGTGTGAAAAGAAAATGCACTGTGAAGACGCCAGTTTGAAATTCCCGCACCAAACACCGTGATATCATGGATTTTGTAGGCATCTACTGGTTTTTACGTAGCTTCTAATTGATAAAAATGGAGCATACAGACGAACCTCGCTACAAAGAAACTCACAGGGTGCAAAAAATATTTCATAGAAGCGATAATTTCGTTGTAGTGAAATCCAAAAAAATATAGCTGATCTGAGCTAGCTAAACAAAGGAGCGTTTGTTTTTAAAATTAAAAAAGTTTCCGCTGCTTCCTATTCTTTCCCAGCAACGTCACGACGGGATTCACAGTCATGCATAGCGAGGCCATGGTGAAAACCGCTGAAATAACGCGTACAATCGCGTTCGTAAACGTACCAAACAGTTGCATTAACACGTTAACACCAGCAGCCGTCCGCCGTCAAAGTGTATTCGACAACGCCAACATGGAGGCATGGTATTGTGGGGCGGTGACCTTTGCCTTATTCTATGCCATTCTTATCATTCAAATCTCACGGCTGACTGATTTTGTTGATAATTTGGACGCACAACTGGTCTGATTAGGTACCACCCTGGCCAAGCATGAATAAAATGATAAGCATTGGAATTTGAAAAGGCATCGCTACGCGGCTGCACCCAGCGGCTGCGTGAAGGAAACCATGAACTGAGCGACTGAGCTTCAGCTTCGGATCATCTGCGGCTAGAAAACAATCCAGTGGCAGAAGCAGGGCCATCCTTCATGAGCAGGGCAGTCTCATTGTCATGGATATCAAGCAAGGATGGCGCTCATGCTTGCTGAACAGCGGCGGTTTCTGGTGGTGCCAGCGCGTGTTTTAGACTTCGTTGACGTATTTTCAGGTTCTCAAAATGCATCAAAGTATTAAAGATTGGGTTTCCATTATGGGAATAAATATCTGAGCCTGGAATCGCATCAAGAAATTTCATTGAGGCGGGACGGCTAAAGAAAAAGTGTTCATTGTGGCGACAATGTTCATGCGTAACTCCTATGGACTGCTGACGGGGAAGCTTGAATTTTTCGTTGTAGCGGAAATTTCGTCGAAGCGGCGTTCGTTGTAGCGGAGTTCTACTCTATTATATAATAATCTCTTGCATTTTAGCATATTGTTACGTAAGAAGAGATGGGATGTGACTATTAGCCAGTGTATTTACACCGATAAAATCGGAGTGCAGCACACAGAGCGAGCAAACCAGTCCTCGTCATCGTCTTCTGTCCACAGAATGGTTCACCCTTCATGTAATAGCTACGTAGCATTACCCCCCGGTTGTAAAAGCACCAGCTCGGTGCACTTTACACGTCTTCTTCAGAAAGAGGGCGGTATGGTTTCAACCTACTGACGTGGACTACGTCGCTGGGGGTGTTTGCAGACAGGTTAGTGCCGGAGACCGGAATCACCTCATAGGTAACGTCCGTTGCCCGTCGTATGATACGGTAAGATCTCTTGTATGGAGATAGCAACTTCTCTGACAATCCAACACGACGAACAGGGCACCAGAGAAGAACTAGAGAACCAGGTGAAAAAGTCAATGTCAACATGCTTGCTGTCATAAAGAGCCTTCTGGGTTGCTTGTGAAGCCAACAACCTAGAGCTGGCAATCTGACGTGCGTGGTTGGTACGAGTGATAGCATAACGTGCGTGTTCGCTCGGCGGAAGTGTAGTAGTCGGTAGTAGAGTGTCCAGCGGTAAGGTCGGATTACAGCCAAAGAGCATATAAAAAAGGTGAATAACCTGCTGTATCATGACGAGATGAAGTATAGGCGAACGTCACGTGAGGTAGCGCTAGATCCCAGTCATGGTGGTCAGATGAGACATACATGGAGAGCATATCCGTGAGGGTGCGATTTAGCTGTTCGGTAAGGCCATTTGTTTGAGAATGGTAGGAAGTAGTTGGATTGTCTTGCGTTGAGGAAGAGCGCAAAAGGTCGTCCAGTACGCGTGACAAAAATGCGCATCCACGATCGTTAAACAATTGCAGAGGAGCGCCATGGTCTAGAATTACATCGAGGAGCAAAAAGTCAGCAATGTCAGTAGCAGTGCTGGTGGGGAGTGCTCTAGTGATGGCAAACCTGGTCGCATGGTCTATAGCAATGGCGACCTACTTGTTCCCAGAGTTTGATTCAGGGAACGGTCCGAGGAGGTCTACACCAACACGGAAGAAAGGTTCGGTAGGGATGGAGATCGAGTAAATGAGTCCAGTAGGGGGTGCGGCAGGTCGTTTTCGACATTGGCATTTATCGCAGGAGGCCAGGTAGCATCGAACAAACTGTGCGAGACCACACCAAAAGAAGCGGCGCCGGACGTGGTTGTACGTGTGAGATAGGCCCAAGTGGCTGGCAGCTGGTTCGTCGTGAAGCTCATGCAGGACCACTGAACGGAGATGGTTAGGCACTACTAGAAGTAGCTCGGGGCCATCTGGCTGCACGCTACAACGGTACAGCGTGCCATTTAGGAGAACGAACATGCGAAGTGACACGTCGTTAGGGTCAGATTTTAGACGAGCAATGAGTGACCCCAAGGAAGGAACGCGACGCTGTTCGTCACCAATTTGACGAAACCTAGACATGGACATAACCATGGGGCCAGGCTCGTGTATGTTATGCTATATATATATATATCGAAAGACTCGTGTATGTTATGTGTATATATGCTATACATACAACAGAAAGACTCGTGTATGTTATGCTATATATATCGAGCATTATTTATTGTGGGCAGTTCAGAAAGGCATAATTATACTATATTTGCCTTACACAGCTGAATATTACGCAGTATTAAGTTTCTGCGGCAGCACAACAAATCTCGATAATATACTGTTGGCAAAGCTCTTTCAGAACGGCTGCCACAGCGTCTCACCACGACGACTTCGTGTTTTCGTCTGCTAGCGAAAGCTTGTTGCGCTGCCAGGGCCACCAAACCGGAAGCTGTCCCGGCGCCGTGTGCCGAGTAGTCTGATGCGGGGAGTTTTGCAACTTACCTAGTCTAGAAACGTTGCTTTTGCCGGGTCTGGTCGTACACAGGAAGCGGCACTTCGAGGAATTCGGCTGGAGGCCGACATGTCGGAATGTTGATAGAATGGTCGAAAGGTGTTCAAGGTGTGTGGCGAAGGTGGGTGAGAAGATTATCACGTCATCTAAGTAACACAAGCACGTCGCCCATTTAAATCCTTGAAGCAGCATGCCAATCATTCTCTCGAAGGTTGCTGGGGCATTGCAGAGACCAAACGGCATGACCTTGAGTTGGTAAAGGCCGTCGGGGGTAACGAATGCAGTTTTCTCACGATCCATTTCGTCTACAGCAATTTGCCAGTAGCCAGATTGAGGTCGAGAGATAAAAAAAAAAGTGGCGCCATGAAGACAGTCAAGTGCGTCGTCAATACGTGAAAGAGGATACACGTCTTTCTTGGTTATTTTGTTGAGGTGCTGATAATCAATACAGAATCACCAGGAGCCGTCTTTCTTCTTTACCCAGACCACTGGGGAGGCCCAAGGGCTTGACGGTGGTTTGATGATGTCTTTCGATAGCATGTTGTCCACATCCTTCTGAATGACTGCTCGTTCTGATGCGGACACGCGGTAAGGCCGATGGTGGATGGGCGCAGAGTCACCAGTGGTAATTGAATGCTTGACAATATTGGTCTGGCTCTAGGGGCGATCACAGATATCAAAAATGTTATTGTAGGAGGGAAAAAAGGGGCAGAGAGCGTCGGCCTGATGAGGGGAAAGGTCTGGTCTAATCATATTTTGAAAGATGGCTATGGCAGAACCGGGTAACCGTGAGACTTCGGTTTGGTCCGGAACAGTTACAGCGACGTTTATGTCATCATCTCTTATGGAATTGAGTTGAGCAAGCGACATCTGGTAGGGAAACACTTGAGGAATTAGGCCGAAATTCAGGAGCAGAAGAAACACACAGTTGTCCACTTTGGTGGCGATGGTATGTGGCACTGCAACGGTGCGCGTCAGTCATGCGTCTGTTATCGGTGTAACGATGTAGTCTCCGTCGGGAACTGGAGCGGTTGATGACAGACAGACGTATGTCACAGCTTGAGGCAACAAGCGAACAAAAGTGGTTGGACCCAAGCGGCTGACGGGCTCTTCACAGGCATCAGAAAGCAGGGGAAAGACGACGCTGAGCGTGCCAGAGGAACAGTCAATTAAAGCCGAGTGTGCCGAGAGGAAATCAAGGCCTAGTATGAGGTTATGGGGGCAACGATCTAGAATGGCAAAAAGGACTACGGTGTGATGACCAGCAATGTTGACATGAGCAGTGCACATTCCGACGACTTCTACAGCCCCGCCATCGGCATCACGTATGGCTTGAGTCGTGGAGGGTGTCATGATCTTCTGCGAACGGCGGCGTAGATGTGCACTCATAATAGGGAGTTTTAGTGCTGTGTACCCAAGCGGCTTGCGTACCCAGGACAATGGGGCGGTGGTATTGCGCATGCGCGAAACCCCCAAACAGATGCGTCGCAAGATCGCTAGGGCGATGGGGTTATGCGTCTGCGCGACCATAAACAACGCTGCCACCGCTCACCTTCTAGCAGAGATAAGCTGCCCTGGCGCATCATGTTATCTTCACGGGGAGCAAATCCACCCACGGCTGGCCGGAGCCCCCACTTTGAATTTTCAGTTTTAAGCGCAAATATTATAGTGGCTAGCCACTATACAGATAGCATGACACAAAGGCGTGAAATCGCGGACAGCATAGATCGGCCGCCTTGTAAGGTTTTTCTTCTCAGGAACTCGCGGTATCCGCATTGCGAATACTCTAGCCGTCGAGTTAAAATAGGCCAAAATGCGAGCACAAATAGCGATTACATTGTTTCAGCCAGATTACCAAAGCTAGAATGGCCTGGAACATAGAAACTAAAAATATGCTAGCCCCCCCCCCCCCCCCACCAGCTGAATAGGTGGCGCCATCTAGTGCGGCCGTAGTGAACCAGACAATCACAACATTGTTATTGCAGAAACATTGTGCATTGCACGTCTGGTGCAAAAACCGTGCAGTGATGTTATTTCAAATTACTAACTTTTCTATTCATTTTCACCTCAATAACATTACGCGTGAGCCAACATGTTCATGACTGTGATTGTACGAAGTGTCACAAGATGTCAACACTATCGTTACAGCAACCTTGTATTTCTCATTTTTTGCGATAAAAAAGTCTCCTGATTTTGCCGCAACGGTGATTCATTCCTATGTAAGTTAAATGCAGTTTAAATGCAGTTAGCATCACCATTTATGGTTTGCGAAAACGTAAAGGCATAATGTTTGCATATGATGAGCTCAAAACGTTGGAAGAGGCACGTTTCAGTAGAACGGTAAACGCAAACTGGTATCCGGTAACACGTTAACGTAAAGAAGTATACGTACCAGCTAAAAGTTACACAGAGTTACACATTACACCGTTGCTCTGTCGTCGCGCTTGTCGGACCACGACCGGCCGTCTAGATTTCTTGGCATCGACGGTGCCGGCTTCAGTTGCAAGTGTAGCGCATACCAAAAGTTTTTTTTTTTTTTTTGATAACTGTCATATTATTTAAAAATAATGTATTAAAATTAGTGTACTTCATGTCACTATGTAGTTTTATTTAGCATTTTAAATTGTAAACATAATTAAATAATACTTGCACGACAATTATGACGCTATGGCACTGCGAGCGCGTGTGACCTTCATGCGCCTTGCGTTTGCGTGCGCGCCTCTATAAGGCATTCCAGTTGGGTATGGGTTCGGTACGCAACGCCGCAGGCCCCCAAGCTCGCAACGCCCCAAGAGCTTGTGTACCCAGCACTAAAACTCCCGATTAGATAGGTGGGCGCCTGTGTTAACAAGGACAGTAACAGGAACATGGTCGAATTTTACATCAATGAGACTGTGGTGTGTGGGCAGCATCAGTAGAGGGTTTCTGGGCGTCAATGGTATGGCAACTTCACCTCCATAAGCTGCAATATCTAGTTTTCCTGTTGCGATCATCCAGAGAAGCTCGGCGAGGAAAAGCGCTGAGGCGGCGGAAAGCAGGATTGGCGGCGTAGCGGGGACGAGAAGCGGGAGTAGCGTCGAGCGGAAGAAAGGGCGTCAGTGGGGAGAGGCTCGTGAGGAGGCAGCGAGTAAAAGTTGGACGGTGTAGCGGCTGGACGTCCAGAAGCGGTAGGGCGCATATAAGCAGGGTAGCTCTGGCGTGATGGGTTCGACCAGCGGCGACTGCAATAACAAGAAATATGTCCAGATTGGTGACAGGAAAAGCAGATAGGCTGGTCGTCAAGGGTTCGCCGTTACGTAGGGTTCCAGAAGGGCAATGATGGAGCAAATCGGCGAGCGTTACCTGAGGGGTAACGCTGGGCATACTTCAGGGAGAGTCACGGGACCCGCTGGCGGAAGACCGAGACTAGCGAACTCCTGCCTTACCACAGCTTGAACTAAGGCTACCGATGGGTGTAATGGGTCAGTGGCTTGGGTTGTGAAAACAGGCTGTTGAATGGGAGCTGGACAGGCAGCTTCAAGCTCCCAACAAACAATTCGTGTGATGTGGTCATAGGTGGGTGGTTGGTGAGCTGCTTCACATGATGAAGTTGCAGCCGTGTTGGGCAGTCGTGTGAATCTCTGCGTGATACGGTGGCTCTTGGCGTGTTCAAACTGTTGGCACTCTCTGATAATTTCATCGATAGTGGTGACGTTAGTGTATACAAGCAGGTTGAAGGCATCGTCGGTGATGCCTTTAAGCACATTCGAAACCTTGTCAGGCTCGGGCATGTGTTCGTCAACCTGGCGGCAAAGGGCGATGACGTCGTGAATATACGCGACGTAGGATTCGGTAGACGTCTGTGCCTGAGTAGCCAACTGATTTCGCGCAGTTATTGTTCGTGCAGCGGTGTTCCCAAGAAGGTCACGGATCTTCTCCTTGAAAGTGTCCCAGCTGGTAATGTCGGCTTTGTGCGTCTCGAACCACACCCGCGGAGAGCCATCGAGGTAAAAAAGCACGTTGGCAAGCATGAGTGTCGGGCCCCACCTAAAGCTGGCGCTGATCCATTCATACACGTTTAGCCACTTGTCAATGTCGAGGCCATCTGCCGGAAAATGCGCCAGGATCTCGAGCAGGAGGTAGGACAACCTAGGTAGGAGTCACAGAAGAGGTGGGTGGTGACGACGATGTACCTTGAACCTGTGACATGGTAGGACCCATGATGATGCGGCCGTTGCGGAGCTTCGTGATGGGTACAGGGAAGGACCAGCACGTCCACCACAAATATGTTATGTAAAAGAAATGAGACGTGACTATTAGCCAGTATATTTACACCAATAAAATCCGAGCGCAGCACACAGAGCGAGCAAATTAGCCCTCTTCATTGTCTTCTGTCCACAGAATGGTTCACTCTTCATGCGATAGCTACATAGCAATATTATTAGCTGTTGCATATAATTCGAAAATAAGTTTATTATATTTAAAAATGTGTTAAAGATATATTATCACTAACACTATTGCAAGAATATTGTTTAATTACTTCGTTATAGCCAATATTTTGTTATATCAAGGTCTGTGTGCACTGTAATGTTCGTCTGAAAATTCTAAGTGCTCGAATATCCACGCCTGCCCATAGATGACGCACTGTTGTGCCTTCTTCTCGTTGAAATCTTCAGCTGATGTGGTCCTTTTCCTACGCCCTTCACATTGCAGCCGCCAAAACAGCCAAGCCAGTGATGCGAAGGCAGGTCCTGCCTCCGACAGCATCGTCTCGTGCATCTCTTGGAATCGGCGATTCCAGTGATGGTGGCGGAGGAGGAACGGTCATGTTACGACGGTCGATCACTGAGGCCACCTCTGGAAGGCTCGGAGGCTCGCAGGGGCGCTTTAGCACTCTTGCAGGTGAGAACTTGAGAGCTATTTATTTATCTCTTGTTCAACTTGTTAGAGCCACTGCTGCTGGTCAGCAAATGAACTGCTGCCTAGACCTGAAAAGACGGTAAAAAAATATTTGTTGCCAAGATTTTTACCAATTGTAACGATTGAATGCCCACATTGGTAGACAATGTCGCGTGGTTAGTGCTATGGGGTGCGATTGCGAAGAGACTGACGCGTGCACGCTGCTTGCTCAGACGAAAGTGGTCCCCACACTCGATCGGGCTCGAACATACTTAGGCATGCACTATCGGCGTCAAATGAAACCCGAACAGCGGAGCGCGTGTTTCAAGCATTATAAACAGTATAGTGTTGGCCGTACAGCTATCACCATTGACAAGCGTGCACATCCGGGAGCCGGCTTCTTGGGCTCATCGAAAAAAGCATTTCTCTGTGTTTAAATTACTCGCCTCAGCTGGCTCCTCTCTTTAAAAACAAGTGCACAAAAAGCAAATCTTTGAAGGTCGTTTTGAGGCCCTTGATTGGCTGTGGCCGCCATGTTGCCTCAGCTCGCCTCGCCATTGGCTTGATGCTTGCTTCGGAAGATCGTCGTCTGCTGCTTGTGCGTCGCGTGGACATGAGTGTCGGAAATCGCTACTTCATGGCATGTTCATGGCTCGATGATCACTTACGGGGGGACGCGGCTTTGGCATCGCGAAATTTGGCCAAAAAATCGATTTTCTGATAATCTCATTTTCACATTCTGTGACCCCTTTTCTATCTAATTTCGAAGTTTCGTCCTTGAAAACAGCGTAAAAATGACGTAAAAAATTTTTATCAAAGCTAGGGTGGCGATGAATTTCACGGAAATTGCGAAAAAACGGCGTTTTTCGAACCGCGATATCTCCGCAACCACGTAACCTAGCGCCGCCATCTTTGTCTCTATGGATAGCGCGATTCTTCCGTTTCAAATTTGCCGCCTCGGCCGGCTGGACCAGGCAAGAGCAAGCCCACAGCAAGCCAAAGTGTAAAGGTATCACAACAGTTTCTGATTAGCGACGCGCGTCACGTGACTGTACGGCGGCTGGCTCCGCATTGGTCGCCCGTGCGGTCGCTTGTAGCAATCGGCGCAAATGTCGTCTGCCCTACGCGCTGACGGGCCGCTTACTGCATTTGTTTTCAACTCGTCGCGGCGTGGTTTCGTGCGGTCGCTTGTAGCAATCGGCGCAAAGGTCGTCTGCTCTACGCGCTGACAGCGCTGACGGGCCGCTTACTGCATTTGGTTTCAGCTCGTCGCGGCGTGGTTTCGAGATCGCATCGCGCTGCGATAAGACCGGTGCTTGTGAAAGGAGAAAAACGTTGTTATCCAGTTTGGCGCATTGCAGTTTTGAGATCAGTTCCCGCATGTGATCATGGACCGGCGATCGTTCAAGAAGAAACGCAAGACTGCGCAGCAATTTGATGCTCGTAAGCCGAAGCCGCCGATCGTGAAAAAGAAATTCAGTCCGGCAACTTCTGCGAGCAGCGACGACGGCGTGCGGCACGACGAGGACTCGCAGCCGAGCACAAGCACGCACGGAGCATCGTCCGCGAGCATCGACGAAACTGTTCATATGCCTGTGGAGCAGTGCTTTGTGCTGTCTGAGGGAACATCCGTTCGTCGTTCCGCGCAGGCTGCAGACATCGCGGATGCTAAGCCTAGCACTTCGCGCGAGGATGTATTCATCGTGGATGCCCAGCCAAGCACTTCACGCGAGGATGTAGACGCCGCGGATGCTAAGCCTAGCACTTTGCGTGAGGATGTAGACATCGCGAATGCTCAGCCAAGTACTTCGCGCGAGGATGCGAGGCCGTCTACCAGCACCACCAGTAGCACGATTCGGACACTAAGGACCGCACTGCAAAGGACACTAAGGAATACAACCCTGGTGCCTATTAGGCATGTAAACCGTGACTCAAGTCTTTGAACCTCGTTTTGATTGATATGTGGGGTTTAACGTCCCAAAACCACCATATATTTATGAGATACGCTGTAATGGAGGGCTCCGGAAATTTCGACCACCTGGGGTTCTTTAACGTGCACCCAAATCTGAGCACACGGGCCTACAACATTTCTGCCTCCATCGGAAATGCAGCCGCCACAGCCGGGATTCGAACCCGCTACCTGCGGGTCAGCAGCCGAGTACCTTAGCCACTAGACCACCGCGGCGGGGCGAACCTCGTTTTCTCAATACTGTTTTTTTGGCATGTTGCTCAGCTCGTGGAGCAGATATCTTCACAACTACGTGACAGATTTTGATTCTGTTTTTTTTTTTTTTTTTGTAATGCTCCTTGAACTGTGCTTCAGGGGGCTGCGTTTTCATTTTTAAAATTTAGCCTTTTAAAAATTTTTGGTAGGGTTTCTTGTTTGTAGTGCAAATGTGCTCATTGAAGTATCAGTGGAGAAAACATGAAGTACAAATTTTAGTGTTGCAAAAAAATTATTTTGAAAACGCAGCCCCCTAGAGCATAAATTCACCTCTGCACACAGTGTTTACCAACTTTCTATGTCATTTTTTAAACTCTCCAGCCGCTCCACGAGGTCCAGTAATAAAATTATTTGTTTCTCAGAAAGTTTTCATGAGATCATCTTGAAATTTTTATGGAAGCATTATGAGGTCATTTTTAGTCTCTGTGCCGATTTTCATCAAGATCTAACCAGAAACAAGAAAGTTCGTTCTGAAAGGCACGTCCCCTCTTAATACACTCGAACCTTGTTATAACGTAACGGGATATAACGAAATATTAGATATAACGAAGTAAATGAATTTTCCCTTGAAAACTCTACTTAGAACTATGCATGTTAAACCTCGTTTTAACGAAGTAAAATTGACCGGTAAATGGATATAACAAATTAAATTAGTCTATCAAATAGTCTGTCAAAAAAACAAAGACGACCGTAGTGTGTTAAGTATAACGTTTTTTTGCGGAGTTTGTCGCTCGTTCGGCGCGGCTCTTTCAAAACTCCCGTGCCAACTTTACAGCCACGTCTCGCGCGGCCGCGAGAGTTGTCCTTCTTACACAGCCGGCAGAGAGGATTGAGGAAGTGCTCAGCGGGTCACATGACCAAGAAGCGGCGTCACGGTGCAATAACAGCTTGAGCACAAGAAATAAGTGTGATCATTTTTGTATATGGTCTTATTGAAATAGGATCTTTTCTGTTATGCCTATAACACCACTGCTTCATACGAAGAAGAACTTGGTTTAAAATTCATACTTGGTATTTGTAAATGAAGAAAAAGAAGTTATGGGGAAAAAAAAGGCAACAAAGGCACACTGGTCAGAGACCACATGCCTGAGAAGTCAAATGTCAAATATCACAAGCCAAACCTGAGATCACAATATTTAGGGGTTTTAGAGATGTAAAAAGAAGTTCAAACTTTAAACACAGTTTTCTCAATACTGTTTTTTTGGCATTTGGCTCATCTCCTCCACGAGGTTCACTGAAGAAATAATTTGTCTTTCATTAATTATGTACAGTATACTCTCAATAATTCAAACTTTGATAATTCATACTTTTGGCTTATTCAAACAAAATTCAATTTTTAGGATGGCTCTCTATTCTTTCAATGTATTTAAAAGCCTCTAATTCATACTCCATCATTTAGTTAATTCATACTTCTTGCAGCTCCGTATCAGAAAATATCTGCTGCTTTCCCACTACTATTTAAAAACTTGCGTGCTTATATAATCCTAATAGTACCTCAGGCCTTCAAGAAAAAAAGCTTTGCTAGTGAACAAATGTTTGAAACAAAGCACACACATGGTAAACCGTGATACTTCTCAACTGGTATAGAGAGCTTTGTGCTGAAGGCACATACCAATAGCAAAGAAGCAGTTGACAATTCAAAATTTCTTTAATAGGCGTGATAAGCAGTAAATGGCCAATAAACTTATGGACCTTGCACCTATGCTTTTTGTTTGTTGCGTGCAATTAGGGTTTAAGAATGCTTGAAAAAATTTTAAATGTGATAAAATTAATGGCTAATCATAATGTGTGGTGTCACTTTACCCAGGGTCATCTAGTATATGATAACTTCTGATAATTTAAACTTCTTGATAATTCAAACAAAATTCAGAGGTCCCTTTGAGTTTGAATTAACGAGAGTCAACTGTATTTGTGTTATCGCCTCGAAATTTTTATGGGAGCACTGTGAGGCCAATCTTAGTGTTTGTGTCACTTTTCAATAATATCCAACCAGAAACAAGAAAGTTCGTTGAAAAAAGCCTGTTGAAAACTTCGACAGGCTTTTTCTCACCAAATGTGTTTTGGACATTGTGCATTGCTCGTGGAAAGTGTAGCACAGGAGTGACTGGACTAATTTTTAAGTATTTTTTTTTTCCTGAATCCCAATACATTTCTTCAGGGTCTGACAATCCTTGAATTCTCGTTTATGGTCCAGTTTTTTTTTCTAGATGACTTGTACATGATACTGTTTCTGACATTGTGTGTAGGCAGCCATGATGATCTCTATATAAAAAGATAAGTGATAAAAAAAATTGGCGCCGTATCTGTATGTTACACTGCAAATGTCCCCGAAAGATGATAGTCTTGCATCCGGAGAGAGTGAACGAAATGTTTATTTGATGTTCTGTGCAAGTAAATCGGTATATGGTATTCTGGAGGCGCTGCATTAGAGTGCCTCGAGCACGCAGGGGAGGAGAATGAGTGCATCAAGTCACATCACATGTGAGAAGTGAGCGCTATCTGGCAGTTATCTTGGAAAACGAAGTGTGCGGCGTGCGCGCCGGTCAAGTGTAAAACGCAAGGCGACAGGTAGGTGCCACCACCATGTCGTCTTAGCAAAGCGTTGAAAACACTTGCCTTTTCGTGCAAGCATTGCACGAAAAGGCAAGTGTTTGAGGAAGCGCTCAAACACTTGCCCTTTATCTTGCTGCGCATGGTCAGCGCAGCAAGATAAATGCTACGGTCCTTCGAATTACTTTTGTATGCCTTTTCTAGTAAAAGACACATATACAGAATATTGACGTGTTGTTGCGGTACCTCAGATATGCGCAATAATTGCTTTTTAATCGACAATCGCACAAGTATGAACAATGAATCTCGAGCAATATTGTTGGGCGCTGCGGCTGGGGTTGGCCGTTTGGGGTATCGTTTGGCGCCGTTTAGGGTACCGTTAAGAGCGGACAAACAGAAAAACGTACAGACACACAGACCAAACTTTTTGCGTCGAAGGTCCCCAAGAAAGACTGTCGTCTTGAAAAATTCTGAGATTATCATACCCAATAGTCTTCTTTTAAGTAAAGATCAACACCATTTGCAGCTTCCTGGTATGTTTTGTTACAGCGGTAGGATATCCATCATCAGACCATATAAGTCAAACCATGTAGCACGATGTAACTTGAGAAGTTCTGAAGGTGTCTTGATGAAACCGCATATTTCCCTATTCAAGACACTCATAAATATGCATGCCAAATTTGATTGCTCTAGGTGAACAAATAGTTTTTTTTTCAATGCCACCTCCTTCCTTAATGTGTTTCTCACAAACTACCACCTCCACACCCACCACTATATGACTGACTGAAAAAGAAAAATTGCATCCTTGAGGCAGCTTTGCGAACCAAGAAATATCAGGCACAGCCTCGGAAACTAAAAGATTGTGAGCGTTACCAACCTTGGGAACGCCACAGAACTAGCCACAGGAAGCCAAACTTGACCAAGAGAATGGAAAATCAGACATGGCGGCATCAAAATCTAGTGCTACGACTCAAAATGAGCGATTTATTGTAAAAAACTGGAACATATATCGAATTCTTTTTTTCAAAAAAACACGATGAGAATTCGACGCTCGTCCTATATACCGGTGATTAGCAGAAAAAAAAATGGGGAAGTTTTACAACAATGGGCAGCTGAAGTCAAAAGACTCCAGTGAGCATTAGCAGTGGCGCCATCGGGCAAGGCAAGCAAAGCGTACAGTGTACAGTTAAACCTGCTCATAACGAACCTCCATATAATGAATTCCTCGATATAACCAAGTTTTTCTATTCCCCGCCGTTGAACCATAGAAGCGCATGTATTTGCGATCTTTATGTAACAAAGTAACAGCAGGAGACAACCTTCATATAACGAATTTTCTCCACGGACAATCTAGGAATTTCGCTCTGCATTTTGGTATTTTGGTACGAGCATGCATCTTCTGCGGCTGTCCCGCCGCCGTTGAAGCGCGAAGCAGTGGCGTCGTGCACAACACAAAGCGAGAAATCGGGCGCCCGTTATTGAGTGCGGGCGAGCGAGAGGCAGGCAGGCGAGCCTGCACCCCACGGGCCTGCGTTGCTGCTGGCGCATGCACGGGTGTCGTCCACCCCCCTCCTCTCCTAACCAAAATAAATAAAAGTAAGCTACTTTTGCGCGTTGGCAGTGTCACGCGTTTACAATAGTTAGCGTCATGTATGTGGCGCTGTGCGGCGTATGGGAGGCACTTTACTGAACAGTATTCTGCGGTATCCGTGTCGGTTTCCGTGTCGTTCGCTTTTCGTTTTCGACGCCATGCCCTGCGTGTATAGTTTCATTGCACGCGAATTGTGTGACCGCCAACGGCGTTCAGCTTTGCTTTTTTTTTATTTGCGATAGTAATTATATGGACAGTCTTAGCTGCTTTTTTGCCTTCATTCACCATATATGTATACATATGTATATATATATATATATATATATATATATATATATATATATATATATATATATATAAATTCAAGAAAAAAAAAGCCACCTGAGCTCGGTGGCCAGTTAGTCACAATATGCCGATGCGTGCTTATCTTCTATGCATGCTTTGCCCTGCGAATGAAAGGGGGGGTGGTAGATGCTTATGTGCGCGCTTCTCCTTCGGTGGGGAAAATCGCGCGCCTTCGACTTTGACCGGAACTATTGCGTTTAGTTGCCGGGCGCACAAAACTACTTCGCTCGCTGGACAGGCGGCATTTGTGAAAAGAGTGTGCTTTTCGAACACAGTGAAGTAACAACTGGGGCACTTGTTAGTTCGCACCCATGTCTGTACCTGTGATTGCGTTTTGTGCTTTGTTTTCTTGTTTAAACGGTGCGTTAAATGTTGAGCATTAAGGGGAGATGCTCCTCGAAAACAATTTTTCTTTAATATTATACCTAAAGTTATGAAACTTTGGTCATAGACTGAGTTTGTAACGCTGATTCCAAATATGTGCTTAGTTCTTATGTAGCTTTATTAGTTTTTGTGCGAGACACCTCTCAAGAAAAAAATGTAGGGCTTTTTGTGCACATCTTTTTTCATAATAAATTTTTGTTTAGAGAAGTCTGCAATAGCTCATTTTGCTGGTTAGGTAAAGTAGTATGTTAGATACTACTTAAAATTTATCCAAATAATTTCTATATTTCTAAAAAAAATCAGGAATACCAAAAGTACATACTTTGTGTGCTGTGAGTCAACATTTTAATTGTTTTCAAAAAATGTACAAGAGATATTTAAAATGCATATAGATATCGACATTCTACACACTTTGAAGAGGCTGGGTGGAAAATTTCATCCAGATCTGACCATTTGAAGTACCTGAAATGTGGTGCACAATACGTAAAAAATGCTGAAAAGTACAAATGGAGAAAAATGCTTTTGAAAGTTTCAAACATCTGTATTTTTCAAAAACATGACGAAAGCACATGAAATTTCTTGCAAATATAGAGCAATATGTCTCAAACACAGCACAGCTGTTCAGAACTCCATTGGCCCATACGTTTGCCCCTCAGCATACGTTTGCCCAACATCACTGCTGCCGACCATCTCTTTCGTGTGAACTTTCGCTTTCTCCATGTTTTCCTCCACGGCTTTCATGGCCGCAGCATGAACTTTCTTGCCGATCGCAATAAAGTTGTTGTGATGTAACGGCGTCGGCAAGCCGAGAATGGCGCAAAAACGTGAAAGCTGTTCGTGCCTGATGCCAATCGCGCGCGCAGCTACCACTGCCTTGACGTTCACGGCGAAGCTGTCGCGGGAGCTCCCACTCCGATATTCCCGGCTTCCGCTAGCACCGTTCGCAAGCTCACCAGGCACAACACGGCTCGAGGTGTGCACAGAAGAAAGTACCGATTCAGGGCACTCGCTGTTCGCACAATGCAACTCAAGAAACGCCGAGAGACCCTTCCGTTTTTCGACCGGTTCACGTACCGCGAGGGTACAAGTGTGGCACGCAGGGCAAGCAGCTCCACCTATCAGCACCGTAAGCGCACTGATATCGCATATCACAGCACTCGCAGAGTTACGATCGCTTGCTGCTCTATCGTTCTCGAAGAGTCTAATCTTCACCTCCGAAGCACTCACAAAGTTCAGCGCAGCGTCGATTTCGTCCGAGATGTCGTTGTGCTGGTTAGGGCTAGCCGGAGGCGTCGGGCGGCTGCTTCCCGCTGTCACTTTCCGTAGAGGTTTGCGACGCCGCACTCGGTACGGGATCTTCGCCCGAGCCTTCCGAGCTCGGAAATCGCGCTTTCGGTTTGTTCATTGTGAAATAACTGAAAAAACGCAGGAAAAGGGCCACAGAGTTCGATCGAGTCGCCGTACACAGTCGAGGACGGATGCAGGCTTCGGTGCTTCGCCGCAGCAACGTCTTCGTGTAGGCCAATGGCGGCCTCGCTAGAGCACCACGTGATTTAAATGTCCAGTAGAAACGCTTGAACAGGCACCAAAACGTGCCTTTTATTATTATTTTGGGCCAAAATGCGAAACTGAGGGAGGTGCTGTAGGCTAAACGAAGGCTTTCTCAACCTCTCCAAGCAAACAGCAATGGCGGGAGACGCCGCATTCTCGAGATGGAGACGATCGAAAGTTGCTGATTTGCGACGAAACTAGCACTTTCTCGAGCCACCGTGGCTGAATAAAATAGAATTTTTACTAAATTCTCGTTCGAATTTTGCCTTGATCTTTTGCGGAGTTGTAGCTGAATATACAAAGATAATTTTACAGGTAAAATCTCAAAACTGAAAAATTCCGCGAAAAACGCGATTTTTCGACGCGCATCTCCCCTTAAATGTTGTTAGTTCTCTCTCGTCCTGTGTATGTTGTTTTCGTGCGTCATTTGTGCCTGAGCAGCGTGCTGCACGTTTCAATCTGCTTGCCGTTCTCAGCATTACATTCCAAGTTGTTGCTATCGCATTCATTGCTAAGCGCTTGCGGCGAAACTGTGACATTTATTAATTTCAGACAACCGTGTCATCACCACTGAGGAGATGTCAGATTAGGCGCTAAGGGAAATTGTCCGAGACCACGGTGAAGACGGATCTTCGGAGGTCGACTCCTCATGCACTCCAATCTTGCGCCGCGAGTTTGCGCAGGGTTGTAGCTTTCGCGATTAGCCCGTTGGTACTGGCAACATGATAGGGCGTTGAATGCAATGCCATCAACACGATAGCAAAAAATTGTAATGTTATAAGAAGTAAGGCTGGCAGCCAACTCTTTTGGATCCGATATCACGGAACTCCTACAAACGCTGGTGTGAGCAAATACGGCTGCTCCAGGGAAAAGTGCTCGTTTCATACAGTCCCTTCGCGTTGAAACTGCACTGATACTCGACGAGATAGCAAGCACGCCAGCGATCGCGACTGCCTTTGAAATTCAAGTTCATTATTGCTACTCGAGCGACCCCCCACCCCCCTTCCCTGCGTTGTTTCATGCTCATTCAAGACAGGTGATTTACTTTCTGTTTGAGAATTTGAGGGCATTTCTAACACGCGGGTAATGTAATCTTATGCACTTTCCAGGCAATAGGGATGGGCCGACCCATTTGATCTCTGCTTTAGCAGCGCTTGCGCTCTTTTACCTACTCGTGAAAGTTGCGATGCGCAGGGGCATGTTATCAATTTGGACTTGTTACGGAACATGGGGACGAAGGCGAAAACCCACCGAGAGTGTTCGTATCATTGCTATCGCTACAATAACACAGTTTTTTACTGTAAAATGAGTGTTTTGGGATAGCTCTGCCTTCAGTCCCCTTTTTGTTTAATTTGGGCATATATTTTCCTAATTTTCGTACCGAACCTGCATATAACAAAATCTTCTATATAATGAATTTTCCCGGGAATGCATCAATTTCGTTATATTGAGGTTTAACTGTAATAGCAATGCCGCTTCGCTTTGGTTATCTTTGTCAGTCTGATGTTTTCTTTGTTCTATTTCCTGCAGAATTGAGGGATAATTGACAGCAGTTTACGATAGGCTCTAAGGAAAAAGTAATCGAGTATGCCGAAGCACACAGCAACCTGACGGCACAACAGGCATTTGGTGCATTGGAGAAAAGCATCTGATACTGGAGGAGCAAAAGCAGCGCATCACATCCTGCAACAAAAAAAAAACTTCATTTTGTGGACAGACTGCAGTGCGTCCCGAACTGGAAGCTGGATTCGTCGGGGAGGTGCGCTCGAGGTCGCTACGCGTGACAGCGGAGTGCATCCGCGTGAAAGCTATTGAGATAGCACGTGACTCAGGGCTCATGAGGGTGCAATTTGAGGGCTCTCCGTTGTGGGTGCACTGATTTATGAAGCGGAAGGGCTTTGGGCTGAGGCAGCATACTTTTGTGTGCCAAAACTGCCCTAATGTTTCGATAACAAGCTGTTCGAGTATCAGCACTTTGTCATCGGGCTTCGTTGGCAGCATTGCTATATGATGGGACATATGGGCAACACTGACAAAACTCTAATCTGGTACGATATGCCTGCTAACTGGACCGTGACAAGTGAAACTCTTGACAACTGGCAACAATCATTCGCGAATTACAGCGATGGTCGCGTGCACAGCGGATAGAAAGAAGCTGCCCCCTTATGTCATTTTCAGGAGGGGCCTACCAAAAGACTTTCCGTGGGATGTTATCGTGAGAGCGAACGAAAAAGGGTTCATGAATGAGTTCATTTTGAGTGGATCTGGCTTGGGTGGAACCGGCAACCCGGTGCGCTTTTTCAACGACCGAGCACGTTGGTACTTGACTCATTTCGAAGCCATCTCACAGCCAATGTAAAGGGAGCTCTGTCCGATGGCAAGATGGACTTTGCCGGGATCCCTGGGACATCAATCCTCCGGCCACTGGATGTAGTGCTCAATAAACCCTTCAAAGATCGCGCGTCCGAGCTCTTCATTGAGTGGACGCTTGGTGACTATCACAGGAACTTTGCTTGCTAGCTGCCTACAACTTCCACCGCTCGCGGCAGTTTCCGGCTGCGTGTCGTCGGCTTTTAAATATCTCCCGGAAGAGAAGGTGCGCAAATATTTCTGCAAATGCTGCATCAGCAACGCATTGCATGGAACAGAGGACAATGCACTCTGGCTCGCAACTAGTGAGAAACAGCCGTCGTCGGACTCAAGTTTGGACGAGTCTGTGTGGCAGCACTTTCTGACCTTTTAGCGTTTTGCTAGTGTCGAAATAAAAAGAGGAGGAGGAATAAATGAGGAAGAAGAGGGAGGTTAAAAAGAAACGTCATCATAGTGCAGCTGGTTGTGTCGCGTACTTATCAAAATAAGGGTGCACCACGATACTTAGCGATATAGGCTTTAGCATCAACAAGCAGGCTTCGTTCGAGAATTTGGCAGAGCTGTCGTGTATTTCTCAACCAGTTATCTGCAAGGCTGTGAAAAGCAATGGTGGCCTGCTGAACGTTCCGATTTCAAAAAGTTGAAGGCGTCAGTGCGCCAAACCCGGCATAGGTACGCTGCATACATAGATGAACAAAAGAAACAAGCACTGTCTCGGCAGGCAGCTTCAAAGACAAAAGAGCTCAATAAGATGCACGGAAGGAAGTCAATGCTTCAAAAACCTACCAACTGCCTGCTGAAATCTGCGGACCATTTTTCGGAAGAAGCTGAAGCGAAAAAGAACTTTACCTACTTGGTCAAGGCAAAGAGCTTTCATCAAACTACTAAAGAAAAGGAGCTGGTGATAGCTTCTGTAGAAGAAGAAATCCACACGAAAACTGCGCTGTTTCCTCAAGTCTTGTTAGCAAATAAATGTTCGCTAACACTCCTCGAATTTTGTAATTTCTCATCCTTGAAATCCTTGAAAACTCCTTGAATTTTCAGTGAAATACGAACCCTGGTACTGGAAAAATAATTACATGCATCTCAGGCTATTTATAATGTAACCACCTACACTGCAGGACCGGTTATAGGGCAGTTTTTCTTGACTCCTTTTAACCCTCCCCTAGAGCTTCATGTGTACACCTACCATTTATTGTACAGTTCCCCAAGATGAAAGACTAGTTGTAATGTGACTGCCGGGAAATTCTCAGAGGTGGGAAAAGCGGGGGGGAGAGCGCACTTTTCTGTGGAGGTACGCCAACTAAAAGAAGAGAGGACCCTGATTGGGGGGGGGGGGGGAGGGGATTGAAAAAGAGGAGTGTAGCAAGTGCGTGGTGTGAAGAGGGCGAAAGAAATCTGCTTCAACGCTACGACAACTTGTCATGGATGTTGCCGCCATTTGTCTCTTCGGTTTGCTGTTGGGAAAATAGTTGCGTCAACATTGAGCGCATTCTACCTGTAACGATATCCAAGTACCAACAAAATCCCATTGTTGTAACCGATAATTGTTCTAAGCGGTCCAAGAAAAGAAAGACAAAAGAGAGGTCAACACAATTTATTTGCATGTATGTAAGGTATTGCCACTTGGTAGTACTTGTTTTCTGAGGGTTTGATGGGGCATGAAGCTCGTAGCAACACATGTCGTCAGTGCGAAGAGCCATTTTCGGTTCCATATCCAGATTGAATTGCTATGTCCAATATCATGGCTCTGAAGCTTCATAACTAGCAGTTTATTTTACCATAGAGAGGATACAAAAGTAGACTTTGCCATCATTAATCGTTACATGCAATATATATTGCATAAACAATATGGTTTAGACTCGACTGCATCACTCGTGTCAGCTCAATTCCCCGGCAAGTGATGATGCTCTGAAACATGATCGAGCCTTTGCGTTCGCCGCCAACACGCAGGCTTACAAACTTAGAAGACTTTTTCAGGATAGCTTGCGCATTGTATTGTGGACTGTAAACCGAAAGCTTGTTTCACCTGTGCTGCCCTGAGTTTAGCTCATCAGTGCAATCTCTTCTACACCCAAGCTTCCTGTTGTCTTAAGCAAGCTTCTCGAAACGGCATGCGAAGTTGCAACCTTGTACACTACGCCTAACGAGCGCTAGCTGCTTTGCAAGTAATAGACGTTGACTACCAAAGTTACAGCTTAAGGGGGGACGCGGCTTTGGGATCGCGAAAAATGGCAAAAAAATCGATTTTTTGAAACTCAAGTTTTCAGTTTCTGGAACCCTTTTTCTATCTGGTTCCAAAATATCTGCACTGAAAACTGCGTACAAGTGCTTCGGAAAATTCGTTTCACCCTCCTAGGTAGCAAAACTTTTTCTGGAAATAGCGAGAAATTGGCGATTTTCAAAAAATTATAGCTTCGCGATGCTTGGGCCGGGAGCCGGCTTCTTGGGCTTATCGGAAAGAGCATTTCTCCGTGTTTAACTTTCCCGCCTCAGCTGGCTCCTCCCTTTAACAACAAGCGAGCAAAAAGCAAATGTTTGAAGGTCGTTTTAAGGCCCTTGATTGGCCGTGGCCGCCATGTTGCCTCAGCTCGCCTCGTCATTGGCCCGACGCTCGCTCCGGGAGATCGTCGTCTGCTGCTTGTGCGTCGCGAGGACATGGCTCTTGAAAATCGCCACTTCGTGACAGCTTGATAATCACTTAAGATATAACTACGCTTTAGTTACGAGCAGTAAGCAGATGCGCGATCAGGTTACTACGAGCTGGAGCGCAGTCTACGAGCGCTGCGCGTCATCGGAGTCGTCTTTAGCCCTAACTCCACCGACAGCGAGACTGCGGGCAGGAACGACGTGCTTCTTCGCAAGCAACGAAGCTGAAAGCGGCGGCACGATCTGATTACTACGAGTGGCCGCACCGGATGCACGATCAGATTACTACGAGCGGGCGCGTGGCGGTCTACGAGTGCGGCGCGTCATCGGAGTCGGCTTTAGGCCTAACTCTGCTGACAGCGAGACTGCGAGCAGGACGACGCGCAAGCGCACTCTTGGCGACGTGCTTCTTCGCAAGGAATGTACCACATCACTCGCTAGCTCCTCTGAATCACGTACGGGCATTATACGCATCGGCAGCGGACAACACAGTCAAGCTCGTCACCCCTCCCCCCCTTCACTGCCAAGGATCGGTCGGAACAGTGGCTAGCAGTTTCGCGCGTCGTCATTCGAAAATGCGATGCCAAGTGCAGTGCATGCTGATTTTTGTCTTCGTAGTTACACATTTCGCGCATCGTCATCCAACGCCGCCGGCAAGTGTATTACGCGCCGGCTGCACTGTCCCTGCGGCCGCGCACCCCACGGTCATATGGAGTGCTGTCAATAAGCTTTTGTGATGCGATTCAGACGTGCTTGGAGCCGTGCTTGATATCGCCATGAACGTCTATGAATGTTCTGAGGTTAATGAATTGCTGTAGATTGGAGTTTCCACGACCGGCTGTATGATGATGCATTTCACAGCTAGAGCGGCGAAAAAGCATGTATGAATCAGGGGCACGAATTTTTATATGCCTGTTTCGTGTCATTAATTATACTGCTAGAAATTCCCGTGCCACCAGTCTTCTGCCCATAACTTTGTTATTTAGAAAGAAGGCATAGGCCGTCATAGTGTGATCCATTTTTCTGATGCAATAAACCTCTCTCCAAATAAACAATAGCTCAGTGAATATTTGTAATCAAGTACTCAATTACGCTAATTATAACTTCAGCACAAAAAAGTATGTGTAGTAATTTCAGTATATGGTTTTATTCAATTACAATCTTTTCGGTCATATCTATCACACCACTCCTTCAAAGAACTTGGTTTGAAATCCATACTTGTTCTTTGTAAATCATGAAAAGGAGTAAATCATGAAAAGAAGTCAAATATCACAAGACAAACCTGAGATCACAATTTTTAGGTGTCTTAGAGGCGTAAAGAAAAGTTGAAACTTTAAACGCAGCTTTCTCAATACTGTTTTTTTTATATTATGCTCAGCCCCTCCACATGGTTCAATGAAGAAATAATTTGTTTCCCATAAAGTATTTGTGGTATCGCTTCAAAATTTTTATGGAAGCACTGTCAGGTCATTCTTAGTGTTTGTGCAAATTTTCATCAATATCCAACGAGAAACAAAAAGTTCATTGAAAAAAGCCTGTCGAAAACTTCGACAGGCTTTTTCTCACAAGTGTGTTTTGGACATTGTGCATTGCTCGTGGAAAGAGTAGCACGGGAATGACTGCACTGGTTTTGATTCTGTTTTTTTCCTAAATCCCTGAACACTGCTTGTGGGTACAGCAATCTTCAATTTCTGTTTTATGGCCCTGTTATTTTTCTAGACGATGATTTGTCCGTGCCACTGTTTCTGACAATGTGTGTTGGCAGCCATGATGATCTCTAAAAAAAAAGAGAACCTATTAAAAAAAATCTGAGAGTGCCATACCCTGTAGCTTTCTTTTGAGTAAAGATCAACACCATTCGCATCTTCCTGGCATGTTTCGTTGCAGCGCTAGGCTTTTCACGAGCAGACCATGTAATTTGATCGTGTAGCATTATGTAACTTGAGAACTACTGAAGCTATCATGATGAAACTGCATATTTCCCTATTCGAGACACTTATGAGTATGCATGCCAAATTTTATTGCTGTAGGTCAACAAATAAAAAAGTTTTATTTCAATGCCACCTCCCCCCTTAATGCCCGGTCAATGAAACATTTTGCAGCTGTTGCATTTTGAAGGGATGACTTATGCGTTCAACATAAGCGAGGGCACGTGCACAGAACTGAAGGGGTGGTTCATGTTCAACACCGGTGCTTACTTCATGCACACGTGCAGAAAACTGAAGCACGTGAAAATTTTCACTCTCTATTTGACATGTAGAATTTGTGCAATGTGGTGTTGCAGCGAAGGAGGCTGCACGAGCATTGAGGTTCAAAATGTTTGGGACTCTCTATTAAGACGCACTAAAAAAAATTTTTTTCCCATGTTGATTAAGTCAGAACTGCAGGTCCGTGGACGTTAACCATTCAACATTTTCAAATTTAGGCGGATGCAAAATTACATGCCAGTTGATCATGTTTCGCACACATGCTTTCAAAGATGTTGTTTCGATTGTAGTGCGGGTATTTGTGACTCCAGCAGCCAACATTATAAGTGGTCTATGTTGTATTTGAAATTGACTCTCAATGATACCTAAGCCCAGTAAGTTTTACCAAGACCGATCAAGGTGTGAATGTATTGTCGAAACTTATTGTGGATATTTTTGGCCCTCTGAATGGTCCTGTGTACATGTTCTCTTTGTTGCTGTCCGCATCATGAAACAGTTGTCATCATTTCTGGCAACTTCTTGGCTGTCACTGTCACTGCATCAAGCCTGAACAATTCGCCCATTTTTCCTTCCCATGCAGCTGCCGCTTCACAAAAAGCAGTCCCCGCGCGTGACCGGCTGGGGCCCAAGTTCGCAGCGACCGCTGGTGTCGTTCGGACGACAGTACGCACAGCTGCATCCACTGTGCGGAAGGGCAGCACCGTGGTGCCAACATCGAAGCGCGTCTCTTTGGTCGCCCCCCGCGTGGGTTTCAGCGGTAGTACAGCCGCTCCACAGAGTGTCTTTGCTCGTCTTGGAGCAAATCGTTAGCAGTGTGGTGTCTTAGTAGTGTCATTGCATTTCATCATCAATACTACTTCATCTTGTTCCCTCTCAATCACTTTCTCACTCGTTGGGCAGTTTTCTCTATACCCTTAAGAATTTCTGACCATTTTTGCATCAGTGGGTCTGATAAATGGAATAATTTAGTTTATTCAACGGAAGTCATGCGGGGGGAGAGGGAAATATCACATTTTTGCTTTGCATTGGATAAGCACTGCAGGGATTTGAGCATGTTTATACATGTGTTGAAAGGCATTGCGGTGCGGCAACAATGAAAGAGCCGAAATACACTGGGAACATCATTGGTCCTTTTTAATATTGAAGGGCTATGTCACCTTCGGAATGAACTAGAGGTTCTAGTTCATAATGTTATGCAAAAAATGCTTTTCTTTATTTTGCCTATCAACATAGATTGTTATTTACTTGGGAAACCGATATAATTGGGCTGGTTTGTATTAGTGAATACACTCGAACCTCACTATAACAAACTTGCATCTTACATGAAAATAAGTTTGTTACATCTGAAAATTCGTTATAAAGGTTTATTCTTAACACTAAATCTATTGTGAGACTGTTTTCAATTACTTTGTTACAACCAATATTTCGTTATATCTGGATTCGTTATATCGAGGTTTGAGTGTAGTAACTGTCTGGGCATAAGCGAATGCACACAGGCTCTTCAAGTTGATGTTTTTACTGTACGGAATGGAATTGGGAGTATTTATTTCTAGACCAGCTCAGTCAACTTTTCTTTTTGTGTGATGTGTTCAGTTTCTTCCTGGTCATAGGATATGTTGTGAACACCATGTAAGTGAACACCATGTAAAAGCTGCAGCATATTACTACTCCCCATTATATTTTTTTTTATATGGCCATAAGACCAGCTGCTAGGTTAACTGTAACCTTTTCAAGTTTTGGTTGTGCATCTTTGCCAGGCCATCACTACGAGATTTCAGTAGCTCCCACCTGAAGAACCTGACTTTTCCGATAGTCTGTGCCTAAAGGTTGGGAAGGGAAAAAAAAGCTGTTTTACAATGCACTGAAAGCTACCTTCGTGAACACTTGTGTGGTTGGCCTGTGGGAATGGTATTTTATTCGCTTTTTCAGCACTAGGTTTTGATGTCTCAAAGCCTGTCTTCACATCTTTAGCTGTGCCCTATTAATCTGGTGTAACATGGTTGGCATTTCTGTAAATGTAAACTTGTCGGTATGGCATTATCATGGTTCTAAAGCGTTTGATGGTGTTAGAAAGTAGGTGAAATGTAAAAGGGAGGGCTGCCATGGGCATTCGCAGCTGGTCACAGGAACACCATGTGCTGTACACCATGTGCTGAACACCTTGTGCTGAATGGATTTGTAAAGTTCTGCGAAGGGGTAGGTAACCCATGTCCAAATCCACTTCCTGCCACCAAAATTTCAATGCTTGCATGATTGGTCAGCAAAAGCACTGTGTTCCCACTGCAGGTAGTAAATCACTTTGTTCTACCAGGCAGGTCTGTTTAAAGTGTGAGTCTCGTAAAGCAGTACTGTTTTGCATCTGCCGGCTCTATTGGCCCTTCGCTTTTGTTATAAGCCAAAGTTTATGGCTTACTTTACATGAGTTCGTTTTGTTGCCCCTATTTTGTTGCCCATATTTAGTTGTTATAGCTCAGCAGATTGACCAGGACTGCTACAGTGGCTACAGTCTGCTTGCAGTGACCTGGTCTGTTTCAACCATCACTTTATAAATGTGGTGCAAGTGAACGAAAATTCGGAGGGTTGTGGGTTGAATGAAGTCTCTCCGTATGTTTAGAGTCACGAGGGGAGGGAAAAGTAGAAGCAGTGGTGGTTGTCACTATTGCAATGCCACTTTTTCTTTCATGTGTTTTCATCACACCATAGGCGAAATCACTCGAGTTACTGTTGAAGCATTTTGCGTACGCACTGCCATGATCCTACTCGTTTTTCAAACTAAAGCCATGCACGACTCGCAGACGTACCTCGTCAAGTCCACATACTTGTGTTCACATGCGATTTCTCAACTTTCGTGCGATGTCTGTGCAGAAACTACAGAAAACTTGGGATTTACAGTAGTGCATGCAAAAATGGTTTGACACGTGTCTGCTGTTTCGTTACACTAAAGATGTTGTCAACAACATAGACAATGTTAATTCTATGCGTGTTATTCGTTCTTTCATCAGCAGCAGTGTGTCATTCTATCCTGCAGCATGGATTCATAATATTTGCAAGAGCATCATTTTTCATTCGAACAATGTCGGATTAGGCTTTGTTAACGAAACACTTCCATAGGTTGCTATTATTACACAATTGACTATGTAGTTATTGTATTTTTTGTTTTGTTTTTCATTTTTCCTCATCTACTGGCATCCATCGATGTAATTGGATCCGACTTGCATATAAGCGTGCACGAACTGTGCAACCACGTGCACGAACTGTGCACGTGGTTGCGTATAACTATGAGCCACTTGTCGCTTCGATGATATTTATTCAAATAGCATCAGAGCAGATGAGTGACGGTGAGGAAGTTGCAAGGCTTTGTTGCCAAAGTAGTATTGTCAGTCAGCTGTCCTTGGCTAAATGTTTGTGCCGAGGAGGATGGGTTCATTGTACTTGAGTTTCTCAGCCATCTCCTACATTAATTTTTTTATTGTGTTTGCCTGTTATACTTGACACTATCTTTACACACACTGCTCCAGGGCAATTTTCTTGAGCCCTCGTGTTCACTGATTGTTTTACACGTCTTTGTTTGACTGCTCCGTATGCTCCTGCTTACATTCACATATGCTGACATATGCTTCTGCATAGACTAGCGTGCACCATTATTCTCTGATTATTTGCTTGACAGCATCCTTGGTATTTTAAACGACGGATAAAACACTTCGCACTATGCCAAAATTGCTGTCGCTAAAATATGCATGGCCAAGGCACCATAAGTACCGGGAAAATGACATTTAAGAAATTATTGCCTGAAAACACTTCCCCAGCACAAGCACATGTTCTGATAGGCTTTAAGGCTACGGAAAAAAAAAAACATAACTGCAAACTAGCCCTACATGATTCAACACTATTCACTTATCAAATATTGTGTGTTGATAACCATGAGAGACTGCTAACTTTGGCTCATATCCTGAGTGTCAGTCTGTGTATTTAGCTCGGTGCTTGCACACATCTGGTACGTGTTCACATAGTCTTTTTCTTGCTGGCTGCGACTGTGTTACTGTGTATGCACGCATTGCTATGCATGAACGCTCCGTAACACAGCAGCATGCTGTTCATGAGAAAGTTCTTCATTGTGGCAATAACTTTAACATAGCGCTGCAAGTGGTATTGATCTGGGAAACACGCTTGGCTTTGGCTCTAATTATTCGCGCTGTTGGGGAAGAAAAAAATCAATAGCAAGGCCACACAAGTGCTTTCAAACAGGGGCACGTGAAATTTCAATGTCGCGAGGTGTGCTCAGGGCACTAAATAAAATTTTGCCCACCATTTCTCAAGCTGACAAGCTGAAACAGTTCAATTGACCCATTCACTTATTTGGTTCTTATGGTGCATATTTCATATCATGTTAATTTTTACCGGTACAGTTACTGGTTCTGTTTACACTTCCTTTTTTGTTGTTGTTATTCAGCTACAAACGTTTAGCGCTTTGAAAGAGGCTATGAAGTTTCATTTAAACATCAATTCAAAAAGTGTTGCTAGAGCCATTCATATATCAGCTCAGTGATACTCGGTGTCATGACTGGAAGCCCTTCTCTGAGTCTTCTATTTGTCACGAAAGTGCCATTGTTGTCACACGTGCTTGTGTCAGAGGCCGCATCCACGCTCAAGGACAATGCGATGCATGTCACTTGAACTGTGTGTATTGTGTCACGGTAGCTGGGCTGGAGCAACATTTTTTAGCCGAAAGCGTATGCTTTGCCACAAAGTCCAAAGTTCCTGTTAAGGAGGTGTCGTGGTCGCTGTAAACATTCGTGAAATACCGTGACGTGCCTACTTTCTTGGAAAAGAGCTTGCAAGAAACAGTTCAACTATTGAAAGCAGGCAACACTTTCTTGATTATCGAGTTTCATGCCAAACTGCTTCTGCACGAAACGGTTTGACATTCATCGGCCTAGCCTCGCGATGGCATTTTCCCTTTGTTGGAATGCGGTTGTATTCTGTTTGCGGCTGGAAGTGTATTGAAATTTGACTTTGATTTTCATTGTTCATTTGCCATTTGTGGTAATCATTTTTGGCATGCTTTCTCATGCTCTCATGTTTATCATGCATTAGCTAGGCCATATTGTAAACTAATCGCCTGAACTTAAGGTGTTATCAAGAGCAAGCCAAATGCCGCAAAATGCAGAGGTGTCGCACATTCGATCCACGTAATCCTTGTGCATGAAGAAATGCTCAATGCAGAAGTACATAGAAGTGCAGTAGAATGTACTTGAACAAAACTTGAAGAGGCTGAGGAAGTACTTGTACATACTGCATGACGGTGTCTTGTTTACTGTGAAAATAGTGCTGCGGCAGTCAAATCCAAAAACTTTCAAAATAAGAGGCAACTGTTTTGTTTAAATAGCATTTCTGTTTAAATTATTTTCGTTTACTGAAATTTTGCTCTAATCTGAAAGTGGGTGTAGGCAATGAGGAGGAAAACAAAATTAGGTATGCAGGGCTTAAGAATGGAGGCATTTCATTTATAAAGTGCAAACACCTAAAACAATGGTTAAGTTAGGTTAGTTAGTACAGGAAGATGAGTGGTTCAGTTTTATGGAAAAATAAAAAAGACAGGAAACTGCATAGTTCTGACTTTTACACTCTGTAGTACCAGTACTCATGTTCATGAAAACAGCACAAGCCTGCTTAATAAGAAGAGAAGCACTTGCAGCATGCAAGGCATTTGGAGCAGGCAATTAAGCTTTCTCGATTAACTGAAGTAAGAGTCAGTATTCTTTATAAATCACTTTTGAGAGATTTCACATGATTCAAGACAGTGCTTGCTGGCGTGTACAACCAACAGTATTCCTGGTGCTGTACCAGATCTGTCAACTGTTGATGCATTTGGTGTTGAGTCAAGCGAAATTTCGTTTAAAGGGCCACTCACCAGGTTTGACAATTTTGAGCTGACAAGCGCAATACATAGACGAGGCGTTCATGATCACGTCTACCAAACTTTGCAACGCTACCCGCCGCGGAAATGGGTTAAATTTCAAGATGAAAACTCCTCCCCCTCCTCTCTGCCCGCACATGCGTAGAGAATGAGGGCATGACATAGGCGTAGGAATGGCCCTACGTACACGGCAATTCAGTGACGTTGGTCCTCTACGTAGACGAGTCTGCTCTGACGTCAACAGTATACCACATGACATGGCAAAAATTATTTAACACAACATGTGTAGTCTATGTGTTTGTTGCTTTAAGAGATTAATAAAACTTGAAATAAATAATGAGACACAATAAAAAATTGTGCGCATTTTTCTTTCATTTTTTCCCGTGAAATGCTATCACATGGGGGGCTAATATGCCAGCGTTTCGCATGCGTTTGTGTCCCCTCGGTCAGCGCATTGAGCAGACGACCGCCATGGAACGCTCCTACGCGTTTGCGCACTCATTGTGCTCATGTACTCTACCGTGTCTAAGCCAGCGTTTCCAAACCATCCTGCAGAAACATGCAGAAGACCACAAAATAACGCTAGTCAACAAAGCAACGCTGCTGGCGTGCTCGGGTGTTGGACTTGTTTGGGCACGTCATGGGCACGTCATGCGCACGTCACCTCATGGTCGAGTGCTGGAGAGGGTGGGGAAGATTTAGCGTGCGAAGGCTACGAGGAGGAGTGGCAAAGGTTTCGAGCTCGCCTCCTCCCACCCTCGTTTTGCGCCGCTTCAAAAAACCTGTTTTCTCCGCTCGTAATGAACCGATTCGAAAAATGTTTGTGGCAAAACGTTCCTCATCGGACACCCAACAACCTCCACTGTCTAAGTAAAATTCTGTATGGGGCCTAGTGAATGGCCCTTTAAGTGAGAGTGCATATACATTCAAACTTCGCCGAAATGAATGCACACCTGACACAGAAATAGCTTCGTTATAGCTGAAATTTCATTATAAACATATATTCATAACACTATCATTGGCAAGGCCATTCTTCATTTATTCCATTGTAGCCGACAGTGTGCTATATCAGTGTTTGTTAAATCCAGGTCTGAGCTTATCTGCTAGTGATTGTTGAAGAATATCAGTCCAGATTAGGATACGTTATATCTATCAATTATTACATGCAGCCTGCATTGCCTTGCTTTTGTAGCTTCCAGTGATTTTTCCTTTTATCTGGTGTAAATGCTATAAGAATTTTTTGTAATGTCCTTTCCATGTTTCCTTGATTTTATCCAGTATGCCTATGATGACCTCTTAGCCATGCTTTTTTTTTTTCATGCAGATTAAGCAAGTTTGTTTGCTGTAATGTGCACACATCTGTTTCAAGGCGTATAGCAGAATTTTCAAAGTGTCAACGAAAAGATGTCTACTTTCTTTTTCTACACTGTCATTCTTTACTAAAGGGAACACGTGAGAGTGTAGCCTACACCCTGCGAGGGCTGCCTATAGCACCATCTACGGACAACTAAGCAAAGCACGCCAGCCTTTGGCGTCATCTATTGGCAAACAAAATACTGAGTCATGGCCGTTGGACAAGTGCTGCTAGATAACGCTCCTGCTCCTGTCTGATAACTGACGATGCCGCCAAAAAGTGGGCATTTTTATAAAGAGACGACAGTGTATTGTAGCAGTACAATTAGTGGTTTTAGATGTGGCACACTTGAACATAGTGTGGCTACCCTGACTGGCTTACAATGTACAGACTCTTTGTTCATTCATAAATTGCATAATTCACTACACACTTCATATTGAGAGTGGCCTTTCTATGTCTGCATTGTGTGTGGACTGAGAGTGGCCTTTCTATGTCTGCGTTGTGTGTGGACGTTGTGTGAAGACAAGGTGGACTGAGAAACTGTCATTAAAGTTATATGCTTTCGTTCACTGCATCTTGTTTGTCATATGCAACTATGAATCCATTTTCTTGCACAGTGACAGCATGCAAGAGGGCTCGCACAGACAAAGGCACGGTGTAGTTTGGTGCAGTTTGCTTAACATACAAAAAAAATTGTGACAGCCCATGGACATTTCATGCCTACTTCTACTCAATTACCTAAAGCCGGGCATATTGAATAGTTTGGTAGCTGCACAATAGTCCTGCGAATTCCAAATTTCTAAATTTTTGTTTGCTGTGTTAGAACAAAAGATGTGCAATATTTAAAATGAATTTAGCAGGTTTCCTATAGGGTTTTGCAGCAGCTTCCCTTTGTCAAATGCTAATTATGTGGCAATATCGCAGGAGAGCAGGTCACCAACTAGACCATCTCTCTAGCAGGACCCCCTTTCTGCGAGGTCCTGCCACAGATGTTACTTTGTTAGGCTAATTTGTGTTTTGACATAGAAACCACCGTGACTTGTGCAACGAGACAGGATACGCAAAAAGGAACAGAGTCTGTTTGTTCTTTCTTGTTTGTCCCGTCCAGTTGCTCAACTCGCGATGGTTTCTATGCCTAAATAAGTCTCGGCTTTGGCGTCCGTCCCGGTCATAGCATTAAAGGCACACTAAAGTCAAATAACAATTTACGTTGGAGTGAAATGAAAATTCAATGTATGACAACATCTTAAACAACAATATTATCAAGAGTAGTGTCCTACTTTCCGAGAAATTAGGGTGAATGCACAAGAATACATGCGTCGCAGTAGGACATTCTCAAAATGGTCGCGATGACCTCAGACGAACCGCCTACAATCACTAGTAATCGATCTAGCTGCACTAAATAAAAAACCCTCCGTGCATCAAGAGATGCAATAAAATTCTGCTTGTTCGTTTCTGTTTGATGCATGGAAAACAGAACCGGTGGACGTTACTATGGCGAATGGCGCGAGTGGTTCAAAAATTCAATTTTCGCGTGGTTAAACTGGAGAGGTCCTGCCATCTAGCGGGGTCCATTTGAACCAAGCATGTCTGTTCTCTGAGCCAATGGCAAGATATCGTTCAATAGTCGTCGTTGCTGCTCTGGCTCCTGCTACTTTTGTTCTGCTGCTATTAGTGTCGGTGGCCTGCAGTCAAGCCGGGCTACGTTGTGTATGGCAACAGTGAAGGAAAGTTTTCAATTGAGGCGGGCAATTTGTACTGTGCTAACGTGATTCGGACCACTAAAACGTGATTTTATTTCAAAATAAGTGCTTTCTTGGCACATACGTAGCACTACTAGGTTTATGGACCACTATTTCAGCAATCCACATCGACTTAATATTTGCCTTTAGTGCCCCTTCTACGCAAACACGGTCGCTATTGGTGGTTTGGTAAACAGAGCAGCGGGAACTTTATGAACTGGGTGCCCGTGCTTCGCACATCCTCACGTCTTAGCGTGGTGGAGTTTGATTTAGCGCAGTATTGAAAACTACACCAACAGCCGCAGAAAATGACATTTTCTTATTTTTGAACCGCAGACTTTTTGTCAGGACCATCGGGGGCTTAGCGAGTGGTGGGAAGTGTTGAAATGCCCCCCCCCCCCCCCCCCGAACTGTTTTAATTTTGCACGCGTGTGTATAAACGCACACACAACTAACAAAGACAAACACGGCACTTGCAGCAAGTTTCGTGCCTCTTATTGGCATTGCAGCGAGCTGCGTCTTTCTTTGTTGTAGTCCCGCTCCTTGCATACATCACCCGCACAGAATCGTGACCAAGTCGTCACGTGTGACGGGGACTAGCGGTGCGTGATCAATATCGCAGAAACTCGTCCTCCCTGCCTTTCCTGCGTTTCGTTTCAATGGGTCCACGAACTTTGTGGTGAATCGCGACGCCACTAACGCTGACATCAGTACTCGCTACGATAGTCACATTGGTCTTGGGCAACGGCAAGACGAAAGTGTAAAACTTGATCATTCGCCTGGCGAGGAACTGCGCTTTGGTAAAGGCGAACAAGATGTCTGTTGTAACTTAGTATTATGCTGTTTCGCAGGACGACCGGTATTCTTGTCGCGTGTCAATTTTGGTATACAATAAAACCCCGTTATGTGCGATCATCCACACAGTCGGTTTATTCGACATTCGTTCCAACTGCGGAGATAGAAAATCTCACCATGGCGCGCAAACACGGATACAAGTAATAAGTGTTAGCATGCCTTGTTTTTTTTTAGTGAAAACTTATTACCCACCAGCTCAGCTCTTTCTGTTATTCTAGAATAAAAAAAATAATCAAAGCCAGTTCGACTCCCAGCGAAAGTGTTCGAACTGGACAGCAGTGATTGGCTTGTGTTCTATTGCGTGTACGTATGTTGTATTTATCTGTTCTCTCTTTTTTGTTTGTTTTCTTGTGTTTAGGTGCTCTTTTCCGTTAATTTCATGGGATTGTGTGATATGCTCCATCATTTTCTGTTTTCTTGTGATTGATTTGTTTAGCATTTATCTATTCTTTTTTTTCTGTTCAGTAGTATCTCTTTCACTGTTTTTCCATGGCTTGCTGTCGTGACAGTGACGTATCGGGTTAGTTATACCATGCATATCCAACTAGCCCAACTTTCGATTTTGTTGTTCTTTCAACCGCCATTGAACTTAAAACCAAACTGGTGCATTTGAAGGATGCGGGCTGTGATTACGCTCACTGTTGAAAGTGCAGTTATCAGTTATTGACCTTGCTAAAGTAATTGTGAACGCTATTCGGCATACTCGCTCACACGCAAGTACCGCTGTCGCTCTTTTTGAATGATTGCGAGTGTGCCCAGTTGTAATCTTACCGTTTTGGCGAAGATGAGCTGTACTAACTAGCCCGACGGCAAGCTATAGAACAATATGTATTAGTCGATTGTTGAAAGAATCGTCACCTTTTTAAAGACGATAGCCTTTCTTAGGTACCTTCGACGCAAAAATTTTGGTCTGTTCGACCGTCTGTCTGTCTGTCCACCCTTAACGGCACTCTTAAAGGGACCGGAGTGACCAAACGACACTCCAAACGGCTGAAGCCATCCGCAGTGCCCACCAATATTGCTCAAGATTCAGTGCTCATACTTGTGCGATTGTCAATTAAAAAGCAATTATTGCGCATATCTGATGCACCATAACAACACGTCAATATTATTTATGTGTATTTCTTTTACTAGAAAAGGCATACATAAGCAATTCTAAGGATCGAAGCCTTTATAACGCTGCGCTGACCATGCAACACTTCCACGAAAAGGAAAGTGTTAATTTCCAACGATTTGCTAAGACGACACGGTGGTGGCACCTACCCGTCGCCTTGCGTTTTACACCTGATCACCTCAGAGACGGGCGCGCATGCCACTCGCGTCGTTTTCGAGGATAACTGCCAGATAGCGCTCATGTCTCACGTGTGATGTGCCTTGATGCGCTCGTTCGCCTCTGCTGCACGCTCGCGGTACTCTAAGGCAGCGCTTCCAAAATACCATTCACGGATTTTCTTGCGCATAACATCAAATAAACGTTTTTGTTCACTCTCTCCAGACTCAAGACTATTGTCTTTCGACGACATTTGCAGAGTAACATGCAGATACGTGGCCATTTTTTTATGTGTAATTTTGTGCTCGTCATTTTTTTTTCTTTTTTCGCGAAACTTCACTAGACATTTTATGCTACGTGAAATCTGTATTAAAATACATCGTCCGCGATTGCTACCCATTCACGGATTTGCACTATAAACTGGCGATGACAGCGCGACTCGCAAGCCATACTTACATGTCAAGAGGTTTAACATTTTTCACGCCGTTTTCTTAACGTCCATTAGAGGATAGTTCTAGCGCAAGAACAGAACGACCACAAAGAAATAAGGACTGTTCTTGTGCTATAGCTATCGCTATGTGATACCAACTAGCTCAAACTGCCACACGTCCATTAGAGATCTCTGTAACCCTTGTTCTTTTCTTGCTGGCAACAATAAGAGAAAAAAAATAATTTTCCACTTGCCATATATAGCTTAATCAAGCGACGACAGAGAAGGTCAAGCGGTCACCGAGTTTATACGGTCGTCGCCGTCGTGCCAAACCGGATGTCCGTGCACGCGGAGGACATCTTGCGAGCGTATATATATAAAAACAACGATATACTGTAATTCCGTTCGTTGAACATCGCAAATGTAGTTCAGAGCCACTCCAAGGTTACGCGCGACTCGGCGAAAGGCGACGAAAGGGCCCAGTATCGGAAACATCCGGGTTGCAGCTTTACAAGACTTCTTTCTAAGTTCGCTCATCTCGATAACAAGGCTACTCTGCCTGTTCGATCGTCGTGAACGTCGTTCGCCCGCTGCTACTGTACTGTGACGTTGGCATACCGTTTCGAGCGGGGTGAGTTACGATAGTGTTATTATTTAGTCACACAAACGCCTAATCGTTTCAATCACTATTAAACATATTCCTTATAGTTAGGACGATCTTCCTGCAGGTGTTTCCGGTCCCTTCTTCCCACGCACGCTTGTGTACACGAACGTGACACGAACTAGTAACGGCTAATTAAACACTTTGCCATGTTTTTGGGTTGGTCGAAGCACGCCTATAGTGTCAGAATTATTTCGCTTCACACCCTTGTTTTGAGGCTCGAACTCCCAGTTGCAGGCGCATAGTTATTAGCGTGAAATCTGTCGAGTTATATTTGCCCCGCCGCGGTGGTCTAGTGGCTAAGGCACTCGGCTGCTGACCCGCAGGTCGCGGGTTCGAATCCCGGCCTCTGGCGGCTGCATTTCTGATGGAGGCGGAAATGTTGTAGGCCCGTGTGCTCAGATTTGGGTGCACGTTAAAGAACTTCAGGTGGTCGAAATTTCCGGATCCCTCCACTACGGCGTCTCTCATAATCATACGATGGCTTTGGGACGTTAAATCCCACATATCAATCAAATCGAGTTATACTTTCTAAAACTTCGCCACTTAGCAATTCCTTTTTCGCGTTGCATTTCTCTTTTACGTATATATCCTTGTATACACCTGTGCGTCCTTGCGTATACGTCACAAAGCCATGCATGTGACGTTCCCCATGACGTGTATACTGTCCGGAACATCACTTTTGATGAGTCATCATTATTCGTCGTCGTAGTGCTTGCCCGTGGTGCTCAGTAAGGTTGTGTAGTTTCTCGTAGACTGCGTTCGCTCAGTGTGCTGGGGACAACGGGTGTGCAGTCTAAAGTGCTTGCGACCAGAACCTTGCAAAAGAGGAAAGAAAAGCCACGTGATGTGCAGCGATCACGCAGTGTATTCGTGTCTTCCAGTGAAGCACTCTAGAGAGGAGGAGAAAACGGTCTTAAATGTGGCGTAGAAAGGGACAAAGAAAAAAACATAGAACGAAAACTAGAAGTATGCTGCCGGTGAGCGCCAACAATAGCTGTTACTCTATATTAAGATCACAATAACAGTAAAAAACAGAATTGTAGACATACTAGTACAATCGTATCGTGTGTTTTGTATATGCCATTGATTTGCGGGATGATTCATTTAGTGACACGAGCCGAAAACTTAGGCACTCATCCTTCCTTTTTGCATGCTGTCTTGCTTGACGCTGCCAAAAGGAAGACAAGCTAATAAAGTGTCAGTTTTTACCAGCCTGCGTGAGAGGAGTCATCATAATTTGGTGCAAAAAGGACAAAACTTTGATGGTACGGTACGAAGAACTTTATTTAAAAATCCGGAGAAGTGTCATCAGTCTTGCCATCTTAGCGTATATTCCGCTAGATCTGGCGGAATTTCGATAACTTTAGTGGCGAAAATTTGTATTTAGCAGATGGCGGATTGCAATAAATTTTATCGGATAGCGTCTTTTAGCGAGTTCCGGCGTTTGCTAGGTAAAACGTAGTTTATTTTAGTACAAGAGATTCGCAGCCAGTGGTGGCGCTTATGTCTTGTCAGGAAAGTTTCGGATTTCGGCGCTGAACGCATGAGCAGGTGACCCGAAACCATGCCGAAAGCTGAGAAAGAGCGCTACCTTCAGAAGTTCCGAAAAGAATGGCCTAAGGACCCGGACTTGTGCACATGGCTCATTTATTTGCAAGAGAAAACCGGACGAAGCCAAGTATGCCCAACGTAAGTACTGCAATTGTGCACTTGCTTCTAAGTATACAGTAGTCTGAAGGCGCACAAAACTAGCAAAAAGCACCAGAGTGCCATGGCAGTACTTTGTCTTACACAGACGCAAATCTGCTTCAAAAAGAAAACTGACGACAACTCTGCTCGCGCAGCAGTAGGCAGGGCAGCATTGTTCATCGCCCAACATTGCAGCATTGTCACTGCCGACCACTTAACCGAATTAGCCAGGAAATCATTCTCTGACAGCGCCACCTTCAAAGATTATCTCATGAAAAGGACAAAGTGTGTAGCAATCATTAAGAGTGTTTCGTACTCACACTTTAAAGAGGACATACAAAGACTGTATTTACTGGAACCACATTGGTTCCAGTAAATAAAGTATCATTGTCGACGAGTCCACAGACATAGCCGTCTCAAAGTATTTGGCTGTGTTCATCATCAACCACAGCGCTCAAAGATCAGACATCGTGACAACATTCCTCTCGTCTTGCGTGCTAAATACCTGCAATGCAGATGGAATTGTGAAAACTATAAAATCCACATTAAGAGGACACGACCGAAATCTGGACAACATAGTAGGTATTGGGACTGACAATGCAAGGAGGGTGAACCACGGAGTTTACAAGCAGCTGAAGGCTGATGTGACACATCTCATCCAGACTCGATGCGTCTGCCACTCGCGGCAGCTGGCGACTTCAGCCGCTGTGGCAGAAGGGCTACCAAGAAGCCTCGATTACCTTGTTGGTGATACATACAATTGGTTCGCCAGGTCCTTTTCTCGGCAGCATGCATACTATAGGAACTTTTCGGTGTTCTGAACGATGAAGAAGAGCCCTTAAAAATTGTCCAAGCTTGTTCCACGAAATGGTTGTCTATTGCTTAAGGAGTTCAACGTAATCTGCACCAGTGGACCAAGCTTTAGTAAATGCTCACTTTCAAGTCGCAAGACTGGCAGAAAAGTGTTACAGCACAGAAGTTTTGTACTACATGTGACGAGATCAACGAAGCTTATTTCCAGTGCTTACAGAGGTTCAAAGAGTTAATAAGTATTTTGAAGACAACGCAGATCAAACAAAGCTTTTGGACGATCTTGTACATCTACTGTCATCACTCATAAAAAAAGTGGTGATTCCAACTGCGCCAGTGAAGGTATACACGACGAAAGTGGAGAACTATTTGGATCACAAGCCGTACTTGGTCTACTCATTCGAGAAGTCCGTCGACAACGTGAAGAAAACTGGCTTAGCGGATGATGGAGAGGTCAACCTAAGGAAACGATGCACCAAGTTTATTCTTGTACGCATTGAACAAATACGTCAAAGGCTGCCGTATGACATCAAAATCCCCAGGAAAGTGTCTCAACTAGCAGTCGAAAAGTTGTTCTACGTGCTAAATCCCTCGCTGGTGCCACTGTTGGAAGAAATGGGTATTCCGAGTACTAAAATTGGTGCCGTAGAAAGCCAATGGAGAAGCATCAGGACTGTAGCGTGGAAAGACACGTCAACGACATAGAAGTTCTCGTGTGAAGTGCATAATTATCGAGACTCTTATGGTGAAAACCCGTTCGGGATACTAGCAGATTTCGGCATCTCCATGCTACCATACTCGAATGCTGAAGTTGAGCGATCGTTCAGTCAGATAAACTTGTTGAAATCAAAACTCCGAAACAGGCTCTCCCCCAACACAGTTAATGTCATCATGGTCATCAGATTAAAGAACCCCAGGTGGTCGAAATTTCCGGAGCCCTCCACTACGGTGTCTCTCATAATCATATAGTGGTTTTGGGACGTTAAACTCCACACATCAATCAATCATGGTCATCAGAGCTGGGCTGAAAAGAAACAAAAAGGGGTGCTTCGACTACGAGATGCCACTGCCAGAGAAAACAATCCGCCTCATCAGAACTCGGGATGTGTACCAAGTAGGTGGAGTAAGCTGTCATCTTCAACAGGTTCTCCACACCAGCCACAGGGCCTGCTAGGCCAAGTGGGATACTCTAGCCCAGATTGTGATGATGACGATATATTCATACTTTGAGACTTTTACGATTTTGTGTCTGCGCTGAGAGACTGAGTGCCGCAGTCAGAGTGAGTTCTCCGTGAAGAAATGTGAAAATTCAGTGATATTTTGTATTCCTACAAGTGTGTTAGTAAATTACGTTCGTTTTCAGCATTTCTGTGTCTATTTTGTATTTATGCTTCTTTTAGGGTCCTAGAATATGCTCGTTAGGCTTTAGCGGATAACTTGGTGGTTTTGGAAAAAAAGTTTAGCGGATTCTAGCGGATTTCATCACCCATTTTGGTGGAATTCTTGCCAAATGAGATGGCAACATTGAGTGTCACCCCTTAGGGCAACATTGAGTGTCACCCCTTAGGGCAACACCATGGGCCACTCCCACGTGGGGAAAGTTAGACCAAACCGAACCTCCGCATTGCACGCTCCCTGGACAGCCCAGTCGATGCTGATATTCCGAGTTCTTGCAAGGGCCGAGCTCCATTTCTGCTCTGTGAGTTCCTTATCCGCACGTAAAGAGGAGCACCGCCAAAACATGTGCTCTAAATCACACGTTCCCCTGCAGCGAGGGCACTGCAAGCTGAAGTAACTTAAAAATAGACAGTGCATGAAAGCAAGATTCGGATAAGAATTAGTTTGTAGCATCTTGAGGGTCATCGCCTCTGGTATCGTGAGCTTTTTGTGTGCTGGAGAATATACTCTTCTTTCCAGGTAGAAGTACTTTGTTAATTCATTAAATGTGAATAAAGTGTATCGGAACTCTTGAAGCCTTCGCAGTGGCAAGGCTTCTCCCCCCACGCAGAGAGTTAGTACGCACGCTTGGGAGCGGGCAATGTTGAGGTTGGTGAGCGAGTCCACATTTTGACCTAGGCGTGCCGGGAACCAAGGGATCGTGTGCATATGGTCCTGTGCTTAAGAACCTCATGTGCCTCTTGCGCTATGGAGCCCAGGGCAAACCCCCTTACTGCCGATCTAGAATCTGAGTAGATTTGCGTCCTCGTGTCATCCGAGAGTGCCAACGCAAAAACGACCTGCTCCGCTTTAGAAGAGGTGGTCCCAGACGGGGAGGGTGACGAGATTTAATCTCTGTTATCTATTGACACCACGTCATAGTAAGATGAGCGTCCATCTTTTGCCACACTTACGAAGCAGACCGATCAGGATCGCGATCACTCTTGTTCTACGCTTTCCCTTATTGTGCTGTGGAAGCACATTGCGAAGGATCGGTGCAACAAAAGTATTTTCTCTTTGCTTTTCAGTGATTCTACGGCTTCTCTCCTATGCCGACATTGGATTGGTGTCCAAAGTGGCTAAGATTCTTCTCCCTGCCAGGGCAGGATAGTTAAGCCAGCTGGGCCGATTCCTATGCTGATGATTTCGTCCAGCGTGTACGCCTAATTGACAGAGGTGTTCTGTGCGAGCAGTCATGCATGGGAATACCGAGCACCCTTTTATGTTTTTTTTTCGAATGAGGGGGTTAAGCTTCTTTTTCTTGAAGTTTTGTGCCAATTGTCCATAACCAGTAGGTAGATGAATGGGTTCATGAGGAAGGCATGAAAAATCCGGAGTAAATTGCCTTCTTTCGGGCCTGCTCTTCTGTTAGACACCCTAGTGATGAGTCTGATAACCATATCAGTTTTCTTGATAATCCTATCTAATGTAAGCCTATTGGATCCATTAAGGCGCGTTTGCACTAGAGCTACACGACACTGGCGTGACCCCGACGAAAGCCTGAGGCAGACGCAAACCATCGTCCGACGAGTCGCCCGCCGACGAAGTCGCCAGACCCCATGGTCGCGCTAGGCCGACGACGCTTGAAAAGGTATTTAATCGTAGTGTAACATGATGAAAGACCGAAAACCTCAGCAAAACGCATCCCCAGACCTGTCGTCGGCGTGTCTTTGGGAGATCGGCGGCTGAGCGAAAATTCGCCCCATGTCGTTGCTTCAAACGACCACGAAGCGGGCAATCTTGGGGGAGCACAATCAACACCTCAGGTGTTGGTACAATGCCCTCTGCGAGGCTTCCGCGGCGTCTGAATAGGCAGCTCGAGCACCCAACGGAAATCTTTCCTTCGCTACCCTATTGTGTATCCCCAACCCCACCCCTCGTTACCATAGATTAGGGTAGGGGCTGCGCCGCTTAGCCGGAGAGGGACGATGGCTGAGCGGGGAGCGTGGCTGAAAATAAGGTGCAAGTGTGCAAGTTTAGTCGGTGTCACTGCGTGTGCCTCCATTGTGACTACAGAATTGGCCAACGAAATACTGTGAGCACGACAAGGCGCAAGCGGGGTCATCCAGAGACCACCCGGGGACTGTTTGTGTGTTTTCAGTGTACATAGACCGACTTTAAAATAAAAGACACACCTAAAGACAGCCCGCAGACCAAAATCGGTGTCGTGTCTCTCTAGTTTAAACGCGTCTTTAGATTCGATAACTATGCCCAACATACCCATCAACTGGGCTCTAGGAAGTGCACAGAATAATCGCAGATCATCCTGCCCACTTCGTTTCTTGCGTCTCGTCTTTAGCGCAGTTAATGTTTTTTTTAATAATGTCTTACCAACTAGCCGCCCCCCGCCCCGCCGCGGTGGTCTAGTGGCTAAGGTACTCGGCTGCTGATCCGCAGGGCGCGGGTTCGAATCCCGGCTGCGGCGGCTGCATTTCCGATGGAGGCGGAAATGTTGTAGGCCCGTGTGCTCAGATTTGGGTGCACGTTAAAGAACCCCTGGTGGTCTAAATTTCCGGAGCCCTCCACTACGGCGTCTCTCATAATCATATAGTGGTTTTGGGACGTTAAACCCCACATATCAATCAATCAACTAGCCGCCCCCCCCCCCCAAAATACGCTTATCCCATGCGTAAGGAATGAAATTAGGGAGTTTTAGAATAAGGCACGCAAAGATTTGCGTTAGCCTTCGACACCATTGCACATGAGTCGTATGCTATCACCTTGAGTAGGCCAGTAAAGTGACAGATATAGCTTATGTACACGAGGAACCCTATGGTTGCGTACCGCATTCGAAAACGGTCTATCGACTTCACACGAACGACACAATTGCGCACAAAGAATTCGATTAAATTTTTTAACTGCGTGGATAAGCAGTTTCGCCAGGAAACAATGTCACAAGCTCCCGCGCCTTGACGCGTACCTGTAGATATATCTGCCCCGTCGCCACGAGAAAGGGAGGGTATACAGGCGACGTGCCTGACTCACACGGCGCGTCCAGACCATTCAGTTTTTATACTGACGTCTTTATCGCTTGGCTGCCGGTGCCATATCGCGCGTTCCCGCCGCGAAGGGAGCAGCTTATCTCGCTTCCCTTTCCTTATCTCTTACGTTTACCCTCCTGACAGCGGTGACGTTACGGCCGCCGATTGCATTTCACGAGGTAGGTGCACGCGTCCTTCGGCAATTCTGGGCTCGTCTACCGATGTCGACTCGGCTGAGTGCCCGCGAGGTTTTGTCTGTGATCGAGCGTGTTGTACAGGGTGGCGCGGAAGGCTGAGTCGCAGTGCTTTTGTGTAATACACCGAACCCGTGTCGTCTCGCTCGTGGAACGAATCAACCAGCAACGCTTGTTGGACGCTGACAGTGCCGCAGTCGTTATATCCTTGAACCGAGGTTGTTTGCTCCTTCGACTGTAGGTGAGTTTCGTTTTGCAGTTTCGTTTTCCAGACTCTGTGTGGACATATTTGGCTTTATTAGAGTACGAATACACTTACTAGCATTTTGCGGGATTCAGGCAGGTTAGACGAACTAGGTGATCCGCAAGAATTAGTTATACGAGCGCTTTCAGTTCGTGCCAAAGTACTTGTCCTTCGTCGTCGCTACTGTTTACTGATGTCGCTGACCTCGACTTGCCGGCCGGAGTCTGTGACAGTTCAGTCTCGCAGCTGTCAAATTATTTCATCACTTGGGATTTTAAATGGAGACTTCGACCCCAAACGTTACTTACGCAATCGTGGCGACAATAAACACTGATGCCAAACGGCCGCGAATTGTGATAGCACCTTTAACGGAGAAACACCGCCGTTATGGAAGCGATACAAGCACACAGTGGATACCGAGTTTAGAGTGGGCGTTCACCGCTGCACAGTGTCGTTAATGGAAATAGAGTGCAATCATAACATGCTATCTCGTGGCGCAGTGTTTTGCTTCGTTCAGGTGAGTTTCGTGAGAATTCAACGCGTACGGTTGATTTTGTGATCCCTGACTAGAGCCCAGCTGCACTAGCACTGTAGCAATCCGGCTCAGCTGTGGTTACCGCCACTGCATAACGGCCGTTCCATCGCACTTACATCTTCACTGTTAATCGTTCGTTCAAGCGTATTGCTTGCATCTATAGCGCAAGTGCTTGCGAAGCCTTGTTTCGATGCCTGCGCGCATGGGTTTCTATGAACGCAGCTAGCCCCTCACGCCGGTTCGGTGTCATGCTGAGGAATGCAATCCGCCTGTCAGCAGCGTGTTGCTCTGTGGATTGACGCAGATGGTTGGCAGAACGAGTACTCAAATACGCCAGCACACGTGCGCCAGACGTGCGTTGCGACACGACGATCTGCCAAGTTTTTCACAACTGGGTACATTTATCGTTACGATACGCCAGTCCGAAGCATTACTAAACTTCTTTCACAAGACACAAGCTGCTGGCAAGTGTCTGCCGCTTCCGCCAGCCGCCAATGACGTTACGTCATCTGCAAGTTTGTTTCGGCTCGGTGCCGGTGGAAAAATGAGTGTGTGCAACGTTTCCGACTATTTATGATTTATTCGAAATGAATTCGACAGACAGTGTCTTTTCAGCATCACTTTCACTCTTGTTGGAGAGGCTTTTCCCGCTAAAAAGCACAAACCCGCTAGCTATAAGCGGAGCTGGCAACTCTGGGTGGCAGGCACTTAGTAATGCTCACGCGAATTCCGGCTTAACTATATTCGGCTTATCAGACAATTCGTTCAGGCTTGGATTCGGCAAAACGAACACACAGCGAAAATGTTTACTACGACTGATAAATTGTGGAGCGCGTTCTTGTGTTTTGAAGTTCACTAGCCACACATATAAGAGGTTGGCTTCGCTAATTTGGCTATCCCAGTAAGTAGATTCTTGATATTTAAAGAAAAAAAATGCTATCAACTTCACGGTGTTCTATTAGTTATTCTATTCTATTAGTCATGAAAGAGTAGCACCCTGATATCAATTAAAAATTATTTTGTACGTAATAATCACTCAAACCAGTAATATTATATAAATTAGTGTGACACAAACACCTGAAAAATTTTTATCAGCATGTTCGGAGATGGGCAAGAATTGGCCGGGCACACTTTATTTGATAGATAATGACCCTTTATATATATATATATATATATATATATATATATATATATATATATATATATATATATATATATATATATATATATATATAGATGAAATAGATGATCAGAGTTTCTTCCGGCTACCGTAATAAAAGTTATAAACTTCGAGAATAGTGCAGTATAGGAAACAAAACAATAAAATATTTATTTAATCCTAACAGTTTCGGCTGGTGGACCAGCCTTCTTCGGAGGATGTAAGTGAAATGATACAAGTTCCCGTAGCAGAGGGTCACCCTCACAGTTTAAAGACCCTCCAAAAAAAAAAAGTGACAAGCGGGCGAACGAGGTAGCAACATATATATATATATATATATATATATATATATATATATATATATATATATATATATATATATATATATATATATATATATATACCAGCTGAACCGTGTTTTATTGATTGATATGTGGGATTTAGCGTCCCAAGTTTATGGAGCAGAAAACTGCACTTACATTTTTTGCATGCACATGCGTTATGGCCACCATAGCCTTTCTTATATTTGTAAGCATGCTGTGTTGCTTGCTCATTGAAGCATTGCCCTGTTTGTACTACATATATCTTTCCACATGTATATCCTATGTATATCTTTCCGTGAAACAGGGCTTTTGAAAAAAAAAGCAAAAACAAAGGATGAAAGGGAGATTATAGAAACATTTTTTATGAGGAAAGCCACGGATCAATGTATCATTACACCATCACTCCTCCTTTACGAAAGTGCGTTTTTTTTTTTGAGTGTGTCATCGTGCATGAGCACTGTTCTTTCACTCTGTATATAAGTGGTCAAAGCACCTTCAGTCGGCTCTCTTTCCTGTTCATTTTGTCTCTTACCACATTGTAGCGCTGTTACTACAATACTACCATGATGAACCAACTCGCCCAAATTAAGCTCCTGTAGCTCGATTGGTTCACCCTTCAGTGATTTCAGCTGCCTCTGTATCGACCTACTGACTGCATAAGCCGTACTTAAAAGAACAGTGACATAAGAATGTCACGTTTTTCATGTGAACACTTCGCTTTCAATACCCCGGTAACAATTTGGTACTAATCATGCAACAGAGAGACGAATGTATATATATATATATATATATATATATATATATATATATATATATATATATATGTGTGTGTGTGTGTGTGTGTGTGTGTGTGTGTGTGTGTGTGTGTGATTAGTATGACCCATACCGAGCCCAATTCAAAACGAGTGCCAAGCCCAGCAATTTTCAGCGCTGCCAGCACTGCCATGCGGTCACATGCCACGGTTCCGCTACGTCTGATCACGAGGTCACGCGAAATGGTGACGCGAGTTCCAGTTGACATTTCATCTGCTCGCATGTTTTCGCCACCCAGTCACTGTCACCGCCGTCACCAACGCCCACAAACTACGATGAAAACACTGAGGAACATTGAATAGCGGCGATTCGCAGCGTGGTGAATCATTTTCGGTTCGATGCCCTTATAAGCAGTCAATGTGCAATCGACGCCGGACCAAGCAGCGACAACACAGCTGCCGATGCACGCTTGGGCCGCTGTCGCTGGTAAGACATATCAGCGCTGCGTGAGTACTATTTGTTCGCGATGACCGTAGCTTCAAATAATCACATTCGCGCTCACGACTCTACGAATACTAAAGCGGCACAACGAAAACGCAGAGTTCACAGGAAAGCGCTCCAGGAACCAATCGAAACAAACCAAGTGAAGCCGTTGCTATAGAGGCAGCCAGGTGTCGCTGCCAAACGGTACCACGTGTAGACACCATGACGGCAACACTGAAATTGTTGACGCCATAGCTGCTCGCTCATCGTCACTCAGCACCCGAGGTGTGACCTAGGAGCTCGCTGACACGTCGAAATACTGTCGATGTCGCATAGCCAGGAACGCATCGTTGAGCATCTGGACGCTCTTTGCGCTCCAAATAGAATCACATCTACGTAAGAGACGCCATACTTCACTCTTGCATACCAAGCAATCGAATGAACTGCACACCTCGAATTTGTGTGTTTGGAAAAAGTGGTTTGCGATTTAGAGTACTCGGTACTCTACTAATGGAGAGCTGAAAGCCGCCCCTTCATTGGGCCCCACATTTGACGAGGCCGCATCGACGAAAATTACGCTCGGGCCGGGCCCTGCTTCCGGGCACTTCCCACCGTTACATTCGTTCATGGATGTTACGTGTACCCTCAAAGTTATGACACGGTGAAAGCACCGTTGAAGAGTGCGTGTTATAAAGTTGTCACCCGTGTTATTTGGTGCGCAGCGCTATGGCACAGCACATACGACACTCTTCGATATATCCGAAAAAGTGGTATCTCCCTTTTATCTAAGCGCCAGCATACAGGTATAACATATCCTTGTGTTGTTTCACTTTTAAATTATGAAAGGCTTACCCAACCTCCCATTTTATAGGTAAGAACACCGCTGAGTGTTCATTTATTGAAACGATTCAAGCGCGTGCCATATATCGTAGACAGCTGCCGAACGACAGTTTAAAATTTTACGGCTCGTGAAAAGGTGGGGCATCCTTAATGAAGCTGGGTGGGAAGGGGGCGGGATGGTATCAGTAATCTATAGAAAAGCGCTGATTCTGCCCATACCCTCCGACAGTCAGACCTTTCACGCAATATCTTAACGCCCGTACGTGGTCATTAGGACGCTGCGTTATTGACGATAATGGTGTCCAAGCGTCCCGGGTGTTCGAGTCGAAGAGCAGTTTACGTCTCACATTTACCCCGGGGGGGGGGGCGTGAACCAAGAGTAGGTCTCCTGTGTGAGACGCACGTCGAAGTGGTTCTTGAAAGAGAAAAGAAGAGAAAAGTGAGCCCCGTTATTGTCTGCTTCATGAGCGACACCGCCACAGTAGCTCACAGGGGATGGGGGTGAGGAGGGATAAAAAGGATAGGAGTAAAGATGTGGGAAAGCCGAAGAAGGAGAAGAGAAGAAGAGAGGTGTGGTGGTAAGCCACAGCGAGCGAGGACAAACCGAGGGGATAGAAGAGATAGGAAAGATGGAGCACGGTCACTGGAGTCCGAGGACGGGGCGCACCTGCGAGAGCTCCTTTCGGCGTCGGTGGATGGCGTAGAACAAGTCCAGTAAGTCAGAGCTGCACTGTCGTCGGAGGTGGAAGGTCGTCGGCGGTAGGAGATGACGTAGGGCGAGTCCAGTCGGCCAGAGCCACGATGACGCGGGAGATCGCAAGCGCGCGGAGCGCGCGAGCGCACAACCGATCGGCCCGAAATCCAGCAAGCGAGTGTGAGACGCACGTCTTCGCTTCGTTTTGCTACACTTCTGGGGTTGCTTTCCTTCGAACTCGATCGGCGATGGGTGTGTGCGAGGGGGAATGGGGGAGAAAGGCGTGCTGCGTTCAAACTTGTTATTATTCATCACCAGCCTGACTACGTCCACTGCAGAACAAAGGCTTCTCTAATTTTCCACCAATCGGCCCGTTCCTATGCTTCCTGCTGCTCTGTTATACCTGCAAGCTTCTTAATCTCATCGCTCCACTTAGCTTTCTGTCGCCCTCTCGCGCGTTCGTTTTCTCTGGGAATCCACTTGGTAATGATCAGCGGTTATCCTGCCTACGTGCTACGTGGCCAGCCCATGTTTACTTCTTCTTGATGTCAACTACGATATTCTTAACCGCCGTTTGATCCTTGCTCTGCTCTGTTGCCAGCTGTACCTAAAAATTTCCTTTCATTTTTACCACTCGCTACGTAGTCGTCAATTTAAGTTGAACCCTCCATTTTTGTGAGCCTCCACGTTTCTTCTCGATATACGTAAGTACCGGTAAGACTCAGCTGCTATATGCCTTCCCCGAGGGATACTTGTTGACCACCGCAACGGACTTGTCTTAGCGATGTTCAAAGCGAAGCGTAAGATTCTCCTTGTCTCTCTTTTGTATGTCGCACAGACAATCTGATCTGATAGGGACAGTGTTTCGCTGTGACGTCACGGTATAAACGTTTTGTCTGCCCGGTTGCCCTGCCGCAATGGTTTAGTGGCTAAGGTACTTGGCTGCAGACCCGCAGGTCGCGGGATTGAATCCAGGCTGCGGCGGCTGCATTTTAGATGGAGGTGGAGATGTTGTAGGCCCGTGTGCTCAGATTTGGGTGCACGTTAAAGAACCCCGGGTGGTCTAAATTTCCGGAGCCCTCCACTACGGTGTCTCTCATAATCATATAGTGGTTTTGGGACGTTAAACCCCACAAATCATCAACCCCACATATCAATCAATAAATCATGTCTGCCCGGTTGCTGTAGTCATTAGGTGGCCCTCTTCACAAGACGACGACTATGTCTTTCCAATGGTTTCACGATGGAAAACGCGGATGTAAAAACACTTGCAGATACGAACAGCTGCATTGCGTTTGTTTCTCCGACGACGCCCGCTTGTGCACACACGTCTTTTTGTTCGCTGTTCCTTCACCGTTTGAAATTTGCTTTGAGTCTGTTGCGGAAGACAAGTTCAGCCCAATAAACGTTTTTGCTGAACGATTCCTGCATTGTTTTTAGCTACGTGACAATACAACACAGTGGCTACAAAAAAAATGAGCTACTATTTTTATCCTGTTGATTGCTTAGGCCAATAAATTGCAGAAAAGAGTGTCCACACTCACCGTCATGTCTACTTGCTGCGCTAGCAACTTAAGTTCAAATGCACATGTACACCCTAAAAAGTGGACGGGGGCATAGTTCAGGAGTAGAGCATCGGACGCATTGTTCGAAGGTCGTACGTTCGGTCCCTGCCAGCAGCAAAATATCTTTTCGTGTACTTTGCTTTCGTCTATATATATATTGCATTTACAGTTAATGACATTTTCTATACTTTATTTTGCATCGTAGTCTGCTACTCTAACTTAATTCCCTGCCCTTTTTCTTCCTCCTCTCCTTGTCTGTTACGCCTAACCGAGAGAAAAACGAGCTCTTAGATTTCCGCAGCCCTCTTGTATTGAAGTTGGTCACTAGTACGAATAGTTATCTAAAACCAGTGCTCCAAACACCTTTGGAAGTAAAGAAATGAACTAACGGAAAGTTTCATAAACCGGAAGACCCGCTACAAATGAGGCAATTGTCTCCGGCTGGAAATGTGTATATAGACGCTCATCATGCGTCAAGTATAGCTGTTTATACACGAGAGCGTCGTTTCGGCTCGATGCGTTTCAAGTACACAGGAAGCAATTGACGTCGCAAATAAGTTCTGAGCCCGGGACGGTTAGCGTTTGCATCCAACTTACTCAGCTCAACTGCAGAGCATCCCGTGTATTCTCATTGATTGAGACTCGGTAACTGCACTGGGACTCAGTGGAACGTTAACTCGACACCTTTTAAACGTTTACTTTGGGTTTATCAATCGCATTGGTGAAGCTGGTTGGAGAGGCGGAAAACTGCGCAGAAGGTGAAAGGGCAAATGCCCGTTAACTGTCAATTCAAAACGCGCAACGTTGCAAATTGCAAACGACTACTCGGTATGTACCGCAGGGGGTGGAGCGAGGTGGTTCTCAGTTAACGCGGGAAATATTAGAGATAGCTAGCCTGATAGATTTAGTATAAATTGTGTAAGCGTACCACCAATTGTTCGGACTGAAAATGAGTTTTACGTTTAACGTGATGGCGTAGAAGATTTTGTTTCGCAGAAATTCTGGTCTCGGCGTCAATGTCGGCGCCATAGGTTGTGAACAAAAAATCATCCTCTTGTTGGTGACCGAAAACTCGAGAAAGATGCAAATCAACAAACAATAAAAAATTACACAGGCTCCTACTAAAAGGAACCATATGCGAAGCAGCGGGCGCTAACTCTTAAACTGGCGGCGGCGTTGACGTTGGCGCTCATCGCGGCGTTGCGCAGGCGAGAAACCTGGGGTGCGCAAAGGACGCAGTTATGAACCGGTGTTTCCTACTGGAACACGCCAATCACTGCTAATTGGCAATGAGAGACAGAAATGTATGATTGAACACATAGACTCGCAGTCCGCTTTTAGTTAACGCACACGCTGCGAATTTCTATTGTTCAACAACGCACAGTAGGAATCTCCCACCGACACTACCTTGGAGGTTATATGCCAGTCAACGGTCGTGCAGCGCGAGTAGTCGCTTTTAGCAATCAAAAAGCTCGTAAGCAGACGCGGACTGCGCCGGAGTTGCGAGACGAGAGAGGGGAAATGAAAGAAAAAAGAGAGAGTGTGGGAGGGGACGCGCAATCGCAGTAAAGGTGGTCATGCCGCACACCGGATTTAACTCGACCATAAGATGTTTCGCCTCTAAAATTTCCGGGACTCGCTGAGGATCGAGCCCAGGCCATTGGGGGGCTGTTAGGTTTGGCCTGGAGATTCGTCTCTCAATCCCGTCGGCGCCTGGTCTGAGGGACGCTGTCAAGTATTTGAGCGATTATCCAGACCAGGCGGCGTACAGAGGCGAGTTTCCGTCCTTCAAAAGCGGACCTTTTGTCGTCGCTTCAAGCAGAAGCGGTGACTAGTGGACTCGGCGACTCATCGGGCGACGGCAAAGCTGGCGTGGCTGGCGCCGGAGCTGACAGAGGAGCGGTGCTCCCTTTTGATCCCCAATCACCAAGCCGACCGGCCGACTGCCTATGCTCGTCAGGCATTGTACGTGCTAGCCGGAGGACCAAGACGTCGTGTCGCCAAGACGCCGTTAGCCGTTCGAGAGAGGCCAACAAAGACGGCGTCTTCCTGAAAGAGACCGTGACGAACAGCGCACGCAGATCGCCCCGCTAATTGGGCGAGCTGTGCAGTGGACCCTTTGAAGTATGCGGCCAGGATCGTGGGAACTCTCGACTAACGGCACACCCACGACGAGGACGAGCCCTGCTGGCGCCACCCCAGTGCAGTGTGCATGTGGACCGTGCATGCTCGCCCCCCCTCACCTGTGTGTGCGTGATTGGTGTTCGACTCAGAGAGGAGGAGCCCGACAGGGCATAAAACGACGAGGCAGAGTGCGGGACGGCGCTCTGAACCTTGCTCTGAACTATGTAGTGTTCAACCACCACGCTCGTGGTTTGTGAAACCACTATCCCTTCTTTTCTGTAAATATGTGTAAATAAGTGCCATAAACACACGTTCCTGTTTTTCGTATCCTCCTGCGTTCCTCCTTCCGACCCGTAACAACTGATGGCAGCGGTGGAATGCCATCATCCTTGCGACCTTCCTTCCGACTGCAACAGGGCAAGCATATTTTGTACCACACAGCCAAGCATCTGCTTGAAAATGCGGTGAAAGTAACTTCCTCTGTATGGCAGTGCAGTAAAAATAACGTTCATGCTTTACAAACAGACTCGTCTTTTATGCAGGCCATGGCTTCACAATACACCGCGTAATATCGCAATATTACTGCGTGGTATGAGCGTACGTTCCCACCGGGTGTCAGAATGTGATTATCGTTGTGACTACATGGTTTAAACTCTGCCGCCGATTACAAAAGTCACGTACTTTACTGCGCGGATTCCCTTAAGGCCACGTAGTGAGTGCATAGCAAGTTCGAAACAAATTCAAGTTCATAATGGCTCGTGGTTTGAAGCACGCTACCCATTACACGGAATGCAATCATATACGAAAGCTTCACTGACACAAGACACTTCCAACTTTATCGATTACATGGCAGTAATCCACAGTTTAAACTTCCCGGGTACCACCATACAACAAAAAGTGGTTGAAGTACGCTTTAGGGATATATGATATCGCTATTGCATTCAACTCAAAATACGAAGCTTAGGAGAGAGAGATAAACTTGAGCATCCCCCGAGTTTTTCGCCCGGCGTGTAATTAGTGAGGAGATTATGTAGGATAGTTTGATAAATTATTCTTGGTCATTCCTGTTGTTTTTGCTGTTTTTGTTTCTTCCGTTACGTCACATTCTCTATTATCTTTTCAGTTCGGCGATGAACTGATGTTTTGAGCCAGTGACCTAATTCTTCGGGTTTTACGTCCCAAAAGCACGATACTAATATGGGGAGACCATAGTGGAGAGCTGCGGAAATTTTAAATACCTAATTCTAGGTGTGTTTAGAAAATGTGGTTAATGATTTAGAGTACTAGGTACTCTACTATGGGAGAGCTGTGTGCCGTCCCTGCCTCTCACCCCGAAAAATCAGCAGACAGACTGTAAAGCCCCTAGGTATGCTGGCCTCTATCATTACCCTTCCATCCTGTGACCTTCGAGTCAGCAGACGGGCATCGCAACAACTGGACCCCCGCAGCAGGCGCAGTTCGTTCGCGGCGTTAGTTCCTCTCCTTTGTCGGGATCGTTTTGGAGCTGTTGGCTTTTGATAACTTCTGGAGGTTTAGTTTCGAGAACCAATATATTCGTAGAATATTCAAAGGCTTCCATTCCGCATGATTTCCACCTGGTATTTTTCAACGTGGACCTAAAGGTAAAACCCCGGCTGCAGCGGCCGCATTTTCGATGGAGGCGGGAATGTTTGAGGCCCATGTGCTTAGACTTGGGTGTACGTTGACGGACCCCAGGAGTTCGAAATTTTCGGAGCCCTCCACTATGGCGTCTCACACAATCGTATCGTGGTGTTTGCACGTTGGAACCCTACGATTAAGACGATTACCTGAAGGGAAGACGCAGCTGGAAGAGAAGCACTTTTGCATGTAACTCCCATCAATAATATGTGTGCACTTTTTTAATTGTTTAGAAAGAGTGGTTAATGATTCAGAGTACTAGGTACTCTACCATGGGAGAGCATGAAGCCGTCCCGATCAAGCACATGTCCTTTTTTGCATTTGTATGCATGAAGCGATATGTACCTACTTTTCTGATTATTCATGTACATATGCTCCCAGATGCAACACTGGTGTCCGCACTACTATCTTTCTCTCGATATGTTATGTTTATTTGCTTTGCAATGATACGTGTATGTAATCTAACCGACTTTTCGAAGCCTTGTTGTAATCTTTATTTTGTATAGGCTCTCCTAGTTCATCGCAATTTGATTGTGTGCTTATGCTTCTTTTTTTTTCCTTGGCCAACGCAGTCGCTCTGTCTGATGAACTTACCGTGTGGTGCGAGGCCTGGTCAGGCGACTCATAATGTCGCATTCCGTCTCTTGCCCCACGGCAATCATGTATTGTGAAATAAATAAATAGCACCGCCACAGTGGTCTAGTGGTTAAAGTACTCGGCTGCTGACCCGCAGTACGCGGGATCAAATACCGGCTGTGGTGGCTGCATTTCCGATGGAGGCGGAGATGTTGTAGGCCCGTGTACTCAGATTTGGGTGAACGTAAAAGAACCCCAGGTGGTCGAAATTTCCGGAGCCCTCCGCTACGGTGTCTCTCATAATCATATGGTGGCCTTAGGACGTTACACCCCACAAATAAATCAAATCAAATAAATAAATAAAAATAATAAAGTAAGTGTTGCCACTGTAGTCGAACCATGTGACGTCGTGCTCAGAGAGCCAAATAATGTCGTGTGATAGTTGCTTTATGACACATGAGCGAAACCGATAAAGTCTGAAATACCCATATGCCGAACTTGCGTCTCTAAAACGCCAATGGCAGAGTACAATGAATATAGTGAGGAGCACGCTTCTCGATCGTAGAAATTTTGATTTGCGAATTAAACGCGCCAGTGGTAAAAGAATCCACTGCTCACGATATACAATTCCAGCTGCAATCGCCGGTGGTCGCGAGTGCCCGCGGGTGCACATCGCTGCACGCATCACGCACACGGGCTGATTAGAACGAACCAAAGCGTCTAACAATGTCGCGTTACATTCAGGCGCGGCTTACGCCGTGTGATTGGGCGCTTTACAGCTGTTGTTGGTGAAACTCGGACACAGTTAAACCTTGGATGGGTCGAGCCTATGACGCAGCCGGTATTATAGTTCGGCAAAAAGAGAAAGTCAGAGCTCAATCTAAAATTATAATCTGCTCTGAAGGCTCACTCGGTCTGAGACTCACTGAACTGCTTTTCTCAACCGAATTGGCTCGGAATTAAATTTACACAACAACATAATATTTAGCCAGCTCATTCAGATTCAGACTCAAAGTTTGGCCTAAGCCTGAGGGAGCGTAATCGAGCGTGAGTGAGTTGATGCATAAGCCTGTGAGCTTAAACGACCTTTTTTTTTTCTCGATCTTGGCACCGATGCTTTTAATGCCTTTCTCATGTAATTTCTCTTCTGCGATACGGCTTTTAGATGCGGAAGCATCTTATACTCGCGCCTTGTAGTGCGCCGTCCGCGCCGTCCGCACCGCTTCTCGAACATTCGACAGCTGACGCACGCGCATGCGCCGTCGCGCCGTCGCCCACCATCTGTGCCGCGCGCGCTTCTCCTTCGAGAACATTCGACAGCTGACAGCGCATGCGCCGTCGCGCCGTCGACCACGTCTTTGCAAATTTCGACCTACGACCGATGCAACCCTATCCACTCACTCTTTACTTTACCGACCACAAAGCCATCGTCCTCAAAGTTCGTCGCAATAAATAAAACACCGCCCTTTCGCATACGTGCCGTACGTGTTCACTCATTTAACACCCCATTTCACAACCACGTTAACCAATTTAGCCATCGACCCAAGTAAGTCGCAATTTAACACCCGTTAAGCAATTACATGCTTACGCATCCTCCTCAGTGTTCCCCGAGGGAAGCTGCGGGCAATTTTTTATCTCATACCTTTAGTTATTGGTGATCCAGAGCGAACATTTCGCGTGAAATAACTTTCTCACAAGATATATTTTTATCAAGAAGTTTCCATGAAAGAGATTGCGTGGGAGGGTTCACGGCGCCCCTCTATTCACGTCTCTGACCGATAAGTATTCAGGTGGCGCATGAATATGAGTGCGTTGTGGTACGTGTGAATTACCTTGAGTGTAAACCTAAGCCGACATAAGGCTGACAGTGAAGCTGAAGATGACTAGATATAGGAGTCATATTCATGTTTATATTCCTATTCATATGGAGTACATAAGTTCATGTTGGAAGCAGTGATAACACTGGAATTGTCTATACTTGGAAGGGTAGCGCAAACGAACCATGGTCTAAAGGAAGGCACATGGACACACAGATGCAAGTTCTTTTAGTCCGTGTTCCACAGCGCTACCCGTGCAAGAACGAATGTCCAAATCACCCAATAAACAGCACTCCCCGATAGATTTTTCCTTGAAAACCGACACGTGTTTCATTTATAGCATCAGATTATTGGATGGTCAGCGACCCTCACCGCGAGCATATTGTCAAAGTTGTTCGCTTGTTCACCGAGCATTACTAGATTTACCAGGCTCAAGTTCGTACCCTTCCCCTCCCCAAATAAAGTTCCATTTCCAGCAGTTCATCTCCCACCTTCTTTGGCATCACATCTATGTGACGCCGCTTGATTTCAGATACCCAATAATAATATATGCGGTTTTACGTCATAAAACACGATATAATTAGGAGAGAAATGTCGTATATAGTGGAGGTCTCCGGGAATTTCTACCATCAGGCCTTCTTTAACCTGCAACGACATTGCGCAGTACGTAGGTTTCTCTATCATTTTGCTTCTATCGAAGCGCGACCTCTACGGCCTTTCAGACGACCATGCAGTATACAGGTTAGCCTGCGGGATCGGCGCTTCGTCAAACCTTTAAGCGGATGATCTATATTAAGCCTTTGAAACCCAGACGCCCCCCCCCCCTCACAGGCACAAATAGAGAGTTCAGCGCAATTTAGTGCGATGTACTTAAATTACTGGTTGGCAACCGTGCATGGGGGGGGGGGGCATTCTTTTCTACACGAGCATTCGTTGCAATCAATTGGTTTTCACTGCCAACCCTTTGTGTGCGTGGTGTTCCTTTTTCGCTTTTTTTTGTCCGTATCAGTGACTTAATCGAGGATGGCACGCGACAGCGGTGTATTTTCAGTTGTGGTCTGTCTTTATCTTATCAGCTCTCCGGTCGTAAAGCAGCCGTTGTTGCGCTATGTTGACAAGCAAGCCTGCTTCAATGATATCACATCATCTCATCGTTATAGCTCATCTGCGTGCACCTGTACGACGCGTATAATCGTGTCTACAAGTCGCGTGTTAGAGGGCCACACCTCGCGTTTAAAAACGAGGGGGTGATTTTCTCCTCTCCTTCATACACACGATGCAACCTTCTCGCCCCTTATTTCTTGAATCCACGTGAACAATACCAGCACTAAGCGCTAGAGCCTACCAGAATTTCGCGCTTCTCGGCTGCACGCTCCTATCGCCACTTGCGAAGTTGTAAATACAAAAAAAAATGAAGTTTGATTGGTTGATTGTACACGATATTTATGCGAGACAAAGAAGAACGGATGAACAGCTGCATGAAAAAGCAGTGCAGGAGACGAATCACGTGTGATAATTCGCTTATCCTAACGAATCGAGAGTGTGTACGCTGTATACGTCACGGGAACTACTGTCTACGTACGTCACAATTGTGAACCAAGAAGGACGAGAAATTTCAGAAAAGAATATTGCGCTCTTTTTTGTATTTTAAGAGCTTGGTGAGTAGGCCTTTAAAAGTTATTTGCGAATGTTTGTGGCCCTTATCGACATCTTCACGGTACAAGGCCTTGGACGTCCGTATAGGTAACATGTGATGGCCCAATCGATCGTGCGCAGCAGTTTTGCGCCTGAACTTGCGCAGTGTGCGGCAACTATTTCGTGGTGTCATCTGTGATAGTTACGTCGACCCTTTTGTCCGGGGTCACCAGGTGGCGCTTTGAAATCTGTACCGAAGGAGCATGCCGACCAAGCAAGCCACTCATAAGATAGCCGTGACTTAACCGGTCGGTGAGTGCCATGCAAAAATTTGTTAGGCTGGGGTACAGTGTTCTAGAAGTAACTACTTCTAGAACACTGTAGCTGGGGTATTCAAGCATCCAGATTATTGGATGGAATCAAATGCACTCCATAAAGGATTCGCCGGCGATTACGATACCGCATAATGCGTATTCTGAGTGCAGCTTCGTGGAGAATAAAGGCATAGAGTTTCTCAAAATTAACTAGAGGGCACTCTGGCGCTGTGATCGTTCAGCGACCATGGAATTGATGGGTAGTACACACATTTGCCTAGTCTTCGTACTTGAGGGCGGCGAACCGTACTTGCGGCTTCGTTTATTGCTGTGTTTCGATTTTGTTTTGAAAAAAAGATTCTACCTTTTGAACTTCGTGACCCAATTGGGAAAGTTAATTCGAAAAAAATAGGGTGGTAAAGCGCAATCGCTTAACGTTTGCTGATTTTTGTTTCGTGAGAAAACAGCTTCAAGCCACACGAACACACACGGATCCAAAAGCAGGCCAGAAGTACGAAGTTTAGACAAATGTGTGTACTACCCATGACTCTCATGCTCGCTGAAACGCCGTGCATTGCAGCTCCCATAGACACCAGCGCCAGAGTTCCTTCTAGTGTATATTGGGAAACTCTATAAGAAAAGGTCTCCTTTATTTGAAGCTTTGGCTACCCGCAAGGTCACCTTGCAGAAAACCACAGCTTAAAAAAACATGATTTGTGGTGTAGTACATGATGTACTACACCACAAATCATGTTATTTGTGAAGTAAGGTCCGTTACTAAGAAACTTTTTTTTTCGGGGAGGGGGCATTTGTTGAAGGCATTCACAGACACCTATTTTCATTATTTATTTTATTTTCAGCTCAGCACCACGCTTCATTCATTTTTTTGTGGCGTAGTACATGATGTACCACACCACAAATCATGTTATTTGTGAAGCAAGGTCCGTTACCAGGAAACTTTTTTTCGGAGAGGGGGGGGGGGGCATTTGTTGAAGGCATTCACAGACGCCTATTTTCATTATTTATTTTATTTTCAGCTCAACACCACGCTTCATCTATTTTTTTTAAGGGAGGGGGGTTCCGGCTTAGCGCAGAAGCGGGCGCTTGAGAGCTATACTAGAGGAAGACTTTACTTAAAATATTCTTCGAATAAGGCTTTAAAAAGCCAGCGGTATAAATACACAGACACGCACACATGCGCGCACACACGCACGCGCACGCACTAACAGAGGCAGAGAAGCCAAAGAGGAGATGCGTTTCTTCCAATTAATTTATGAGGGGCGGAGCTCCTTAGTGTCGAGACGTGTGCCCTGTTCGTCGGCGTGACGTGCTGCGTATACCAAAAACCGTATAGATATTCATGTGGATACTCACATGGGTATTCATATGGACACCACATGGATATCCATATGCATAGCCAACGGATATTCATATGGATACCCATATATATTATCTGTATTAGTCCATATCAATATACATACGGACACTTCAACACAATATGTGCATTTTGATTAATACTCAACTTTGTATGTACATACGTGTTGTCACGTCTTTGCATGATCGATCGAGTGGGCAATGTACGGGGGTTGATGATGCCCCGGAGCTTCCCCAACTCGTCATCGTTCACTTCATGGGTATGCTGTGATTTTTATTATTTTCCTTGACTCTGTATCGCTATTTACGCAGAGTAGAGGTGAGTGCGCAATCAGAGTCAATAAGTACTTAGCACCTCTCTTGGTTCAAGAAAGGTACGCAGGAGTATCGGCATGCACTCTAAGAAAATTCTAGCCTGTTCCACGTGGTAAAAACCGTCTCACATCTGCGCTGTCGACCGTTTCGCCGGGAATTACATTTTACTGCCAAGTTTCAGGAAATATTTCATTAAGAATTCGATTGTTGTTTCTTCGTTCTCAGGTTAAGCTGTGTGGATCCTACGTGATGATATGCTCACTCATGGCTGCGCTGTAACGCCATCATGACTACACATCAACGCTTGCCGCGTCGTCGTCGTCGTCGTCGTCGTCATCATCATCATCATTATCATCGTTTAGCACCATAACCATCAGCATAATGAGAGTGAGTCTGTGGGTCCTTTCTTTCTAACGTGGAGATTGTTCACCAATCTGAGGAACAGACTTCTGGACGAACCGCTTCGAAGGTCGAGATTAAGTTTATTCCTTCCGGTTCTTCTTTCATTTGGGGCTATCGTGCTGGGTTTTAGCCGCAGGAGCGTTTCCGAGGCCGCATGCCATTTCCTAGGAAAGACTAGACGAATTGAACATATTTAAATTTAAACTTATTTGAAAAAGGGTCTTTTTCTTTCTTATTTTTAAAAATTACCATATCTAAGGTTATCTAAATCAAGCATACTTGTTAAAAACATTAGTCTTTTTTATTTTTTTCTAACGACTCTAACATAATCTAGCAAATTATTTCAAAATTATCTATTAGTTAGCATTTTTATTCTGTGTGCTAAATCCTTTTATATAGCATGGCACCGCTCGTTTCATGGCCAATCCACCGGTGGGTTGCGCCAGAATAAAAAGGGTAGCCAACAAAGCAGTTCGATCGTCGTGCTGCTCGACAGGATGATGATGGTGATTTCGCATTCTCAACAGCGTAATCGACCAAAGTGCAAATTACTTTCACGAAATATTGTACCGACGGTCACCATAATAAGCATCACTTCGTTTCATTTCATTCAATCAGCCACCCTCTAAGTCACCTGCGTGACGCCTAGTAACACTGCTTAACTACCATATACTACTGCTTCTACTACTACTACTACTACTACTACTACTACTACTACTAACACTGCTTAACTACCATATACTACTGCTTCTACTACTACTACTACTACTACTACTACTACTAACACTGCTTAACTACCATATACTACTGCTTCTACTACTACTACTACTACTACTACTACTACTACTACTACTACTACTACTACTACTACTACTACTACTACTACTACTACGAAGACGGCGGCGGAACAGGGCACGCGGTAAAAGGGTCTACAAAGCCCGCCGTCCTCTATGCCACTGCTGTAGCGATACACATGGAATGACGAACAAATCCGATGCGTCACTTCGACACAACCCTCCTCTCTCGATGCATGTACGTATATCGATACTGCGAATTATTCTATCTGCCACTTTCGGCGATTCGTGCGCTACGCGCTTCCGACAGTGGTCAGCTTCGTTGGGCCACAGTATACCGTATACAGCGGCGGCAGGTCGGCAGACGAGAAGGCGGTGAAAGTGATGGAGGTTAAATATACAGAAAAAGAGAGGAGAGGAAGATGGCGTCTATCCACAAAGGAAGGATTATAGCGGGCAACTGTGTATCTCTTCCTCGGGACACGCGAGGGTTGTTTCCGCAGAGCGAGCCATTTCATGAAGGACGCGCTCGCGTCCTCGGGATTTGATCGGAATTACAAAAAAAAAAGAGGCTTGCGGCAGCGGCGCAATCGTTTTCAAGGTGAAAATGCAGAGCAGCCGGCGCGTCGGTGTCACGGACGAAGAGTGCGCGTCGACCGAGTCCCCGCTGCTGACTATATACATGTATATAGTGTAATATCGAGAGCGCTACGGTTGTCGCGGAAACGGGAAGCAACTCATGATCGGCATCGCGGATGCAGCAACTCGAAAAGATGAGCCCAGTCGAATGAAAATCGCGGTCGTTCACATGATACACATCAACTATGGTAGGGAAGCGACTCCGTACTTTTCTGCGACTTTGGGGTGTTATATGCGAGAAATAAGTTCAATTGTTCCAGTATAGAAAATTCAGTCAAAAAACAAACGACACACGTATACGCGTGTCGTTTCTTTTCATACTGCGTTTCGTGCACGACACGCAGTATCTATTAACGCTTCGGCAGGAGGGCCGGTCGGAATCTTGCCGAAACGTTAGTGAAAACTGCGTTTCGTACGTTTGTCGTCGTTTTGGACTGTAATGTATGTATAGCCCCACCGCGGCGGCCTAGTGGCTAAGGTACTCGGCTGCTGACCCGCAGGTCGCTAGACCGCATCCCGGCTGCGGAGGGTGCATTTTCGACGGAGGCGTAAATGTTGTAGGCCTGTGTGATCAGAATTGGGTGCACATTAAAAAAAAAACCACAGGTAGTCGAAATTTCCGCAGCCCACAACAACGGGGTCTCTCATAATCATATGATGGTTTATATATATATATATATATATATATATATATATATATATATATATATATATATATATATATATATATATATATATATATATATATATTGCAAGAATATGAGTGTTCATTTCATACACTCATATTCTTGCAATGCCGAGTGTCAGACCTGTTTATGAAATTCCTCGTGAGTGCGCCCCTTAGCGTTACATAAATAAAAAGTGTAAATAAACGTGTAAATGACATGGTACATGGTATCCACGGTAGCAGTTCGAACGTTCGTCTCTGCAACAAAATAGTAATTGTTGAGATTTGGTGCCCCTAAACCACGCTATGATTATGACAGACGCCGTAGTGGAGAGCTCCAGAAATTTCGACCACCTGTGGGTTTCCTTAACGTGCACCTAATTCTAAGCACACGGGCCTCAAACATTTCTGCCTCCATCGAAAATGCAGCCACCGGGGCCGGGATTCGATCGCGTCACGTAGGGGTCAGCAGCCGAGTGCCTCAGACCACTGCAGCGGGTCAACAAAAGAACAAACCAAAAAAGTGTGTGACTGATTGTTGAACGGGTGCTTCATCATGGATAAGAGGGAAAAAACGGGTGCCCATGATTAGAGTGTACTATTCGGGGACGACTTTTAGTGGCAATGAAGGGAAAGCTATACGGCTCTGGAGCTATACAGTACATGTAGTCCTGCGCGAAGAAGTCTGGCTCGACTCCCTCTTGCCCCGCCGCGGTGATCTAGTGGCTAAGGTACTCGGCTGCTGACCCGCAGGTCGCGGGTTCAAATCCCGGCTGCGGCGGCTGCATTTCCGATAGAGGCGGAGATGTTGTAGGCCCGTGTACTCAGATTTGGGTGCACGTTAAAGAACCCCAGGTGGTCGAAATTTCCGGAGCCCTCCACTACGGCGTCTCTCATAATCATATGGTGGTTTTGGGACGTTAAACCCCACAAATCAATCAAATCAATCGACTCCCTCTTGGAATGCCGGCCATGTTCGAATAATACCTCTGCACGGAATTTGCTACGCCTGCTTACACAGCTGTTTGTGAGTGAAATTCGACACAAGCTTCTTCGGCGCGTCGTTGCAATAGCTGGATGGTGATGAGCACTCGTCTTAGACGAAGACGCCATTTTGACTGTGAGATTCACCCAAAACAGGCGAAGTTTTCCGACCTGCAAGAAACGCGAAATGACACTTCATAAAACTATAGAAATATTACTGTATCCTTGGTTCATGTAGCGTCTCTTTAACATCATATCGTGGAAAAGTGAAGTATTTTGTTTTTATTATCTTCATTCGGGAAACACAGACGCACTTGTGGGCCTATCTATATTATTCAGCGGCGGCACACGCCCACTTTGGTTCCGTAGCCTTCCCTTTGTTGGCACAGAAGGGTTGTCCCCGAGTATAGAAACGCTTACATTACACTCTATCGCGGTCTAATGCAGGCTTCTGTAGTTGCCTATACCGAATGCCCGTGCTGTATGCAGCTCGATCTGTGCCGACCTTGGCAAAGATGCATGGAAATGGCGAAGCGGAGCGCTGCGCCGCCGCTGATGCGTGATCCACAGGCGACGTCCTCATACAGCGATGGGCGCGTTTTCGCCCAGGGGAACAATGCGACGCGCGCACGTGGATTCATTCACTCGCAAAGCGTGCGCTGAACTCTTACGGAATATGAAATGCGCGCAGTACTCGTGTTTGTCCCCTCCTTCCGTTCGGCGCGTGTCGAACGATAGCTCGAAGCGCGGCTTGTGCAGTCATCGGCCGCGTGGCTTATATACGGTGTTAGCATCGTCGAATTCCGCCGTGTAGATGAGTTGCATATGATATCAGTGACACTGTAAAATATATCCCCAAATGTTCACGCTACATCGCGACTATCAGTCGCGATTGTGCATGAAAACAAATAAAGAAACGAAAAAAAAACGCGAAGCTCGTGCGAGTGAAAAGAAGCATGAACGCGAGTTAGACGTTTCAAGTATATGTGATGATATTGCGTGATAGACGTGGCATGCATTTCCGGCCGCATGCATGGCACGGCTCATGCTCGATGGCCGCCGTTGGTTTCTTCCTGTATAGAAGCAGACAAATGGTGCTGCAACGGCTTTTTAAAATTGTTTTCTAGCATTTTGTCCATGATGACGATTATGATGAAAACTTCATTTGGGTCTAGAGAAATTAATTCCAGAGAATTCTGAAACGCCCGTGTTTTGAGCCAACAATAAGACATGCAGGAACAGCTCTCTGGGCCGTTGGGAGCTAACAGGACGGTGAACGCCGACAGCGTCATCATCATCATCAGCCTGACTACGTCCACTGCAGGACAAAGGCCTCTCCCATGTTCCGCCAGTTAACCTGTTCCTGTGCTTGCTGCTGCCAATTTATACCTACAATCTTCTTAATCTCATCTGCCCACCTAACCTACTGTCTCCCCCTAACCCGCTTCCCTTCTCTGGGAATCCAGTTAGTTACCCTTAATGACCAGTGGTTATCCTGTCTACGCGCTACATGCCCGGCCCAGGTCAATTTCCTCTTCCTTATTTCAACTATGATATCCTTAACCCGCGTTTGTCCCCTAATCCACTCTGCTCTCTTCTTTTCTCTTAAGGTGACGCCTACCAATTTTCTTTCCATTGCTCACTGCGTCGTCCTCAATTTAAGCTGAACCCTCTTTGTAAGTCTCCAGGTTTCTGCTCCGTAGCTAAGTACCAGCACGATACAGTACCGCCGACAGCGTAGAGTTGGACAAAAAACCTAAGTGACGTAGCTGGGGCTCTGTTGATGCGCAGCGGAGCTTCATGGTGGTTAATAGTTTTCGTTGCAAAGTCCTAGGCGTCTCATCAAACGCCTAAAAGGACTCACATGTGGTCCAGTTGGTCATTCTTATTCGTTCATATTCGTCCGTTGTCCCTTCCAGCGCTCCCAGCTCACTGAACGAATCATCATGCCCGAAAATTGACCGTTGGCGTCGGAGGCGTCAACTTGAGCGATGCAAAATGAAATCCCGTGAGGACGTCTCAGATCACCGGTATTTGTTACGTCTTCGGGACGCCACAAATACACGTCACATTGTTACTACGTGTAATAATACCAAGAGAAAAAAAAAAGAGAAAGTGTTACTCTTTCCGAGGAATCCCGACCTGCCTTGTATACGACTCTCTTAAAGGAGTTAAAAGAGGCACGCTGACTCTTTGTGGCTCACGCAACTCTCTGGAGAGACTATTATGGCCCCCCTAAAAGAGTTCACGTGCCTCTTTGAAGAGAGTCTAATTCGAGCTCTAAAAAGAGAGTCCGAGTACACTTTTTTTCTTAGCGAGGGCACGGAAGGTGAGTGCCATAAAGAAGTGACAGCTATGGAATACATTCTCTTCTCGCACCCTAGACCTGCGAACGATAAGGCTCATAAGGAAAGAAACAACGTGTCTTCGTTACAACAGCTAGGTGCTAACTCGTATATACAAGCCACCGAGAAGAGCAGCCCTTTATCAGTGAGCCTAGAAGTTGCCGGGCTTTCTCACAGTGCTTACACGGAAAGCCCGCATTCCGGGTCATGTTACATTTGGGAGAGTAAACAAAGTTTGATTGTTTCTACAGTCACAAACGCTGCCCGTGAGTGCACCGCGAATATGCCTTCCTGCTGCAGAAACACTGTTTTCGCTTTGGTATCCGCAGAGTTGATCCCGTTCCAGTATGCATTTGCGTTGCTTTGCATGTACATATGCGTTGCCTTATACCTTTTTGCAAAAATTAAAGCAATAATTGACCCTGAAATTGCGCTGGATAAGTTGTACGACTGTGTTTTGGCCTGCGTTGCGTGGTTCATGCCGGCCGAATTTTCTGTCTTTCATTAAAGAGATTTCTATCTCTCTTCATTTTAGAAGCTGTGACCTGAAAATTGACGAAAGCAACACTCATGCTGTTCGAAGCAGTGCATTATAAGCCTATGTATCCCAATGTTACGTTTATTTTAGTCAAGTATATTTCATAATTGTTGCCATGTGTTCAATCGCGATTAAGTCAGACCTGTAAAACTTTCAGAAAAGGAGCAACATGCATATTGCAATGAATCGATGAAACCCACTGCAGTGTCAACGAAACGCAGTGCGCTCCGTTGAAACACAGCAGGCTTTTGTATGTATTCGTGCGGTCTCTTTCAATAAATTTTAGTAGAGAGTCAGCGTTCATGTTCTTCTTTGATCTTCGGGTTCATCCCCCTCCCCCCACCCCTTTTTCTTTTTGCAGCGTAAGTTGGTCAGGCATGAACAGTAGGGGTTTTTGTCGAAGTTCATCACGCCATACGAATGATGAGTCTATTGTGCTGCGGGCTTTCGGATACAGGCCGATAATTCTATATTTCCAAGACTACAGGGAAAAACAGGCTATCTGGAAAAACGTTTCAAAACATAAGGGCTCCAAGATGAGTATTGAAAATGACTACTGTGCGGAAACGCGTCGGAAACGTAAATTGCTTTGGCAGTCAGCTAAGGCAGATAAAGATGCCGGTAAAGATGTATTTCTTGTTGAAGATAGGCTCCGTATTGGTACCGACCTTTTCAGTTGGAACGACTCTTCGAATTCCCGTCAATGGCTGTCAAAGGTTAAAAAGCACCTCGCCAAGGCATAGCAATTCCCAACGTTCCAGCTTCGCTTGATATCTTTTAATGCTAGGAGCCTAGCTAACAAAATCGATAAGCTTGAAAATCTTCTTCTTTTATATGACCCACATATTTGCGTCATTACTGAGACCTGGCTACATGGTCTGATAAGTGACAACGAAATTGTGCCGCCTGGATATCAAGTTTTTAGGCGGGATGGAGGCTCTCGTGGTGGGGGAGTGGCGGTTATTGTAAAAGATTCCGTTGACGCCTGTCTTGCCGATCAAATTACTGATCATGAAAGCATATTTTTGAAAATATCGCTTGACCATGTTACCTTCTTTCTTTGTGCTCTTTACCGTACACCCAATGCAGATGATGTATTTTTGATGACATTATATGATCGACTTCTAGGTTTATGTGGGAAACACGTCTTGCTAACAGGTGATTTTAACTTGCCATCTATTGTTTGGGATAATTTCAGCTATGGCTGCTCTCCTTCGGGTGACTCAATTCTTGACATCATGTTTTTGCTCAACCTCAAGCAAGCAGTGGATGTCTGTACTCGAGGCGGGTCGATTTTTGATTTACTCTTTCTAAGTAAAATATTCTCTGATGGCTATGTTGCAATCGAACCGGGCATTTCTGATCATAAACTGATTTTTTTTACTTGGAATAAGGCTTTACATCATGCTAAAAATACTCAGCCTGCCACACTTATAAAAGAATTTACTAGGGCGAATGATGTAGCTATAATTGACTACCTTGAAACGCATATCGGATCCTTGTTACACAATGTTGAGACCTCTTGGCAATCGTTTGTTAGAACCATACGTCATTGTGTTGAAAATTTCGTACCGTGTCGAAAAACTTATAAGCATCGTGCAAACCCTTCGATTAGCCGAGAAATAATCCACATGAAGCGTAAAATTAAAAGGCTTCGCAAAAAGCATGTGCAAATGACACCCCAGCTTAACGTACTGAAAGACAAACTACAACAAGCTTGGCTCAAGCAAGAAACACTTTTTATAGTAATACGCTGACTGAATTTCTTCAGAATAGCCCTCAAAAATTTTGGAGGTATTTAAGCGAGTCTAAGACAGGGAGTAGTAAAATGAAGGTTAATGGTGTAATAATAACGGACGCTCCTACTATTGCTGAACATATTAATGCATACTTCCAGAGCGTTTTTTCTCAAACCGATGATTATGAACTTGAGAATTCATTCGTTGACTCAGACAATGACCTATTAGTGACGCAAGAAGGCGTTTTGCACATGCTATTACAACTTGATCCCAAAAAACCTCCGGGGCCTGACGGCATTCCTAATGCTTTTTTTAACCGCTACGCTGAATACTTATCGGAATTCCTAACTGGACTTTTTATTCTTTCAATTGCTACGGGGGAAATACCGGCTGATTGGGGTATAGCACGTGTGAAACCAATTCATAAAAAAGGTGACCCCTTATCATTTGAGAATTACCGCCCTATTTCTATTACGAGTAGTTGTTGCAAGCTTCTTGAGCACGTTATTGCTAATTACGTCTATGAATTTCTCAGTGAACACAATGTACTATCAAAGCATCAGCATGGCTTCAGAAGGGGCTTATCTACTGTTACCCAGTTAGTTACAACTGTCCATGAATTTTCACGTGCTTGATGTTTCTGGGCAAACTGATGTACTGTTTTTAGATCTTTGTAAAGCCTTTGATAAAGTGCCACACGGGAAATTGTTACACAAATTACAGCGTATTGGACTACCTACAAAAATTGTTCTGTGGATTCAGGCTTATCTTCAAGATAGACGTCAGTATGTAGTGATTGGTAATTCTTCATCGACTGTTCTTCGTGTGTCCTCTGGAGTCCCACAGGGAAGTGTGCTAGGGCCACTTTTGTTTTTAATTTATGTTAATGATTTAGCTTCCCTTATTCCTGAAAATGTGTCTGTGCGTTTGTTCGCGGATGATTGCGTCATTTTTAAGCAAATTTTCTCACCGTGTGATCATGTGGCTTTACAAGATGCACTTATCGCTATCGATAACTGGTGTCAGAACGGGGGCATGCAGTTAAACACTAACAAAACTGTGCTTCTACGCATCACCAGGAAGCTAAACCCTAGTCAATTCCACTATACTCTAAGAGGCACTAACATAAATAATGTTGACAAATATAAGTACTTGGGCGTCACACTCTCAAGCAAATTAACTTGGTCGACCCACATAACTGACATTACCACTTCTGCATTACGTAAGCTATGGTTTCTAAAAAGAAAACTAGCATCTGCACCCTCGCGTACTAAAATTCTAGCCTATAATGCCTGTGTTCGTCCTAAGCTTGAGTATGCTTCTATTATCTGGGATCCGCATACCAAGAAAGATATTATGAATCTGGAACGTATTAACAGAAAGGCTGTAAGGTTTATTTTTGGCAAATATCGTAGGTTTGATTCCCCGACCACCTTAATGCAATTAAACGACATTTCTACTTTAGAAGCTTGGAGAAAGTTTAGTCGTCTTTCCTTTCTTTACAATTGTTTGTGTGGTATTGTAAAAATTGATCTCCCTGACTGTGTTAAACCGCTCTCAGTACGACGTACTCGTCATGGTCATGAACATGCTCTAACCCCAATTTTTGCCCGATCAAATGCTTTTAAATATAGTTTTTTTCCTAGAACTGTCCATGACTGGAATTGTTTGCCGTGTGACATCTTTCATTCTAAAAAGTTTCTTGGTGACCTTGAGCGTCACCTTCTTTCTTAACCTTTTGTTCTTTTGTATTGTTGTCTGTTGTTTTTTACAATTACGTTTTGATGTATCCACTCCTGCTTGGGCCAGCACATTGGTCTGCAGTATTGTGAAATAAATAAATAAATAAATACGATGTAGTTGCACATTTTCTCTGTTGTCCTCGGATTGTCATAGGCCTTCGCTATATATCGCCGAACGCATGCCGCGACGACCAATGCGTGCTGTCCCCTGTACGTTACGCCGCAACGCTTGTAAAGCCAATCAAGTCACGTGCTACGCGGCGCATTCCGCCTACACATGCGTGGACAACGACTATACCATGCATCACCTCACACTCCCGCCATCAATCCAGCTCATCGTCATTCAGACCGCATCAACCACGGGGAAGCTGTGCCTACCCGCCAACTGCTGAGACCACTGCGCACATTTCATCGTGTTTTTTTTTTTTGTTAAAGACAGCACAAGATTGGAATGGCCTTCCTCCTGACGCGCGCCACTCCAGTATCATCAACTTCGAAGCAGCGATCGATCCTCTGTACGTCTTTAACGCAATGTAACAGTCCACCTTCATATAAAATCCCTTCATTGGAGCCTTTGATGCATTGCAAATATAAATAAAGTAAATATAAGCAGCCGGCACGTATACAACTAATGGGAGGTGTTTGCGATGGGCCATTGCAGCGAGGGTGTGTGCCCAAGGCGTGCGCCCCTGCAGGCGCAAACGTTGAGTGTTCGCTTCGCTGAAGTGATTGTCGATGCCGTACTATCTATATTATTATTTCTTTTGTGTTCGCTTGTAATGTCGCGCATCGCATGTTGTTTAGAGGCTTGCGTCGACAAAGAGCATTTTGTTAACTGCTCCCAATTAATGCGCTTGCCTGTGAAGACTAAGCACTGCGAGTACATACGCCCGGACACAACAGAAAGGCCGAATCACCTCAGCGCTGGGTGATTACCGCCTGCTTTTCTTAAGCAACCACCTCTTGGGCGAAACAACAGTGATAAGGTCTCTTTCAATATGCTGAAAATACTGGGCTGATGACAAGTATATACGCTTCGTCAGCTTATGCACCCTGCTTGCAAGTGAACAACATGCACTGTATTATGCGTTATGACGGTAAATACTCTTCGAAAGCTATGCAGTTTTTATCCCAAGCCCACACATACGAGTTCAAGCCGCGTTTCAGTGGGGGCGAAATGCAGAGAACATCCGTGCCCTTTGACTTATGTGCCCGTTCAAGATGGTCGAAAGTGATCCACTGCTGCGTGCCTCATCGTGCTTTTGCCACGGAATACCGCATCTGTTATTATTATTATTATTATTATTATTATTATTATTATTATTATTATTATTATTATTATTATTATTTCTTCTTCTTCTTCTTCTTCTTCTTCTTCTTCTTCTTCTTCTTCTTCTACTACTACTACTACTACTACTACTGCTGCTGCTGCTGCCTAGAAAAGGGAGCATGTTAAGCCAGAGGTGGTCCCTTATGTACACCATGTGAGCCATATAACCTCAAGAATGTGGTTTCCCGTTACGGCATCCTCGGTACTTTTTTTTTTTTCAGCTGCCAACAAGTTGGCTCAATTGTGCCCGCGTATCACATGCGACGAGACAAGGAGCTGCCAGAAGCAGCACACAAAACCTTTCAGGCGCTGTGCACAAGGGGCGGTAAATGTGATACCCCTAAGCAGCGGCGAGCCATACAGCGGAAAAACGGGACGTTGCGTCAGTGATAGATTGAGAGAGCATGTTAATGTCTTAGGCAAAAGAGATAGTGCGCATCTTCCGGTGTAACTCCGGCAGATGTGAACCATGCTTTGCGCAAGCATGCAGGGATTCTCGGTAAAAGAGGGAGGGAATAAACTTTTATTTGAGCAAACGCATTGTGCGCCCATGCATGGTCGGTGGCCTCCTTATTCTAGGTAGCCGCGGGCCTTCGCCATCTCTTGCGCGCGTTGCCCCGCCATGGTGGTCTAGTGGCTAAGGTACTCGGCTACTGACCCGCAGGCTGTGGGATCGAATCCCGGCTGCGGCGACTGCATTTCCGATGGAGGCGGAAATGTTGTAGGCCCGTGTACTCAGATTTGGGTGCACGTTAAAGAACCCCAGGTGGTCGAAATTTCCGGAGCCCTCCACTAAGGCGTCTCTCATAACCATATGGTGGTTTTGGGATGTTAAACTCCACAAATCAATCAATCAATCAATCAATCAATCTCCCGCGCCCGTTGAATCATGCTGCACTGATTTGTCATACTCGGGTCTGATAACTGGGCATCCCACTGCTCTTTGGTTAGTGTAGTGGCTCTAAGGCTTTGTCTGCATCCCCATACCATAGGAAATACGGTTTCTGGGACATCACAGTGCTTGCAGTTGTACGAGTGCTTGGTTGATGAGATGCGGTGAAGCAGCGTACTGTGAACGTAGGTGTTCGTTTGCAGCTTCCTTACTGCCTCTTCCCGAGTCAAGCTGGAGTGAGCTGGCGGATAAATTCTTCTGTTTAGCCTGTAGTGCCGCAGTATATCGTTGTACTTTTTAGGTACATCTTCTTTCCTTCTTAGCGCGTCCTATAGGATGGCCCGGTGAATATAAGCACGGGCAAAAGCATTGGCTGGCTCACTTCTCTTAAGGGGCTCGTGACCTAGAGTGCAAACGATGTGAAAAAAAGAACAGATACAGAGCTCTTGGAAGCATTTTTATCAAAAAGAAAGAGTCTAACTGAATTAGTAAATCATCTATAATATTGTATTCAGCAGAAATGCGTTTTTTTCTATAGACTGTCGTCATGACCATGTCGCTGTACGTCATTTGTTAGCTGTCAATGCAGGCTCGAAGATGTCATTTTTTTTCCTGTGCGTTTCTTAGACAGTCAATAAACAGTTGTTCGTCAGCACTGCTCTTTATTTTCTTCTGCTCCTCTCGTTCCACGAAATGTTGTTTGCGCCTCACTCATCTGCACCAAGTAGCACCAACTCGCCCCAAAACAACTCTTTGTGGTGAGAAAGAAGGATTCGTGGAACACGCTGGCCGAACACGCAGAGGCAATCGGTAATGAAATAGACCGAAATAGGGTAAATGCAACGGGAAAAGAAAATATTTGTGGGCTTCTTGGCTTCATCTTGAATGAATGGTAATCTAGACAACGACGCGCATTACTATACATAATGCCGGAACCTGCCAGAAGCATGTTGCTACGGCTATTTCAAAGCATACGTAAATGGACTGGTTGCGCATTCGTTTTTCGTGGTGAAGGATGCTCCGGCGTGAAAACGGAAGCATTCTGCTTTTATTTTGAACGTTCGTGCTTGGTGACCATTTTAACATAAGCTTGAAAGAAAAAAAACAGCTGCAACCACCACAACAACTTCAAAAAGAGTAACGTGACAGTGGAATAATGCTTTTGCAAAGCAGGCTATAGATGAAATATCACTTCTGGCTCAATCACGGGCCTAGCGCATTGCGGCACGATGCAGAAAAAATACAATGCCACCAATAACCTAACGATGACGATTGGTATGTGTGTGTTTAATCTCCCCGAACCACCATACGATTATGAGAGACGCCGTGGAGGGCTCCGGAAATTTCGACCACCTGGGGTTCTTTAACGTGCACCGAAATTTGAGCACACGGGCCTACAGCATTTCCGCCTGCATCGAAAATGCAGCCGCCGCAGCCGGGAATCGATCCCGCGACCTGCGAGTCAGCAGCCGAGTACCTTAGCCACTAGATCACCGCGGCGGGGACCGATAACTGACACTGCGCTTTTCCGGATTGTACTGGCTCCAGCAGTTCACACACACGATGTGGGAGCGAGACAGCATTGCTCAAGAGGAAAAATAGCGCGAAATCGTGGTTAAAAGCGATGCATTCAACCGCCCGCTTCATAGAGTTTTTTTTTATATATACACTAGAGGGAAATCTGGCGCTATAGTGTCTATGGTAGCTGCAAGGCATGGCACTTCAACGAGCGTGGGAATGATGGGTAGTACATACACTTGTCTAATATTCGTACTTCTGGCCTGCTTTTGGCCCCGTGTGTGTTGGCTTGGAACTATTTTCTTACGAAACAACTATTAGCACATGTTCAGCGGTTGCGCTTCACCATCTTAATATTTTAGACTTACCTTTCCAAATCGGGTTACGAATTTCATAAGGGTTGAATTTTTCTTTCAAAATAAAACCGAAACACAGAATTAAACGAAGCCGCAAGTGGGATTTGGCGCCCGCAAGTACGAAGACAATAGGCAAATGCATGTACTACTATAGTGTACTAGAATATGGATTCTAGTACACTATACTGCTACCCATCATTCCCATGGTCGTTGAACGATCGCAGCGCCTGAGTTTAATTTAGTTAATTTTAGGAAACTATATGGCCCGCTTCATTTCGCCAGAGCGAGTCGAGATCACGTGATCCAATCCTGCTCGCCCCAGCGACTGAAGCGCCTGCGGCTCCAGTGGTGGGCCTCGCTTCCAACAGTCGCGCGGCAGGAGGTAGTTGGAAAGGAAAACTGAGGAAGCATCGCAGGCGACTGCGAAAGAAATGTGCGCTCTGCGAGCGCAGCTTTCGCTCTAGACCCGGCGGCTCCGGTGACCTCTCGAGCGGAAAGCGTGCCAAGGGTCGGTGCCGAGGGCCGAGTTTGTTCGGCACAGCGCTCCAGTCTCGTGCAGCGGCATGTGTGCTGTTACGTTACGTGAGGGTGTCGCTGGCGTTCTGCGTAAAGGAGAGCAAATTTCGGCGCCACCTTTGTGCGTACACCGTGCTCAATGCAAATCGGCTTTTGTTCTATATGTATAACTAGTGTTACACCCGTGCTTACTTTCAGGAGCTTCGAAAAGTTGGGTTTTCATACCGCTGAACTTCTCGACCGCTCGTCTCCCCGCGCCCTAGCATGCATTTCACCTCTCGTGCACCTTAACATGCCATTTCCAAATCAGCGGTAGGTTGTACAAAAACGCAAAACCGTTTTTAACTCACCACATGCAAGCGGCGCCATTATGCCTAGTTCACATTGAAACATCCGCTTTCTACAGCGACCGAAATTCCCCTGCCGCCGAAACACAGCGTCGTTCGCACGGGACGCGCCCCGCGCCGCCGAATATGCCATCTACTACGGAGCGAACGCGGGATGGATGCGCTGTCACCCGGTTGTTGTCGCGGCTCGCAAACGCTACTACGCTATCCAGTGGTGTATACTTCAACGATTCTCGTACGCAAGAAGCAAGAAAAGACAGTACTGCTTACTTTGCTGGCAAGTGGCTGTCTTGTAATGCACGAAGAGCAGAAAAACCACCGACGCCAGCGGCGTTGGTGGGTTCGTTTTGCTTTGCAAGACCGCAACAAGCTCGGTCACGCCAACAGCAAGCTCGGTCACCTCTTTCACGAAATACAGAGGCGAAGTAGGCACAGAGTATACGTTAAACTCCCGTTGGTTTCAACATTCAGTTACGTGCACTGCAGCATAACAAGTGAGTAGGGCTTGGCCGCTATTTTTCAAAATTCCTTGACTAGCACTCCTATTGGTCCGCGGTGACCGATTTGGCGGCAGACGCTGCAAAAATCGGTCCGAGAGCGATCGGCGCGGAGAGAGCCCTTTCGGCGGATCTCGCCGGCCGCCGAACCGGATTCGGAGCACTTTCGGCGGCCGGAATGCTCAGTGTGAACGCGGCCTTATGCCTAGTTCACACTGAAACATCCGCTTTCTACAGCGACCGAAATTCCCCTGCCACCGAAACACAGCGTCGTTCGCACTGGACGCGCCCCGCGCCGCCGAATATGCCATCTACTACGGTACGAACGCGGGATAGATGCGCTGTCACCCGGTTGTTGTCGCGGCTCGCAAACGCTACTACGCTATCCAGTGGTGTATACTTCGACGATTCTCCTACGCAAGAAGCAAGAAAAGACAGTACTGCTTACTTTGCTGGCAAGTGGCTGTCTTGTAATGCACCAAGAGCAGAAAAACCACCGACGCCAGCGGCGTTGGTGGGTTCGTTTTGCTTTGCAAGACCGCAACAAGCTCGGTCACGCCAACAGCAAGCTCGGTCACCTCTTTGACGAAATACGCAGGTGAAGTAGGCACAGAGTAGGTTAAACTCCCGTTGGTTTCAACATTCAGTTACGTGCACTGCGCCATAACAAGTGAGTAGGGCTTGGCCGCCATTTTTCAAAAATCCTTGACTAGCGCTCCTATTGGTCCGCGGTGACCGATTCGGCGGCAGACGCCGCAAAAATCGGTCCGAGAGCGATCGGCGCGGAGAGGGCCCTTTCGGCGGATCTCGCCGCCGCCAAACCGGATTCGCAGTACTTTCGGCGGCCGGAATGCTCAGTGTGAACGCGGCCTTACAGTGGGAGCCTTGCCGAGGCTCAGTGGCGGGTGGCGCGGTGCGGGAGAGTAGCGGGTCTGCATGGTGTACCTCTAAAATTACACTCTTCCTGTGTGATTGGGAGAGCCGGGGAAAATTCCGCTGGTGCCACATCTCGGTGGCCATGACCGCTCAAGCATTCTGCACAGATGATTAAACAGCGAAGCTGAAATGCTGCCCCGGATGTCACGGCTTTGATCAATCGGAGCACTGCCTGTCAAAGTTATAGCTCTTTATTTTTCACTCACTATCTTTAAGAAATGTGCCCCGCCGCGGTGGTCTAGTGGCTAACGTACTCGCGTGGCTGCTGACCCGCAGGTCACGGGATCTAATCCCGGGTGCGGCGGCTGCATTTCCGATGGAGGCGGAAATCTCGTAGGCCAGCGTGCTCAGATTTGGGTGCACGTTAAAGTACCCCAGTTGGTCCAAATTTATGGAGCCCTCCACTCCGGCTTCTCTCATACTCATATATAATTTTAGGACGTTAAACCCCCCATATCAATCAAGAATTGTGCGCTTCTTTCTTTGCATTCGGCAATTTTATTTGAAAGGATGTTAAGCAAACCCTAAAAGCTTTTAAGCTTTTAGGAATGGCATTTAATGCCGCAATTGCTGTGAAAAGCACACTAGTTCTGGGTGGCTGGAAAAGTGCTGCCTTTTCTGTGACACGTGGAGTCCGTCAGGGATGCCCATTGTCTCCTGTGCTATTTGTCCTCAGCCTTGAGTCATATTTGCGTGCTCTTGTCGTGGATTCACGCGTCCGGGGTCTTGCGCTTCCTGGTAGCAGTGTCGTGAAAGTCACAGCTATCGCTGACGACATAACCTTGTACCTTTCAGATGAAGATAGCCTTTCACGCAGCCTGTGTATATTTTCCCAGTATGGCGACATTTCAGGTGCAGCGTTGAATATCTCCAAATGCCAACAATTCTTTATTGGCTCTCCAAATTCCAGGCTTAGCACCAGTTTTCCTGTTCAGCCGGCCGTGTCCCTTCGTATTTTAGGTATTTTATACAACCACTACGGCATTATCGAGTCCATTTGGTTAAACGCTCTCTATGAAGTAAGATTAAAGATTCAGGATGCACGGTATTTTTATTTTCCGCTTCTTGAGCAGAGGTATACCTTGCGCAGACTGTATTTTGCGGCCGCATTTGGTACATTTCTCATGTCGTGCAACCGTCGTTACGTATCGTGCGATCACAACAGTCTGCTTTGTGTTCCTTTTTCTCGTGAGGCGGCACTGAGTTGGTCTAGCTTTCGTGCTGTACTGAGACAGCAGCATTCTCGGGGAGGCTTATCTTTCCCTTCAGTGTCCATACGCCGTCGGCTGCTGGCACGGCGCTTCTTTTTGCGCCTAGTGCAAGGGTTGGAATCTCCCGCACGAACGCTTGCATATTACTTTCTGGGTGCTCACCTTCGGCATTTGATGCCTATATATAATGTGCGCCTTAACAGGGGGCCACAGTCAATAACACTTCCTTCGTTTTACGCACCAACGGTTGCAATTTTTCGTCATGTTCAGTCGACTTGCCCTGGCATAGATGTGTTGAACAACCACATAGTTGAGACAACTGCTGCTTTGTTGTTTCAGTTGCTTCCCCCAGCCCGCCGTGCTCGCTCTATTGGGGTGTCTTGGAAAACGTTAACGGCTTCTTTTCTCCCTGGACACCTCCGGGACTTCATGTGGCGTCTGGGATGGGGTGTGCATCCCACTCTCGACCGCCTCGAAAGGTCCAGTCAGTAACATGCCCGAACTGCTCCCTTAGGGAAACAAATCAGCATTTTCTGAGGCAACTAGGCGTCGCACGTTGTGGTTTTCGCCTCTGGTTGGTCGTTGAATGATTTCACCTCATTACAAAGGGCACAGACATAACTCTTCATCATCAGCCGCAGCATCAACAAAGCGCAAATAATCTCTTAAGGGTGTGTAGCAGGTAGCTCACTCATCCAGACCAACAAATAATGGGTTGTTTAATGCCTTCCTACATCGAACAAAAAATTAGGGACGCTTGAGCTTCGCTTCAAGACGCACGAGTCCCGTAATGGAGACTCTTGCGTAACGCCATCTGAACATGGTAGCCTGCTTGGGTTCTCGGTGCATGCCTGAAACGTGACGTTAGAAAACGGACGACCGTGCGCGTAACATCGGCGCTTTCGGAGCGTCATTGAATGCCTATAGAAAGCAGAGTTGTTAACAACAACGCGCCATAATTATTCCTTCTGCAAACCAGCGAACGCCCCGCTGCGCGTCCGTAGGGCAACACGCAAGCCTACGGAGCTGTCCGCTTTGTAGATTGTTTTGCTGCCGATGACGATTAAATATGTCTGATCGGTTTGTGTTGGGTGGGCTTTGAAAACACCCACTCGTTGTAGAATTTTCATCTGTTGACGCTTGACGTAATTGTGTGTTTCTGCCGCGCATTATATGACGCGCTAGGGAGACATCTTGGGGGCGAAGCTTCCTATGCCTCGGGTCATGCGTCCGCGATGTATGTAGTAGTCGTCGTAGTAGTAGGTAGCCACCTTAAGGCCGGACTAGAGGAGTGACATACGCGCACCCTTTTTAGTTGAGGAGGATATCCCGCGCACGTTATTCACAAATAGAAAGAAATTTGTTTCCGAATAAATTACTTGCAGAGAGGAGTATTGGTGACTTACTATATAAGTTCGCCTTAAATTTGATGCCTATTAAAAAAAACTAGTATCAGGAGGACGCACTTTAAGCACTATCTGACCAAAAACGGTTGTTTCGTTATAAACTCGCTGGGCGTAACCTCCTTGGTTTTAGCAAGGTTTTGCAAAGGTTGGGCCGCAGTGCCATGAGTATAGTGAACTAGTATATAGCCATGAACTAGAGGCGGTGTAATATAGGAAGTAGACACGAAGCGCAGGCCGTAAGAATTAAAGTGTGCGAGTTCCACCTCTCGTTTAGGCCTCGCAATGCCCGCTGGATGGTAGTACTTCTATATGCTTAATATATGATGATAAGATGCGAGATGTCGGTGCTTGGAGTGCTCACTAGATGGACAGACGAATGAACGGACGGGCAGACAGACAGATGCACGGACGGGCGCACGGGCGGGCGCACGGACGGACGCACGAATGGACGCATGAACGGACGCAGGGACGGACGCACGGATGGACGCACAGACAGATGGACGGACGCACGGATGGACAGATGAACGTACGGATGGTCGCACAGACAGACGCATAGACGGACGGACGCTTCGTCCTACTAATCATCATGTACTCCGTGGATATGCTGTGATTTTTTTTCGTGCTACATGACATTGATAGTGTTCTTTGCCGAAGGTGTTTCAACAAATATTGTGGCTCTGCGGTGGAAGACCTGCTTGCCACGTAGATGGCCTGGGTTCGATCTTCACTATACAGAATCCGAATATGTTTATTACTAAGTACGAAGCTGCGAGGGCCTAACCTTGTCCTCGTCCACGTCCGTCACGAGATGATTGGGGGAATTTAAGACACAAAAAACAACATAGAATAGCTTGATCAAGCTGTGGACGCACAAACCATTATACTTTATAGTCGGTGACTTCAACGTAAACATTATGGACCTTGGGACCTCCACTTGTCACCCTTCACTTAGTAGAGATACGTGGATTTTTCGACTTTTCTTTTTCATTGTTCTCGATTTTTGGTTCACGGACAAGGTGATAATTTTTTCACTCTCAACCAACGACACTGATGCTTAGTTCACACTGAAACATCCGCTTTCTACAGCGACCGAAATTCCCCTGTCGCCGAAACGCAGCGTCATTCGCACTGGACGCGCCCCGCGCCGCCGAATATTCCATCTACTACGGGGCAAACGCGGGATGAACGCGCTGTCACCCGGTTGTTGCCGCGGCTCGCAAACGCTACTACGCTCTCCGGTGGTGTATACTTCGACAATTCTCGTACGCAAGAAGCAAGAAAAGCCAGTACTGCTTACTTTGCTGGCGAGTAGCTGTCTTGTAACGCACGAAGAGCAAAAAAACCACCGACGCCTGCGGCGTTGGTGGGTTCGTTTTGCTCTGCAAGACCACAACAAGCTCGGTCACGCCAACAGCAAGCTCTGTCACCTCTTTCACGAAATACGGAGGCGAAGTAGGCACAGAGTAGGTTAAACTTCCGTTGGTTTCAACATTCAGTTACATGCACTGCGGCATAACAAGTGAGTAGGGCTTGGCCGCCATTTTTCAAAATTCCTTGACTAGCACTCCTATTGGTACGCGGTGACCGATTCGGCGACAGACGCCGCGAAAATCGGTCCGAGAGCGATCGGCGCGGAGAGGGCCCTTTCGGTGAATTTGGCCGCCGCCGAACCGGATTCGGAGCACTTTCGGCGGCCGGAATGCTCAGTGTGAACGCGGCCTTATGCCGACACCTACGCGGACGCCGGAATTTCTGCGAAACAAGCTCTTCAACGCTGTCGCATCAAAGTTGCGATCGCCTCTGGCGCATTGTGTACTTGGTATGTGCACTGGTATTCATTGCGAAGGATGGCCGTGAGGCCGTCATGCTCCTTTGTCTCGGGATCTCAATAAAATTATCTATCTTTCAGGTTAACGCGCGCAGCGTAGAGTGGTAGGCGAGTACTATAACGACCACGCGTCACACAATGCGTATCACGTAACAAGGGGGTCGTCAAAATCTTGTGACCCATTACGAAGGGCTCAGCCATTATTTTTTTTCGTCATCGTTTTTCAACATGAAAAAAAAATATTATCTATCGCATAATTGGCACCCTTGCAATGCGTACTTGTAATAGTAGCCCCAACAGAGTTTACAAACGGCTCTAGCAACGCCGCTGTTCCAGCCTTTGACGTCGCTGCGCTGCGCTTTCCGCGTATATACAGGGTGTCCCACGTAAATTTAATCAGAGTTTAAAAATATGCCGGAACACGCAATTACGACGTGACCAAATGCATGTTGCTCACCATTGCCTGGAGTTAGACTATTTTCTGTGCACTCAAATATTGTTTAATTAAACCTGTTTACTTAACTAACTTTCAAAGGAACGAAGATGGATAAGAAATTTCAATGAGAAAGTTGTAGATAGATAGTTTTGAACTTTATATCTGTTAGGTATTAGTGTTTTTCTACTGATTATAAATGCCCGCAAAACTCGGCAGCAAGGACACTTTCACCTTCAACAACAGCATGCTTGGCATTGCAATCTAGAAAATGCAGTACGTCCAACAACAATAATCCGCACTTCATACAGAGAAATTTTATGGTGCACACACTCAGATGAAGCTGCGGCGCGGTGGACGGCCGCGCTAGCTCCAACCTCTAGGTTTAACTGGGCATCCAGCAATCACATGAAGAAGCGAGGACACAAGGTCTTCGGTCCTCCTTGAGGGGGCCTAGGCCCGGGCCACGATTTCGCCGGAGTTTTCGCCACCAGCACACATCGCAGGCAACTACCATTTCGCACTGTTTACCTTTCGCAGCCGCAGCGCCCATGGCACCCTCTGTATTTAAAATACTTGTAATATCTGTTTAATTAACAAATATAGACTGATTGACTTTTCAAACACCCGCTTAGTAAAATTTTTGAGGTCTAACGCTTTCTACAATAATAATTTATACATTTAAATAGATTTAGGTGATAGTTTTTAAAGTGACGTCCCTTCCGTGTGGCACAGGAGTCACTTCTGTGTAGGTCTGGCTGCTGCACCGCGTGGCACAGCAGACGCTTCCAAATTAAATTCAGGGGAACGAGAAGATGCTGTATATTTAGTTCGCGGCGGCACCCTGCCGAACCATACTTTGACCACCACGGCTGATGAAGCCGAATAAGTTAGGGCACGCCTAGCCTAACTAATCGCGAAAAGCCCCTGTGCCCGATCTGGTTATATACTGCAGAGCTATACTGCCTATGCAAATAGCTTTTCTATAACGGGAATGTTAGATTACTGAAAAGAAAACCAAATGATTTTCCATTCCATTCTTTAATCAAACGACAGCAAGACGATGATAATATCTGGAAAGGTTCCCCAAGAAATATCTGCTACAATTTCTTCGCCAAACAAGAGGCACGTGGAAGCAAAAGAAGCAGTGATAGCCATGACATTGAAAGAATGAATCAAAAGTAGTTGGGCGAACCGTGGAATAAATGCGCTCAGGTAACTCGGGAATTAAGTTTGATATATGCTGCGTCACTGCCCATGTATGGTCAGCGTTGAGCCGTCAGTAAAGTTTTTGAGAAAATGGGCATCTTCACAGCAGCGAGTTCTCGTGGTAACACTATGTACTGCAATAAGCAAAATGAGTTGGCATTATCCATCATTTAGCCAACAAAAGCCAATAATAATCATTGCCGACACTAGCCATCACGTATGCTGCATTCTTTTTTGTTCATCGTTAATTCTGGAGTCGACCGTAGAGTCCTGCTTTCTTCTCCTATCCTATTAATGTGGCGTTTTCACACAATGTCCATCGTAAGAACTGATGTACCCCTGTGTGCTGCAGTTCATCACCTTATGAAGCCTCGGTGTTTTTTTTTTGCGGGAAGTGTTCTTAGGGTCCTCACACAATAATAAAAAAGTCAGTTTTGCCGCAAGGGTGAGGCGAATAGTGTGATAACAGCAAACAAGGTTTTGACACAAAGTATGGGCAACTAGGTGTTTAGGTCTAAACAGCCACTTGCTCCTCGTACGCAGAGCACTATCTTACCTTCATCGTGAGCACACAAATAATGCCATGGAACGGCAGGGGCCTTCTTAGAAACATTGACGATATCCTACATAAACACTTACCAAACGTGCTGTGTGTAGAGAAGACATACTTAAAATAAGAAAAAAACACCAACTTTCCACGTAACTACATTATTTTCCGAAAGGACCGTGATTATGCCGTGTCATCATCTTGAGGTGTTGCCGATATAGCAAATCAAGAGATGGCTTGCAAACACTTTCAGCTCCAAACGTCCCTTTAGAGTGCGCAGTGGCTGTTCAAGCTGGCCTTTTCGACAAACTGATCACAATTTGTTTTCTTTGCGTACTTCCGAGCTATCAGCTACAAAAACGTGATTTCCTGTCTTTAATGAATGAACTTCCAAAACCCTATCATCTCTTTGGAGACTTGAATGCACATAGCACGCCATGGTGTGACTCTTGTTTCGACGTGCATGGGTTGGCCGATAGAACAGTTTCTTTTTTTTTTGGTGCGTGTCTTCTCAATCGAAAAGAACTAACCCCTTATAACCTCGCTAACTATACCTATTCCTTCATAGACCTAAGCATAGCATCTTTATCGCTTGTGCCTCTACTCCCATGGAAAGTAATCAGTAAGCTCTATGAAAGTGGAAAATTTTGCGTGTTTTTGAGCACACTCACATAAACTGAATGTCCGTCACAGGTTCCCAAATGGAAAGCTTACTGGGAACAGTTATATAATAAACCATTACTCGTTTAGGTTGGACTGGCAAGCGTCCTTAGGCATTTAACGCTGTTGTCGGCTACTTCAGAGGTTTTCCGATTGATGCTGCAACAAAATGCATGCCATAAACGAATGGACACTGGAAAATGACGTGTGACACGGTGAAAATCTGAACGTTGGAATGCGTGCAGACAGCAAAACAAAGCACGGAGGCTGCTTCGGGGTTCACCCACCGCTGAGAATCTTGAAAGCTTCAAGAAAATGAAGACTCAAGCTTGGCAGCTGCGAAAACGCGCTGGCAGGCGAGGAGAGAAAGTTTGCAGAAATTGCTCCTTCCCCTTCCCCAACCACACCCCCTCAAATGATTCCTTCGTGAATCAATAAAGTTGATTACCTATACCTACCCACCTTGCGCAGACTGTATTTTGCGGCCGCATTTGGTACCTTTCTCACGTCGTGCAACTGTCGTTACGTGTCGTGCGATCAATGCAGTCTGCTTTGTGTTCCTTTTTCTGGTGAGGTGGCACTGAGTTGGTCTCTCATGCTGTACTGGAACAGCAGTGTTCTTGGGGAGGCTTAGCTTTCCCTTCAGTGTCCATACACCGTCCGCTGCTGGCACGGCGCTTCTTTTTGCGCCTAGTGCAATGGTTGGAATCTCCCGCACGAACGCTTGCATATTACTTTCTGGGTATTCACCTTCGGCATTTGATGCGTATATATAATGTGCGCCTTAACAGGGGGCCAAAGTCAATAACACTTCCTTCGTTTTACGCAACAACGGTTGGAATTTTTCGTCATGTTCAGTCGACATGCCCTGGCATAGATGTGTTAAACAACCATATAGTTGAGACAACTGCTGCTTTGTTGCTTCAGTTACTTCCCCCGGCCCGCCGTGCTCGCTCTAGTCGGGTGTCTTGGAGAACGTTAACGGCTTCTTTTCTCCGTGGACACCTCCGGGACTTCATGTGGCGCCTCGGATGGGGTGTGCATCCCACTCTCGACCGCCTCGAAAGGTTCAGTCAGCAACATGCCCGAACTGCTCCCTTAGGGAAACAAATCAGCATTTTCTGAGGCAACTAGGCGTCGCACGTTGTGATTTTCCTCACTGGTTGGTCGTTGAATGCTTTTAACCCATTACAAAGGGCACAGACGTAACTCTTCATCATCATCCGCAGCATCAACAGAGCGCATATAATCTCTTAATGGTGTGTCGCAGGTAGCTCACTCACCCAGACCGACGAATAATGGGTTGTTTAATGCCTTCCTACATCGAAAAAAAATTAAGGACGCTTGAGCTTCGCTTTAAGACGCACGAGTCCCGTAATCCGGATTATTGCGTAACACCATCTGAAATGGCAGCCTGCTTGGGTTCTCGGTGCATGCCTGACACGTGACGTTAGAAAACGAATGACCGTGCGCGTAACATCGGCCGTTTCAGAGTGTCATTGAATGCCTATTGAAAGCAGACCCACTCGTTGTAGAATTTTCATCTGTTGACGATTGGCGTAATTGTGCGTTTCTGCCGCGCAATATATAACGCGTTAAGGAGGCATTTTGAGGGCTAAGCTCCCTATGCCGTGGGTGGTGCGTCCGCGATGTATGCAGTAGTCGTCGTAGTAGTAGGTAGCCACTTGAACGGCCGGACTGGAGGAGCGGGGTGCACGCACCCTTTTCAATGGGGAGAAATTCCGCGCACGTTAATCACAAATAGAAAGATAATTGTTTCTGATTAAATTACAGAGACGAGTATTGGTGACTTACCACATAAATTTGCCATCAATTTGATGCTTACTAAAAACAAAGACTAGTATCAAAAGGAGGCACTTTAAGCACTATCTGACCAGAAAAGGTTGTCACGTTATAAACTCGCTGGGCGTAACCTCTTTAGTTTTAGCAAGGTTTTGCGAGGGTTGGGCCGCAGTGCCATGAATATAGTGAACAAGTATATAGCCATGAACTAGAGGCGGTGAAATGTAGGAAGTAGACACGAAGCGCAGGCCGTAAGAATTAAAGTGCGCGAGTGCCACCTCTCGTTCGGACCTGGGAATGTCCGCTGGATGGCAGTACTTCTATATGCTTAATACATGATGATAGATACGAGATGCCGGTTCTTGGAGTGTTCACTAGATGGACAGACAAATGGACGGACGGGCAGACAGACAGATGCACGGACGGAGGCATGGACGGACGCATAGACGAACGCAGGGACGGACACATGGATGCACGCACGGATGAATGTACAGGCAGACGGACGGACGCACGGATGGACAGATGGACGCATGGATAGTCGAACAGACAGACGCAAAGACGGACGAACGCTTCGTCCTACTAATCATCATGTACTTCGTGGATATGCTGTGATTTTTTTCCTGCTACATGACATTGATAGACTGTTCTCTGCCAAAGGTGTTTCAACAAATATTGTGGCTCTGTGGTGGAAGGCCTGCTTGCACGCAGATGGCCTGGGTAGGATCTTCAGTATACAGAATCCGAATATTTTTATTACTGAGTACGAAGCTGCGAGGGCCTCACCTTGTCCTCGTCCACGTCCGTCACGAGAAGATTCGGGGAATTTAAGACACAAAAAACAACATAGAAGAGCTTGATCAAGCTGTGGACGCACAAACCATTATACTATATAGTCGGTGACTTCAACGTAAACATTATGGACCTTGGGACCTCCACTTGTCACCATTCACTTAGTAGAGATACGTGAATTTTTCGACTTTTCTTTTTCATTGTTCTCGATTTTTGGTTCACGGACAAGGTGATCATTTTTTCACTCTCAACCAACGACACTGATGCTTAGTTCACACTGAAACATCCGCTTTCTACAGTGACAGAAATTCCCCTGTCGCCGAAACGCAGCGTCATTCGCACTGGACGCGCCCCGCGCCGCCGAATATGCCATCTACTACGGCGCGAACGCGGGATGAATGCGCTGTGTTGCGAACGACGGGCCGATCCCGCCGAAGCCACCACTGTTGCGAAGCCACCTCCGAAATCCCACCGCTGCCACCACTGTTGCGAACGACGGCGACGCCAACCCGGTCCCACAGGCGCCACTGCTTTCAACTCCGCCGGGAAGGTCACCAGCCGTTTGGTAGCGTAAGTTTCTCAGCTCGCGACTGCTTCTGCGCAGAGCTGATAAGACGAGCGGACGAGACGACGGTGAGTTAAACAAGGTTTATGTACAGCATATATACAGAATCGTTACAATTTCGGCACTGGGGCCGACAGAGACTCGAAGAGCCGAGCTCTCCTCTCTAACACATAGGTCAGCTTTTCGCCTAAAACCGCCGACTCACACACATGTCGGCTCTCCGACACGGGGCCTCCTCTCCCACAGGACCACCGATCGCGACGCGCCGCAGGGCTTCTTTTATTTACACCGGGTCCAACCAAAATGTCCAGTCAGAAGCGCCGCTGGTCGTCAGGGCAGGTTCCGCCAATGGGGTCGCCGCGCCATGCGTCAGACCACCAGACACGAGGACGCCGGCTCGCTGTCACGTGCGCAGCTGACTCAATGCACGTGGGCCAGAGAAGCGCCGCGCGTGTTTACGCCGTTGAGTTGTTCGCGCCAGGCAGACTGCGGGCTGGCCTTGACCCAGATTGCCTTTTTCAGAGGCACGGACGTTTGACGAGGACTCGCTGGCATAACAGCTGTCACCCGGTTGTTGCCGCGGCTCGCAAACGCTACTACGCTATCCGGTGGTGTATACTTCGACAATTCTCGTACGCAAGAAGCAAGAAAAGACAGTACTGCTTACTTTGCTGGCGAGTAGCTGTCTTGTAACGCACGAAGAGCAGAAAAACCACCGACGCCAGCGGTGTTGGTGGGTTCGTTTTGCTCTGCAAGACCGCAACAAGCTCGGTCATGCCAACAGCAAGCTCGGTCACCTCTTTCACAAAATACGGAGGCGAAGTAGGCACAGAGTAGGTTAAACTTTCATTGGTTTCAACATTCAGTTACGTGCACTGCAGCATAACAAGTGAGTAGGGCTTGGCCGCCATTTTTCAAAATTCTTTGACTAGCACTCCTATTGGTCCGCGGTGACCGATTCGGCGACAGACGCCGCAAAAATCGGTTCGAGAGCAATCGGCGCGGAGAGGGCCCTTTCGGCGGATCTCGTCGCCGCCGAACCGGATTCGGAGCACTTTCGGCGGCCGGAATACTCAGTGTGAACGCGGCCTTATGCCGACACCTACGCGGACGCCGGAATTTCTGCGAAACGAGCTCTTCAAAGCTGTCGCATCAAAGCTACGATCGCTTCTGGCGCATTGTGTACTTGGCATGCGCGCCGGTATTCATTGCGAAGGATGGCCGCGAGGCCGTCATGCTTATTTTTCTCGGGATCTCAATAAAGTTATCTGTCTTTCAGGTTAACGCGCGTAGCATGGAGTGGTAGGCGAGTACTATAACGACCGCGCGTCACACAATGCGATTTACGAAACTAGTGGGTCGTCGAAATCTTGTGACCCATTACGAAAGGCTCATCAATGATTTTTTTCATCGTCGTTTTGATCGTTTCACTGTTTTCGTTGTTTTTTCATCGTCGTTTTTAAACTTGAAAAAAATATTATATATCGCATAATTGGTACCTTGCAATGCGTACTTGTAATAGTAGCCCCAACAGAGTTTACAAAGGGCTGTAGCAACGCCGCTGTTCCAGCCTTCGACGTCGCTGCGCTGCGCTTTCCACGTATATACAGGGTGTCCCACGTAAATTTAATCAGACTTTAAAAATATGCCGGAACACGCAATTACGACGCGACCAAATATATGGTGCTCACCGTTGCCTGGAGTTAGACTATTTTTGGTCTACTCAAATATTGTTTAATAAACCTGTTTAATTAACTAACTTTCGGAGGAACGATGATGAATAAGAAATTTCAATGAGAAAGTTGTAGATAGATAGTTTTGAGCTTTATATCTGTTAAGCATTAGTGTTTTTCTACTGATTACAAATGCCCGCAAAACTCGGCAGCAAGGACAGTTTCCCCTTCAACAACACCATGCTTGGCATTGCAATCTAGAAAATGCAGTGCGTCCAACAACAATAATCCGCACTTCATACTGAAAAATTTCATGGCGCACACACTCAGATGAAGCTGCGGCGCGGTGGACGGCCGCGCTAGCTCCAACCTCTAGGTTTAACTGGGCATCCAGCAATCACATGAAGTAGCGAGGACACAAGGTCTTCGGTCCTCCTTGAGGGGGCCTAGGCCCGGGCCACGATTTCGCCGGAGTTTTCGCCACCAGCACACATCGCAGGCAACTACCATTTCGCACTGTTTACCTTTCGCAGCCGCAGCGCCCATGGCACCCTCTGTATTTAAAATACTTGTAATATCTGTTTAATTAACAAATATAGACTGACTTTTCAAACACCCGCTTAGTAAAATTTTTGAGGTCTAACGCTTTCTACAATAATAATTTATACATTTAAATAGATTTAGGTGATAGTTTTTAAAGTGACGTCCCTTCCGTGTGGCACTGGAGTCACTTCTGTGTAGGTCTGGCTGCTGCACCGCGCGGCACAGGAGACGCTTCCAAATTAAATTCAGGGGAACGAGAAGATGCTGTATATTTAGTTCGCGGCGGCACCCTGCCGAACCATACTTTGACCACCACGGCTGATGAAGCCGAATAAGTTAGGGCACGCCTAGCCTAACTAATCGCGAAAAGCCCCTGTGCCCGATCTGGTTATATACTGCAGAGCTATACTGCCTATGCAAATAGCTTTTCTATAACGGGAATGTTAGATTACTGAAAAGAAAACCAAATGATGTTCCATTCCATTCTTTAATCAAACGACAGCAAGACGATGAAAATATCTGGAAAGGAAATATCTGCTACGATTTCTTCGCCATACAAGGGGCACGTGGAAGCAAAAGAAGCAGTGATAGCCATGACATTGAAAGAATGAATCAAAAGTAGTTGGGCGAACCGTGGAATAAATGCGCTCAGGTAACTCGGGAAGGAAGTTTATATATGCTGCGTCACTGCCCATGTATGGTCAGCGTTGAGCCGTCAGTAAAGGTTTTGAGGAAATAGGCATCTTCACAGCAGCGAGTTCTTGTGGTAACACTATGTACTGAAATAAGCAAAATGAGGTGGCATTATCCATCATTTAGCCAACAAAAGCCAATATTAATCATTGCCGACACTAGCCATGACGTATGCTGCATTCTTTTTTGTTCATCGTCAATTCTGGAGTCGACCGTAGAGTCCTGCTTTCTTCTCCTATCCTATTATTGTGACGTTTTCACACCATGTCCATCGTAAGAACTGATGTACCCCTGTGTACTGCAGTTCATCACCTTATGAAGCCTCGGTGTTTTTTTTTTTTTTCGCGGGAAGTGTTCCAAGGGTCCTCACACAGTAAAAAAAAGTCAGTTTTACCGCAAGGGTGAGGCGAATAGTGCGATAACAGCAAACATTATTTTGACACAAAGTATGGGCAACTAGCTGTTTAGTTCTAAACAGCCACTTCCTCGTACACACAGCACTAACTTACCTTCATCGTGAGCACACAAATCATGTCATGGAGCGGCAGGGGCCTTCTTAGAAACATTGACGATATCCTACATAAACACTTACCAAACGTGCTGTGTGTAGAAAAGACACACTTAAAATAAAAAAACACCAACTTTCCACGTAACTACATTATTTTCCGAAAGGACCGTGATTATGCCGTGTCATCATCTGGAGGTGTTGCCGATATAGCAAATCAAGGGATGGCTTGCAAACACTTTCAGCTCCAAACGTCCCTTTAGAGTGCGCAGTGGCTGTTCGAGCTGGCCTTTTCGACAAACTGATCACAATTTGTTTTCTTTGCGTACTTCCGAGCTATCAGCTACAAAAACGTGATTTCCTGTCTTTAATGAATGAACTTCCAGAACCCTATCATCTCTTTGGAGACTTGAATGCATATAGTACGCCATGGTGTGACTCTCGTTTCGACGCGCATGGGTTGGCCGACAGAACAGTTTCTTTTTTTTTTGGTGCGTGTCTTCTCAATCGAAAAGAACTAACCCCTTATAACCTCGCTAACTATACCTATTCCTTCATAGAACTAAGCATAGCATCTTCATCGCTTGTGCCTCTACTCCCATGGAAAGTAATCAGTAAGCTCTATGAAAGTGGAAAATTTTGCGTGTTTTTGAGCACACTCACATAAACTGAATGTCCGCCACAGGTTCCCAAATGGAAAGCTTACTGGGAACAGTTATATAATAAACCATTACTCGTTTAGGTTGGACTGGCATGCGTCCTTAGGCATTTAACGCTGTCGTCGGCTACTTCAGAGGTTTTCCGATTGATGCTGCAACAAAATGCATGCCATAAACAAATGGACACTCTGGAAAATGACGTGTGCCACGGTGAAAATCTGAATGTTGGAATGCGTGCAGACAGCAAAACAAAGCACGGAGGCTGCTTCGGGGTTCACCCACCACTGAGAATCTTGAAAGCTTCAAGAAAATGAAGACTCAAGGCAGCTGCGAAAACGCGCTGGCAGGCGAGGAGAGAAAGTTTGCAGAAGTTTTTTGTAAGGCATCAATTTGTATACACATGAGGGCAAAGTGTGGAACATGGTTCGTAGGGTAGCAGAAAAACACCCATATTCACTCTCTCTAGAAGACGCACAAGGCTACAGCTTAGAAGACCATGCAGGCGAAATTTTAGGCGCCTACTTCGAACAGGTGTCCAGCTCGTTTCACAGTTCTGAAGCCTTACAATGATACAAAACAAGATAAAAACAGAAATTAGAGCGTAAATCGACAAAACACAAGGCAATCATGAACCTCCCCCGCTTTCTTTCTTTTATTATTGTAGCAGAGCTACGGGCATCGCCAAGTTGCTGCAATAAGTCCGCTTCAGGCTTTGACCGAGTCGCGCATGAAATGCTAAAACATCTGCCCAGTGAAACTTAAAATGCCCACCCTTCTCTTCTGGGTCATTAGCCGAGTCCATCCTCAGCCCAGAAGACTTTGAAAGCTCTGCTACGCTTTTTGCGGACAACTGGCCTCAGAAACGGACTTTATTGTCTTATACTCTTTGATGTTGCCTTTCCTTTGCCGCTATCTTATTTTGCAATTTTTCTCTCTCTTCGCAACATTTCTTTTAATGATCTTTTATTCCCCTTACCCCTTTCACTAGAACAGTGTAGCCAGCCGGTCTAAGAACTGGCTAACCTCCCTGTCCCTCCGCTTAAACTCTCCTCCTCCGCCCATCCTTCTCTGTATAACTCTGTTTGGTTTTCCGGCAAGATCCCAAATGCTTAGAAAGAAGCCATTATTGTTCCTTTTGAAAAACGGGACAATGACCCATCTGTAGTTTTCGATTACAAGCCTATCGCCCTTACCAGCTGTCTGTACAAGGTCTTTGAAAAGATGATAAATGGAAGACTGATACATTTTCTCGAAACAAACAGTCAACTTGACCCGCACCAGTGCCGGTTTAGAGAAATAAAATCCACCATGGACCACCTTATGCGTATCGAGGCACAAATCTGTGACGCTTTCGTCCATAACCATTTTTTTCTTTCTGTGTTCTTCGATATAGAAAAGGCCCACGACACTACATGGCGCTTCGGCCTACTGCGAGACCTCTCACATTTAGGTGTGTGTAGCCGAATGTTTTTGATAATTGAAAGGTATTTGTCCAGTCGGACATTCCATGTTGGAGTGGGCACTGTTCTGTCTGAAATATTTGTGCAAAAGACAGGAGTGCCGTGAGGAGGTGTATTGAGTTGTGCACTTTTTACAATCAAAATGAATTCCTTGCGCATGTGGATCCCCCGAAAGAGGTTTCATTGCTGATATGTCGATGACGCACAGGTAGGCTTTAAGCCATGGAATCTTACAATGAGTGAGTGGTAGGTTCAATTGGGCTTGAACAAAGTTTTCAAATGGGCAGACGAAAATGGGTTAGAACTGAAACCATAAAAAAGCACTAGCGTCTTATTTTCCTGAAAGAGAGGCGTTCATCCTGATCCGGATGTTCACCAGCATGGTCAACGTCTGTCTGTAGAAAGCGACATAAAGTCCGGGGCTTAATAATAGACACCAAACTAACATATCAAATACATAAAAAACAAGTGAATAATAACGCGAATACTCTAAAGGTATTATCACGCACGCTGTGGTGTAGTGACAATAAGTTTCTCATGAATCCATGCAATAAGCCTCATACGTACGCGCCTAAATTACGGGCCAATAATATACCAGTCTGCAATACAAACTGCCCTAAAGATGCTCGACACTGTTGAACATCTTGGAAGTCGTCTTTCTACAGGTGCTTTTCGCACTAACCCTATAGAAAGTCTGTACATTGACCCGAACGAGTGGTCACTATAGATCTCCAGAGATCCTACCTACATATCCTTTATATACTTTCTCAACATAGACGTGAACAACGAACGCTCTGTTCACTCCACCGTCAATGAATTAACCAGTTCTGTCCTGTTTGACAACCGCCCTGCCATAACACAGCCCTATGCACTTCGTGACAGAAGCCTTGCCGAGGCAATGGGTGCACCACTCAGTGAACACCGTTTGGCTGCTCCAGCTGTATATGCTCTGTCATGGCAGCGACAGCTCATAGATTGCGATACGCCCTTCGTTTAAGTTACTAAAAGCGCGTCTGTTGCATGTATTCATACACACTTCCTTGAAATCCACCATAATTATTCGTGTCGGAAAGTTTTTACTGATTTTTTTTTCAAAGACTCGCGCTTCTGTGTCCTACGCAGCGGTTGGCCTATCCCTTTTCCGATGTAGGTGTTTTGCACCCCAATTCGAGCATCGTCACCGCAGAGGCGTACGTGATATTGTCGGTCATAAAACATATCAAAGAATGAAAACTGTCAAAAGCTGTGATATGTACTGATTCCCTAATCGTGGCACCGTCTCTGAAAACCCTTAAAAACACACGAGCACTGTCCTTGTCTCTGTGTCCTCACTTTCATGCACGATCTACGCACACAAATAGCATGTCATAGTCTGCTGATTGCCAGGACACCGCGAGATTCAAGGAAAAGTGTTGGTGGATTAACTAGCTCTTTTCGCCTACGAGAACGCCACCGCTAATACATTTATAGTGGTACCTGCACTTGACTACAAACCCTTCCTCGAACAAAAGCTGAGGGATTATTGGCACCGTTTATTGGGTAGGCAAGCACAAAATAAGCCTCACCTCATCAAGCCGCATCTCGCGAATTTGCCGCCAATATCGAAGTCGTGCTACACAGAAGCAACACTTACGAGATTAAGAATGGGACATAAACAAACTACACAATCACACATTTTGTCCGGTGCGGATCTACCTCTATGCAATAAGTGTGGTGAACCACTCGCTTTGCTTCATATTTTAATACAGTGCAAGCAATTAGCTACAAGTGAAAAAAAAAACACTCTCCAACGGCCCTTCCGGCACCAAATACCCTTGCACTCATCGATGTTCATAGGTAGGGAACTGCTTTTAGGGGCGAAACTCCTTATAGCGGCACCCGTTCATCCCCCGTAGTATGTAACAATTGAGTATAACATTTTGACCTCCACGGTGGTGCCGGTGAGAGACTTCTCTGCGTTCTTGAACAAGAAAAAATAGTGCTCAATGTATACACGTCAATGGCTGCTAATGGGGAATGAGAGACAGGAGCATTCGGCTTTTAGTTCACGCGCACGCTGCGATCACCATTAGCAGTCATTGGCATGTACATTGAGCACTATCTGACAAGAAAGGGTTGCTACGTTATACTCGCTGGGTGTAACCTCCTCAGCTTTAGAAAGGTTTAGCGAGCGTTGAGCCGCAGGGCCATGAATACAATGAACTAGTATATACCATGAATGAATTCGAGGTGGTTAAAGGGGGGAAGCAGATACGAAGCGCAAGCCGTAAGAAATTAAAAGCTGAATCATCCTGTCTCTCATTTCACATTAGCAGCCACTGGCATGTACATCGAGCACTATCTGACTGAAAAATTTTGCTACGTCATACTCGCTGGGCGTAACCACATTGGTTTTCGAAAGGTTTAGCGAGCGTTCGGCCGCAGTGCCATGAATACAGTGAACTAGTATATACCACGAACTCGAGGTGTTTAAAAGTGGGAAGTGGACCCGAAGCGCAAGCCGTAAGAAAGTGTGCGTGTGCCACCTCTCGTTTAGTCCTTGGAATGTCCGCTGGATGGCGGTGCTTCTATATGGGGAATATATGATGAAAATATGCGAGATGGAGGTACTTGGAGTGTTGAATAGATGGACGAACGGACCCATAGACAGGTGCATGGATGGACGCATGAACGGACGCAGGGGCGGCTGCATCGACGAACGCAGGGACGGACGCACGAACAGACGCACGCACGGACGGGCTGATGGACGCATGGATGGTCACACGACGGACGCATGGACGGACGGAAGCAAGAATGAATGGACGGACGAATTCTTCGCCCCACTCTCTATCATTCACTCTGTGGATATGCTGCCATTTTTTTTTAGTTATCATTCTTTGCGTTTTTAAAGGATATAAATAGTTTTCATGGCATATTTCCAGGCACCTTCGTAGCACGACCTGTAGAGGCTGCTCCTGCATTGCAACATTAAAATAGCATCTGCCTCGCGACCTCTGGACACAAGGGCTATCGATGAGGCGTTCGTTCTTATGCCATAACCCTCATTATATATTAAACGACCACTGCCGTTCATTCGTGTGACACGCATTTCATGTCACCTTCGTGATTTTAAGTAATTATATGTTTTGTCTGCCTGAGGGCGTGCAGTTTTAGGCCTCTATTCAGCCACGTAACAACACCATAGTTCACATCGTCAACATGTCACCGCAAAACACATATTTGAGTTTGAGTTTGACTTTATTCAACCACGTGACAAGTACACGAAAATACACTGTACACGTGGTTCGGTGCGAAGGCAAAAAGCTGCATTTCACAGCTTGACTGGCCCCTTCACCCAGAAAAAAAACTAAACTACAAATTTACAAAAAATTACAAAAATACAGGCAGCGGAAAGCGACAATACAAATAGAAACACGCATGTGGCCTACGACAGCAAATAATAGAATCACAACTCTAAAATACATACAAAAATATTCATAACAAAGCAATGCATGAAAGAATAAAAACTGAATAACCATTACAGAAATCACCCAACATTCATTTAGAACACAATCAGCACATCCGATTTAACATTTCAGTTTTAGACAATTTACGCAGATTATCAGTTCTTAGTTATATTATTAGCTATTTTAATGTATTTTTTGTGGTGCTCTTTGGCCAATTATGACCTTTAGGCCAATAAAAACCAGATATCATCATCGTCATAACGTTACAACCAAATGCCGAAATATCTATTGTTTTTTTTTTTCTTCTTGAAAGTGACGAAGAGCCTTTCGTCGTGTTACAATAGAGTAAATACAGTAGTTCAGGGCTGAACTAACTAGCCATTAGCGTGAATATCTCTGTATGAAAAATTAAAAAGAATTGCCTGGTTTCGCGTTTCTATTTAGTCACTGTTGTAGGTCTGAACGCAGAACGGTAGCGGAGGAAGGCACAGCTGCGCGCTCGACAGAAACCGAAACCGAAACGTTTCTTTTTCATTTCCGCACGATCGCGGTGGCGTCGAGCCCCTCTACGCGCCTGTACGGCGGGGCCGTGGCAGCCGTCGGAACAGTCAGTCGGTGCATCACGAGCCGACGAGACCGATGACGACGAAGTGCGGCGGCGCGTGCCCCTCCCATTGGCTGAGCCGGCCCAATAGGGGTGCTCGGGAAGCCGAAGGCAGCCGTCGGGCCAGTGCCAAATTCGCCCAGCTTCCTTGACCGTGCGTACACGCTGCGTGCGTTTTTTTTTTTCCTTTTTAACCCTGTGCCCGACACCCGACGTGAACTGGAAGGCCGAAGACCATCGTCCACCCACGTGTCGTCCTGAAGCCATCGACGGATCGACCGGCTGATCCTGTCGGACCACAAGGTTCGTTCAACGTTTCCTGTGCAGTCAGTGAGGGATGACTTCTATATTCGTATAAAAAAACGAGTATGGCATATATTTAGAGTATTATACTGAACTGAAGCAATAAGTCATTGCCTGTCCTTTGACATACCCAGCCTCTACAGACCACTGTAGTTTCATGCACTTGCAAGGGCTTCGTTTCACGCGGAGGGTAGGTAGACACTTCGTAACTTTTCGGTGGGCTAGCTATTCCTTACTGGGATGGTTACGCATCTCTTTAATTCAACAATGTCGGGAGGGATGGGCCAACCAAAGTGAATGCGGTCGTCAGAAGTGCGCTGTTTTTATATGCGTTCGGTGTCCCGTATCTCCGCGTGCAAACGCAGGCCTGCGTTGATTGCGCGATGAACCTGACAGTCAAGCGACGTCGATAGTTTTGATAAAACACGAATGCGGTAGTAAAGAGCACAAGCGCTTGCTTTTGCCGCCATACCGAGTACAAAATGGCGACCTCAAGCAGCCTTCACACAAACGTGTGTATGGAGCCATATATACCGTCCTCATGGCAGCACAATCGCTGCCTTGTGAACGTCGTAAACTGAAAGTTTCTGTGTTATTTGGTGATTACGTGTAGTGGTGCTGGGGCGCCGCATCCCCCTTTTTTTTTTGCGACCTTTGTGTTCATGAATGGCGTTGTTAGACAAAATTTCGATGGCAACAACCCGAGCGATTACCGTTAGGGTAGCTGTTTTGCTGGTGACTCGATTTATTTCTCTTGATTTGTTTCCTTGAATAACTATTATATTTGCATCGTTGAGTTAGGCTGCATTACGTTTCCCGCTCAGAAGTCCCTGGAATAGCCAACGCTCTATCAAGTCTTCAATTGAAAACGCCATTCGCTCGAGAGTGCCCTGTTTCTGAACGTGAAGTGGTCCTCATCACTGTCTGTGTACGAGGCTGGGGTAATTAGGCGGGCATTGTGAGCGCAGAGTATTGGATTGCTCTCACCACCGAAAATAGAGCGTGGGTTCGTTGCCGTTCAGCATGTTTGATTCTCGGAACAGGTGCGCGACACTGCTTTTGTTGTTTTGTTACTGCTGGCTTGCTTTTTGTTTTTTGTTTCGTTTGGCATTCCTCAACCTGCTGCGACATGCGCGCTGCGATCAAGGAGGATTAAAAAAAAATTGCTGGAGTGGAAATGATTGCGCAGAAGTGAAGCCGTTTCTCTGGCAAGGTGGCGGTTGTGGCGGCCATCTTACTAGGGGCATGATAAAGTATCACCGTTCAGTGATTAAAAAACGAAGCGTTTCCCTCACGCGCAATGAGTTTAATGTGGGAACTTTTTCGGGCCACATAGTGCTCAAAGTGCGTCTTAATGTTACTAGTTTTTCGCAGTGAGCCTCCAATTGGAGGCAAAGTTCTTTGAATATTCAGTCATCCATACTTGTTTCTGTGTGTGATTTTGTCGGGAACAACTATCCTTTAATATAGAACTAACGTAGCATTTATATAACGTATCAAAGCTACTTGATCTTTAAGTGGGCACCATCAGAAAAGAGCATGTTTCCGCCATCTTGGCAGTGGCAAAAGGTGGCTTCACTTCTGCTGGCAATGCATCGCAGGAGCTTCCACTCCAGAAATTCTTCTTTAATCCTCCTTGGCTGCGATTCATGCAAACCGGCGTCATGAGCACGACGAAGGTGTATATGTGTGTGTCGCGTTCAAATTGAGCTCCGATGTTCGTCCTTTCGTTGGCTTTAGTTTGAAATTGCAAAGCGCGCCACCCTGGGTTTCGAAAGCTGCTTTGAGTACTTGAAGAACCGAGATACGCCGCTACACGACGGCATGCGCTGACGTCATCCCTGCCGCCACATTTGGCAACCAGCACGATAGAAACATGAACGCGTAAATGTCACCGAGAGGATATGTATATATAGAGTGATGTAGTGGACGGCGTCCACGACCTGCGTATTACAGCTGTTCGTGAATAGTAAACGTTGAAGTCAAGAGAGGATGACCGGTTACCTTCGCACGGGCTTTTCATACGGCCTAAACAAGCACGTATACAGAGAAGAGGGGAGGAGACTGGTCAGTTGTGAGTCTGTGCATATCCAGTCTTCTTCCCTCTCCTGTATTCGTGTTTGTTCAGCGGACTAGAAAAAAAAGTCTTTGGAATCAACGTTAACAAACAAGCCCGACATGGTACTCTATTTTCAGAGGTACCCCTCGCCATGGAATTTCATATGAATACACTATAAGGGACTGCAGGGCTAGTTTCTATGGGAGCTGCAACGCATTCCGCTTCAGCCATGATGAAAATTTGGGGCAGTACACGGATTTGTCCAATACTCGTTCTTTAAGCCCGGTTTGGTTCTGCGAGGCGTGAATCTACTTGGCCGCAGGACAAAATTCAGCAAGTGTAAGCAGTTACGCTTCACCGCTGTGACTTTTTAGCCTTACCAATTTGAATCAACCCATGAAGTCCACAACGTTCCGTTTCTTTTACGTGGAACAGAACCAAAACGCAACAATAAACAAATTCGTGCGTTACAAGCCCCGCAAGCACAAAGAATAAGCAAATCCGTGTGCTACCCATCATTTTCATGGTGGCTGAACCATTGCAGCGCCATAGTACCCTCTATAGTTAATCTTAGGAAACTATATGGCCCTCAAGGGGGTCGTTAGGTCTTGTCCTTTCTGGCTAGTTATGCAAGGATCCAAACAGCAGTGAGACCCTTCTTTTGGTTGAAGCTACAGTGATAGTATACACTGCAGGTGAAGCAGTAGTCTACTCTATTCTAGAGCTCTAAAACACGTGCGTTAATTTGTCGCCTACCCGAAACAAAGTTCCCGACAACGTCGGGATGGCGTCGCAGACAAGTTCACAATAACACCACAGATTAGCGAAGGTTTTGACGCCATAATGACGGCACTGAACATGACTTCGCATCGTGACGTCATCTCATGACATCAATGCTTGGTCGAAGGTGTCCCGACACAGCAGGCAGTTCAAAATCACTGCAGGGGAAGAAAGCCCCAGAAGGAAAGTATCAAAACACTATATTGGACACGAAGGCTATAGACACTGGGGGGGGGGGGGATATTCCTTGACTAGTTCCCACATTTCAAAATGGATTTATAGAAAAAAAAACACAACGGGAAACAAAAAACGTTGAGGTACACCACGATGGGACACGCTGTCACTTGCAACTGATCAAAATATGCTTGAAACACAACTTTAAAAACACCGGCAAACATCTTGCGTGTACGTGAAACAGCCATACGTCTTATAAAACAAAATCTTGACGAGTTCTCACAGAACCACTGTGTTTCGCGTTTATCGTTGATTTTGTTATCCATTACATTATCTTTGGCTGTGTTTCCATTCTTAGACAGCACGTGGACAGTCTACGCAGACTGCTTAGAAGACATCACCGAGCCCATGCTGTCCGAGAATTAGAACCCGTTTGGACGGCTTTTACGTGACGAGGTCAACGAGGCGCCACCTCGATTCGAGAAGAAAAAGCAAAAAAAAACCCAACGTAACAGCTGTACCTTCAGACTTACTTTTGTTTTGAAATCTAAAAAAATATGAAACTTTACTCACATTGACCTACTGGAGAAGCGTCTGCTTGTGTGCAGACGACCATTCCGGCGAGATCCCATCTATCTGAGTGATTCGCGGAGCCACCATTTTGTTTAGACAGCAAAGTAGCCTGCATCGTATTTGCCTACGATGCGGTCTTCTCGGAGCTGTCCATTTTGCCGGCTACGTGAGAATTGCAATCGGACTTAAGATGGCCGCCGTCCATTTAGCTGTCTATTTAGCCATCTACGATGATCACTGGAACACACACTTTAGTGGTGCAGTGCCTGTCCTGCGCTTCTTACTCTCTGTACTCGTCCCATGTGAGCTCCATGAAGCAAAGATGAACGTATACCAATGTGTTAGATTTTTAAGTAATCAACGCAGTAGACTGAGAAGACGAAGAATTCGATGAGTTTCACTTACAAGTCGTCCTAGGCGAACGTATAGGCAAACCTGTAAGCTTTCGATTCCTCCAGCTCGTCCGGCTTTGCTGAGCTTCGGAAAAATAGTCAGATTGATTGATTTGTGAGAGTAAACGTCCCCAAACCACCATATGAATATGAGAGACACTGTATTTTAGGACTCCAGAAATTTCAACCACCTAGGCTCTTTATCTTGCAACCAAATCTGAGCACATGGGCCTACATAGTTTTTGCCTCCATCGAAAATGCAGCCGCCGCAGCCGGTATTTCATCCCGCGACCTGCGGGTCAGCAGCCGAGTACCTTAGCCACTATACCACGTGGCACGGCGGGGCTCAGAGAAAAAAGTCACAGCTTTGCCGCAAAAGCGAAGCAATGAACGCGATACCAACAAATTGGAAGGAAGGTCACGCACACATTGGCAAGCAGATTGAAATGTGCCCCGCGTTTCTCATGCACAAAGAACGAACGAAACGTACTCACAGGTACAGATTAACGCGAATAAGCGTCTAAGTTTTTACTTCACTGTGTCCGAAAAGCGCGCCCCTTTTGTAAATGGAGGCTGTGCAATGATTGCAGTGACCATTGTGCGCCCTGTAACTACAACAGAATCGTTCCGACGAAGCTCGAAGGCTAGCCAAGACGTACGATTCTCCCCACTGCAAGATAAGGGGCGCGATTAAGCGTACCCCCACCCCTAATCTCTACGTGGGCCAAAGTACACGTGAGAGATGAGAGCCGCCGCGCGCTCACTGCGCCGTCTTGCTGATAATGCTGAAAACACAATACTCCCCCCCCCCCCCCGAGATGCCCAGCAATAGTAGTAAGTGGTAGATATGAATAGCTTGCCGTTTGAACGTTGAAGGTGGTACCTCTCGGTGGCTTGGATTCTGCTTTCGGCCACGGTAGTGAACGGACGCAGGATGCAGGGCTCCGTCGGAGCGGCTTCAGCGGCCCTTGAGGGCTGCGGTAACAGGTCAACTGAAGAGTACCAAGTGATTCTGCCTCATCTGCCAACAGGACGCGTTGCCTTACATACTGTGTTTTTGCATCGCTTCTGTTGTCTATGTTATTGTTTACAGTGACTTATATTGATCTGTGTACCTAGGGCAAAACCGGTAATAAAGAAAAAAAAAAACCTCTCTGTGGATCAGTGGTTAACGCCTCGCATTTACAACGCGGAGGTCCCACGTTCGATTCCGCGCGCCGGAGTCTTTTTTTTTCCTTGGCTTTTTTTATTTATTGAGTTTTCATATATGTCGATACGTATACATATACGGTGCATGACATCGACGCCCACGCCGACGCTGGCGGCAAAATCCAGCCGGGAGTGTTCATATAGTTACTATCGCAATAATATGCACAGAGTATGATACACAGCACCGTGCGAAAGCGTCGAACCTACCTACGAAAACCTCTGCACGCTCTTGTCGGCTGACAGACAGGACTGTCGGCGTCAATAGGAGAGGGGAGACTATCCTTCTGTTGGGTGGCACTATTTATAGCTGAACTGCACGATGGCGAATGCGCCGCGTTCTGACACTTGTTTGCAGCGTCACATGTGAACGCGCGGCAGCAGGCGTGTCGTGGTACGGGTATGTGCAATTTTCTAGAGCAATGGACAGGCCTCGGAATATTGCACTTATGGCGCGGAAATAGGTTGCGGTCATTGCGGCTAACATGAGGATCATTTCTAAAAAAAGTGGCTTTTGTATTGACATTGTGTGTTAATTCTTAGTACGCTTTATTTCGCGCCGTTTAAGAAGTACCGCAACAAATTTTGAATATTTTCGGATTGTTGTTCAATAGGAGCACTGGTATTGGGAACCCTAAAGAGAACACTGTGGGGCCGGGGAACGCGTCGCATGTATATTTAGTACCCCTACCTTAGTAAGGCACTTTTCATTTTGATATGGAAGTGGGTGGGGGGGGGGCTTCCACATGACGTGTAATGACAGGTTGAATCAATGGGACACAGCAATTGCAGCGTAGAAGCGCTGCATCTGCCATGTTCTTGCGGTGCACGTAAACAACGATGAGTGAGTTGTGTCGCGCAGCCCGAAAAAGTTATTTCAGTGATACAGGCTGCGATCAGGACGCAGAGCTCACAAAATCTCAGTGCTACTGTGTGTGGACACGTTGGTATAATGTCCATTTTCGCGCGGTTGGCTTTCAGATGCTCAGCGACAAAAAAAAAAACTTTAAAACTGATTTAGAACAAAAAACTTGGCAGATCACATGCACTTTAGGAATCGATGTTATGCGAATAATGCGCATTTTTTTGTTGAGTGACACGTTACAAAGGTTCGAAATGTACACACACACACACACACACACACACACACACACACACACATATATATATATATATATATATATATATATATATATATATATATATACGCACAGACATACGTTAAATAGCCGCATATGCTTTATATCACAACTTGTTTACAGTTGCGTAACGACGCCAACAGCAACATGGATATTAGCAACACCGGAAGCGGTATAGGGTGATAAGCTTCTGCTCGCAAGGTCTTAGCCCTGGACACTGTTACAAAAACAAACTTAAGTGGATGACATCTGACTATAATATATGTCAACCCGACAAGACGGCTATGTCATAGAAGTTCATATGTAATGGTTATAAAATTGAAAAGCCAAGAGTACAACCACAATCGGTGTTTCACGAAAATTAGGGTCTATTTGAAAGGTAGTAAGGTAGTTACGAGACATAGCGTGTCTTTGTGGTAGAATACTTGATCGCTACGCAGAATACCAGGGTTCGCTTTCTGTGTGGCAGAACTGTCTTGACGCTGAAGCGTTAAGTTACCCTCGTGTGTTCTCGCCGTATACCTGAGTATATGTGTCCATCACCAGTGGCACATACCTGCATACCAGTGAAACACAACTGCCACCGGGTATGTGCCTCTGTTTTTTTCGAAAGTGTTTGATGACACACGCCACGAGATTGTGACATTATTCTTGCCGTAATTAGCGCGTCGCATTCGTCAAACCATGTTACCCTCCCATACTAATTTTGGTGTACGCCAACTTTAGGGGGCGATCATGAGAGCACCCAGAAATAGGTGGCTAAACAGATAGATTGATTGATATGTGGGGTTTAACGTCCCAAAACCACTATATGATTATGAGAGACGCCGTAGTGGAGGGCTCCGGAAATTTAGACCACCTGGGGTTCTTTAACGTGCACCCAAATCTGAGTACACGGGCCTACAACATTTCCGCCTCCATCGGAAATGCAGCCGCCGCAGCCGGGATTCGAACCCGCGCCCTGCGGGTCGCTAAACAGATAGATAGATAGATAGATAGATAGATAGATAGATAGATAGATAGATAGATAGATAGATAGATAGATAGATAGATAGATAGATAGATAGGCAGGCGCTCAAAGTGCTTACAGTACGCAAAGAAATGCTTCGTATTTAATGCTTTGTACGTGTTGTCTGACTCCGGAGTGTGGAGAGCGTTAACAAGTTATTAAAATCCGTACTCAAATCTTTGGTGCTCGTTCGCAATCAGTAAAATGGAACATTTCGGTGAGTTGGGACCACGTCGTCTTAGCTAGAGCACCACTGACGAAACGAAATGAGAAACACGTGTATTATTGCCAAGCTTCATCAAGTTGCCTGACAACCTTAAAAAACAATTTTTTGGTGGACCCCATGTCGCCTGATGTGACTCATCGTGATTTTATGACGTCAGAAATTGCGTGATCAGTGGCATCATGACGACGTCATGAGGTGTCGCCGTCATGTGACCTTATCTTACATCGTTCTGATGGACGCCACCGCCACCGGTAACTTTTCACGTTCGATTTGAAATCTGGGGTTTCTGCTTTGAGAAAAAAAAAATGCGCCACTTTTCAGAGAGATACAGAATGGTGAATTTAAGCACGGGTTAGGACCTAGTCGAAAAATCCTCGAATATGGGTGAGTTAAAGAACAGGTCTCCGCACAAAACTCGAACCGGGCACCAAAACTAGATACCACGCTTGCATTAACTGCATTGGAACAGCGCTATCTTCAAGCCAGCGATATGACATACTGTAATTGACAGCTCGCATATTATTACCGTTATCGTAGAGTATTACTATGTTCTTGGAGGCTTATTCATTTGAAATCTTAGGGGCGCATTCGGGCCCCTACGGAGTGGTCTTTATACTTGATTTTTGTCGCTTTCAATATAATAGTAGGCACACATTGCAAAACCGTCACAGAATTCTTTATGGCTGTGTTTTTGAGTGTGAAATTTCATGCTCTTCAAAGTTGAGATTTATGTGTATAATAGTAAAATACCATGTTAGTCTCAAAATATTCGTAATACCTGTAAATGCTGTACTTCAAGTGGATATACAATATAAAATCAGCTAAAAACCAGTGCATTCGTTGCCAAGAACAGAAGCTTTATTCGATCCCCGCGCATCGAGCAGGTAGCTGAGAGCTAACATGTTCGTCTTCAGAGTAGTGGAAGTAAAAAAATGACCGTGAAGTTATTTTTTATAATAATAATAATAATAATGATAATAATAATAATAATAATAATAATAATAATAATAATAATAATAATAATAATAATAATAATAATAATAATAATAATAATAATACGTTCAGTCGATGCCTTTCTCTTTGCAGTGCGATCAGCCTTGCGTAACTGTGCAGGGAACGAGTCTGTACCGGCAGGGAAGCTTATCAGGGGCACCGTGCTGTTTTCAAAAAGAGCCATTCGGACAGTGGCGCCGTCTCGCTTCAGAAAATGTGCGGAAGTCGTTTAGCTAGGCATGACACGAGATGGGGACGCGCGATGTAAGCGACGAGAGCGTTTTCAGAAGAGGCCCCCGCTACGGACTCTGAAAGTATTGTGCTTTCTACATTCTTTGACATATACGGCGTGCCACGGTGCAAATTAACCGAGGTGATGTCCTTTACCGGAATACTGTCAATGGAGACTTCGGTAAACACGGTGCAAAAAGGTTCTCTTCTTCTTCATCCGCCTGCTTTGTTGTCACCCGCCATGGTAGATCAGTGGTGGTGGTGGCTCGGCTCATGACCCGGAGGTCGGGGGTTTGACCCCGGCCACGGCGGTCACATTTTGACGGAGGCGAAGTGGCAGAGACCGGTGTACTGTGCAATGTCAGTGCATGGTAAAGAACCCCGGGTGGCCCAAATTTCTCGAGGTCTACCACAACGGCATCTCTCATAATCATATCGTGATATTATTATTATTATTATTATTATTATTATTATTATTATTAATATTAATATTATATATTATTATTATTATTATTATTATTATTATTATTATTATTATTATTAAAAAGAGACACTAAAGGTAAAAAAATATTACATCGATGTTGATTGCTGAAATAGCAGTTTAAAAACCTGGTAGTGCTACTTTGTGCCAAGCAAGAGCTTATTTTTAAATAAAATCACAATTTAGTGGTTGGCATCTCGTTAGCGCACTTCAAATCCCCCGCCTGAAAGTGGCCTTCTCAGGTCAGTGTGCCATGCACAACGTTGCCCGGCTTTACTGCGCGGCCGTGGAGACTACTAGCAGCAGAGCGAAAATAGCGGGAGACACAACAGCAGTAACAACCATCGAACCATTTTTAGCCATGGCCTCTGCGATGGTAGGCGCGCTTGGTTCAACTGGAACCCGGTAGATGGCATGGCATCTAGAACAGAGCAACAATTTACCGACAGGTCGTGTTGTGTATTTGTCACAAACCAGTCTGAGCACAGAAGTGTGTAAACTTGTACAACAGTGCCGTTTTAAGAGCGAGAACTTCGCAGGTGCTTTACTGGCGGCGTGGCCAAAAGACCATTACTGTCGGGGCCGACGAAGTGATATGGGTGCCCGCAAAAGGTGCCATTTCCTGCGTACGATTGCGCAAACGCGAACAACTTTCGCTTATCGGTGCACGTTCGCAGCACGCGGGAACAGTTTATGGCGTATCTTTAGAGCAGAGGCGTTGGGGGGGGGGGGTTGCTTTCGGCTTTTACGTGCATGCATTCTCCCGAACATCTCCAGGTATCCAAAAAAAATGTCGTGTGAGGAATCGGAATGTTTCTGAAAACTGGGCTTGTAGGTTATGCGTTAAATGGGCTGTAAGAATTTCCAGCAAAAAAAAAAAAACAGAAGCAAGGGCGAAGACAGGCCCCGCCGCGGTGGTCTAGTGGCTAAGGTACTCGGCTGCTGACCCGCAGTTCGCGGGTTCAAATCGCGGCTGCGGCGGCTGCATTTCCGATGGAGGCGGAACTGTTGTAGGCCCGTGTGCTCAGATTTGGGTGCATGTTAAAGAACCCCAGGTGGTCGAAATTTCCGGAGCCCTCCACTACGGCGTCTCTCATCATCATAAGGTGGTTTTGGGACGTTATTTATCATACTACAAGTAACGTCCTCTAGTATCGTACCATTTGCATTTTTCAGCGTATATACATCTTGTTATATGTACAGGTACCGCCCTCTACGGCTGGCTCAAGAAGTAACGAGATGTGGCAACATACGATTACGATGGGACGCTCAACCTACACTTTAAAAATCTTCGCTCCTAAAAAAAAAGAACACGTGCGAATGCCGTATGGTGGAAGCAGTCTCTTTAACGCATCCTATATCGCGTGGTATATGGCAGAATAACTGCAGGTGTTAAAGAGATGCGAATTGAGCAATGAGTGGGTGTTTTAAAGGCTTTTAAAGTGAACAGCTGCGTAAGGTTCGCGTGTTGCTCCACGGACGCCCAGTGTGCGCCCTGCGCTGATTCGCAAAAGAAATATATATGGCGTGGTGGGCACTTGACTGCAGTTGCAGTGGGCATTCAATGATACTTTAAAACGGCCCATTTTACTCGCACAGTCGTTTGTTTCTTTACGGCAGGATTAAGGGATGCTTCTGAGAAACGAAGCAGGCGAACAGTTCAGAAGGCGATGCACACGATGCATGATTACGCTGCCGAAATCTGTTTTTAATGGTGAAACCGGAACGTTTTCCAATTTCGGTCCTTTGCGCATTCTTTTCCTTTTCCCCTTTAGTTGTTGGGCCAGTGTCTCTTGTACGTTTGTTTGCTTTCTTGTTTTTGCTGCAAATATTTTTTACTCAAATATGAATTTAAGGTGAACTTTCCTTTCCGTACATGCCATCAAGGCTGACTCACGCGGTATTCATCGACAGCAGTAGTGACAAGGCGCATAACACACTTTATGAAACATTTGTTCAAACGAACAAGCAAACAAACAAACAAACAAACAAACAAACGAGCAAGAAGAGTTTATTTCTGCGAAGGCAGTGACAATATGTCCTTTGATCCCAAGCTATATTTTTTACTGGAGCAATGTTAGTTTTGGCGCAACAAAAGAAAGCAACCAAGAAAAAAAAAATCATGTAGGCCTGATGGATGCAGGCCTGTTGGTTCTCACTTCGTTTGGTACGGCCTAAGAGTGTGGACACTACAGCGCAGCTGTGTTAATAGAAAGGACGTAATACTAAGTACAAAAATCATATGTTAATTGCACATGTAGATATGGTAAGTCCAGCAGACAGAGTGACAGAAATACTTTATTCGCTAGTGTGTTTGTAGCACATAAAACACGCTTACAGAAGCCACACGAATGGCTTTTTTAATGCAGTCGAGAACCGACGAATGATAATAGCCTATTATCTGAGTACTTGTTTTGATGGTGAGCGATATTTTAAATCAACGTATTCATTATCCGCGTAAAATGGAGTTAAAGGACCTCGAAAACAATAGCAAAAAATAATGCTGCCAAGTGCCGGAGCCTGCTCGCAAGTTTTTCGGTAAATCGCGAATTCGTGACATTCGACATTCAAGAGCCAATATTTCACCCCAAAAGATCCTAATTGAGAATTTCAAATATTTACTCGTATGTTACACAGTATTGGGACGTCCCTGTGGCAGGAGTCGTAACGTGTGATAAGTTGAGCCCTTGAAGCAGCAACAACACGGAATTATTTCTTTTTTTTCGCGTTGTAACCACGTTAAATAATAAACATCGGACATGACACATATGGAACATATCGTTAATATTGTTTCAACACAGAAGAGTCACGTATGTGCTGTGAGATTACTATATACGTTCAAACTTTACTTCAGTGATCCCTTGACTCAAGCACCACGGAATGCTATGGCAAAGTGGTCCTCAGCTAAGTTACTCGGCGCCGTCTGCATGAACACATACCTGCTCGTTCTTTACTTACTTTTCCCGCATTTGCCACCTTGGCTTTGTTTTGTACAACTTCGAACTTTCCCACTTTATCTTGTTTAGATTTTTTATATTCATGATACGCAAAGCTTGCAAAACAAAATAAATACTGTTTCTCGCCATTGCTGAAAAAGTGCGGCGCTCAAGCCTTATGAAGTGTTACTGCTTATTGTTTACTTCCAATACTACGCTGTGAACGTGGTGAAGCTTGGATAATGTAAGTAGGCTTATTTCTGTGTGAAGAAGAAGAAGTTGGGATATTAGTTGGGGTCGCGAACAACCTTTTCTTTTAATGATCGTCGTAAGAATGCGAACACATACACACACACACACACACACACACACACACACACACACGCACGCACGCACAAACGCACACACGCACACACACGTACACACACACACACACGCTGTGGTTATCACGCACTGAACGGAGCACGTGTCTACTTCCTTTTTAGATCTCGTGTCCTGATGTCACGGGGTCATGACCTGGACGAAGGAAGCAGTCTGTAATTACAAGATGAAACTATTTATTCGGTTGAACTTGTGGCCCGTAAACTTAAGGTCAGATTACAGCGATGCCCATTGGCACTGATAGCGGCGAGCAGAGCGTCGGCCGTCGATCAAATCCCGATGGCGACTCTAATCCCTTAATTCCGTATGAGCGTATGGTGCGGCCATATAACTGGCTCCAACTGGCGGATTGCTGATTTGCCACCATGTTCTTCAACACCACGCGTCCTGATAACGCCCACAATCCTTAAGCTCATACGAACTTACCGTGTTCTTATATAACTACCTCATATCCCTAATATATCATTCGGGCTATCCACGGGAGATTGGGATTACGGAGATTGAGGTTTCGCAGTGGTGGAAAGTGTTATTGTTATTTTACGCCAACGGACCTCTCACGAATACTTGTCACAGTAATCATTCTTTTTGTATGGGTGCAAATGCCAGATGCAGGCTCACACGAGGACAAGTGACACCCACTTGGAATGGCACTTTTATACACGGGGGTTTTTGTGAAAGGTGGAAATGGGCACGTCGAGGCTGGGACTCAAATACGTGAACCAAAGTTCGGGCATATTTGAAAGTTGTCTCTCATAGTGCGACAAGAAAAGAACGAAACCAAAAAAAATTGCCCGCAGCTTCCCTCGGGGGAACACTGAGGAGGATGCGGAGCATATAATTGGTTAACGGGGTGTTAAAGTGCGACTTACTTGGGTCGATGGCTAAATTGGTTAACGTGGTTGTGAAATGGGGTGTTAAATTGCGACTTAGTTGGGTCGATGGCTAAATTGGTTAACGTGGTTGTAGGAGGGGGTGTTAAATGAGTGAACACGTACACACGTATGCGAAAGGGCGGCGCTGGTCGAAGGGACGTCGATCATTGTGTTTGTGGATTCGTTGGAATTCATTTCACCGCGACCTTGGACGTCGACGCGCCGTACAAACCAACCGACGAGCGGCAACTGAGCGAGCGAGCGCCGACCTTGAGTATATATACAGCGCGACGGCGCATGCACTGTCAGCTGTCGAATGTTCGAGAAGGGGGAGAAGCGCAACGGCGCATGCGCACGCGTCAGCTGCCGATGTTCTCGAAGCGCGACGGCGCATGCGCGTGCGTCAGCTGCCGATGTTCTCGAAGCGTGACGGCGCATGCGCGCTACATTATACAGCTAGCGAATGTTCGTGAAGAGGAGAAGCGCACGCGGTGTGTAGAGGAGGAAGGGTGCACAGATGGTGGAGGAGTGAAGCGCGCGCGGTGTGTAGAGGAGGAAGGGATGCACAGATGGTGGAAGAAGGAGGAGGAAGCTTGCGGACGGCGCCGCACTAGAAGCCTCGAGTATTAGATGCTCCGCATCTAAAAGGGACCTGCTGTGTGCTTAATAGGAAAATTTTCATTCAAATATTGCACATGCTGCTGTGCAGCGCGATTCATTCTTAAGCTCTACGTCCAAAGTCGCTGACTGCTGGAAAAGTCATTTGTGCAATTGTGTTCAAAAGACAACACTGAAAGCAGTCAAATGCTTGAATTCAATTATTTGTGCGTAAGCGTTCCTTGTTCAAGTTTCCAGGGGAAACGTCTATCGGTATGGATATAGGTGTATGTGTGGACACGTACAAGGGCAACGTAACAAAAAAAAAAGACGTACAGTGCAGGAAGAATGTTCACTGCAGCTGCGTACTGCGTTTTTTGGTAAACACGTCAGCAGTAGTCCTCATCTGTCAAAATTAGCAAGTGTTGCTTAAACAGTTGCTGGTGGCGGCTAATGCTTTGTACGAATGACGGAATCGTGGCCGGTGTCGGCTGATTCTAGATAAATAACAGCTATGCTCGATGTGGTTGCCACTAAGTGATGTAGTTGTGCAGTTGAGCCGTCATCATCATCATTTTCAGCATGAGCTTGTCTTGTGTACACTGTAGGACGAAGACCGCTCTCAATAATTTACAACCCTTGCACTCTGTCCTGAAGAATAAAATTTCATTTTATGCTGGCCGTTTTTATAAATTCGTCGTTTCGGCTAAGTATACTCGGCTGCTCACCCGCTGGTCAAAGGATCAAATCCCGGATCCAGCGGCGGCGCTTTCGATGGAAGCGAAAATGCTGTAGGCCCGTGTGCTCCGATTTGAGCGCACGTTGATGAGTTCAGGGAGTCCAAATTTCCGGAGTCCTCCACTATACGACGTCTCTCATAATCATATGGTGGTTCCGGGACGTTAAACCCCACATAGAAATCAATCAATCAATTATTCAAATTCATCCTTTCATCAGATCTTTTGCCATCAACTACCGCATTTCCCGTCTTCCGTTCAACTGCTGAAAAGCCGTAAAAGTGTCAGTGAAGTGATAAACTTTTAGGAAATGCATACGCGTCATCTGGTGGTGCCCTCATCGAAACGTTGAAACCACCGCCCGAGAACTGTACATATGGTTAATCGGTGAAGCCGGAACGTGTTGCCTCGGTGTTCAGCAGTGGTTCAATGCTGATGATTCCTTAATGTATGTGTGTTTTCTATTATTTTGCATACGTCCAGAGTTTTCTTTCTGTTTGATGCGCCTGCGTTCCTTATGTTGCATACGTCAAGAATTTTTTTTTTTAAGTTTGATGCTCCTGCGTTCCATCCCTAATTTTTTTAGTTTTACTAGGGATGAGTTGTGGGGGCTGGCCCAATGTTTCTTGTACGTGTGCGCTAAGTGGGTTCTCTTGTTCACAGGATGGACAAATACTGGTTTTGTCGAGCCTTATACGAAAAGCCTGGCTATAAAACATAATCACTGCAGGGGTGCAAGCAGTTTTGCTGCAGACCGACCAAGGAAGAACGCAATTATTCCACTGCAGCGTCATGCTTGCGTGAACAGCTATGCAGGTGTTGACAAATACGGGACGTGACAGCACTGGTGTTGAAAAAAAGGGTTTCGGGACCGCACGTGTAGGGCACGCATCACTCACTATTCCAGGTGATCTGTTTGTGCGAAAGCTGCAGAACGCAACAGGGGGATTGAGTTGCGCAGCATCATCCGTGTGTTTTAAAGCTGGGAAACCAGCTGCTTATTTAGAGCACTCAAGCGCATACAGCACGTCTACCGGCGCAATTATGGCTGCCTTATTTTCACCGAATGTTTCCGTTTGTTCATGGCGACATTATTTTGGTTTATAATGTCGTACGGCGTCGCATGTCTTAAGCTGTCTTAATGTTCTAATAAGTAATTCTAATGTTTTAAATGCGAAGTATTTCTAAGCGAACTTCGGCGACATTGGGCGTATCTATCTATCTATCTATCTATCTATCTATCTATCTATCTATCTATCTATCTATCTATCTATCTATCTATCTATCTATCTATCTATCTATCTATCTATCTATCTATCTATCTATCTATCTATCTATCTATCTATCTATCTATCTATCTATCTATCTATCTATCTATCTATCTATCTATCTATCTATCTATCTATCTATCTATCTATCTATCTATCTATCTATCTATCTATCTATCTATCTATCTATCTATCCGCCTACGACGTTTAGCTCTCCCGGCCGTTTAGACAATGGTACCGATACCAAACTTAGTATGGCATAACATGACTGTATCGAGAACATATCTGACTAGTCATAACATGAAAATTATTACATGTATGTAATGAATGTCAATATTTACCGTTCATGGTCCGGCAGCTCTTGCAGTGGTTTCATTCACATGGCATGTTGCGAAACTTATATGGTATGACATTATTGCATGCTGAACACAACCAACAGACCCTAACATGAAAATCATGACATGCGTGTCATGTAAGATGACTACATGCCACGCTCACGATGCGCTCGCGGCCGTTTCACTTGCGTCACATATACTAAATTTAATATTACGGTACGTGAATGGATGAGGAAGGTATGTGACTTGTGCAAACATGATAAACATGAGATGCGTGTCATGTAACATGACAACATGCTACGCTTATAATGTGCTCACGGCCGTTTTGCTAGCTTCACATGTACCAAACTCGGTATAGGTAAACATGACATAAGTAAATTACACGTCCAAACATGATAGTCACGACATAAGTGTCGCGTAACAACATGACTTCATGCCACACTTATGATGCGCTCGCTCGCGGCTGTTTCACTAGCTTCACATGTGCGAAATTTTGTATTACGTGACGCCAATGGATGGCGAAAGTATGTGACTGGTGCAAACATAGTAATGACGAGATGCGTGCATTTGAGAACATGGCTACATGCCACTGTCAAGGCATCAAAACATTTTGACATGATTCGGTGCGCGTGCTCACCGGCGTTCATATCGTCGCGTCATGCCGGCGTTGCGACGCCAGACGCCGGTCCTGCTACATACTCGCAGGCGCACGCCACACTGCGTTGCTTTGACACATGCGCGTTTCCAGCGTCCGTCCAGCGTCCGTCCGTCACAAAAAGAGGGAGACGCAGTAATGTCTGGGTAACGCGTCGGCGTAGAGTAATGTTACTCTATAGCATCTGCACAAAATGCAGCATGTCGCCTTTCGCGCCGGTTGCCGTCTGGCCGCGCCGACGAACGCCAGACTATAGAGTGCTCGTGTTTTGCTAACGTAGCGTCAATGTGCCCAGCGTGCGTGCGCGTATATGCTACATTAGAGTATATTGGGCTCTTCATGATGCACTAATGGCCGTTTTGCTAGCTCCACATGTACCAAATTTGGTGTTACGTGACGTCAATCGTTGACGAAACTATATGACTGGTGCAAACATGAAAATCCTGACACGCGTGTCATGTAAGAACATGACAACATACCACGCTCATAGCGTGCTCACAGCCGTTGAGCTAGCTCCACATATACTAAATTTGGTATCACGTGACGTGAATAAATGACGAAGGTAAACGACACATCCAACCATGATAATCATGACACGGAAGTCATGCACGGCTTCATTTGCCTTCACCTCGTAACGTTGTGCTTATTTTAAAGCGATATATCAACATTCCTTATTCATGCTTCGCATATCATTCACTGTACGTGGGATCTGCCAATTTTTTTCATAGAGTCCTAATCAGCTGATACTGATTTGGCTGTACAACGGTATGGGACAGCGGTACAAGGACGATCACATACAGAAAACCATCGTAAGAGCGCAACTCAACACGACACAAAAGAGGACAGGTTCACACTACAAAGAAGGCACTGCCAACCCGCTTCATTGAAGGAAGATCCACACCTTTATACATCAACACCCAGCGCAAGGGCACTGGCACAGCAACCAAAAAAAGTCAGACCAGGCGAGAAAGAAATTTAAACTCAGCATTGTACAACGCAGTGTGTCACCTGCTTTTTTAATGAAATAAAACTTCTAGCGTTTCGCGAGCAGTTTTTTCTTTACGCAGAAGTAGAAAAAAAAAACATCTTGCGAAACGCTAGAAGCTTTCGCGACCTATTTGAATGAACCTTGTTGAGCGTTCACTAGTCTAGCATTGGAAGGTGCAGTCAGTTTTGCTATTTTCACTTGTATGACTTACATCGTTAACACTCACAGCGCCGGAGCGACTTATCCATTAGAATGTAAAGCATGCCCATCTTTTGGGCAAGGGGGATTTCTCGCCGTGGAAGCCACATGTTTATGACAAGTGAGTGAGTGAGTGAGCAAACTTTATTTAACCAGCGGATTGAGGCGTGGGCCTAAGCCACGCCAGGGGCGGTGGAGAGACCCTGCAGTCTCTCAGCCGCCTCCCGTGCTCGCTGGATGGCCCATATTTGATCTGTTCGATCTGAGCTGATCAGCGCGGCTCTCCACCGCGCCCCAAGCTGTTCTGGGGAGACTGCTTTGGCGTCCTGTATCTGTGTGCATTCCCATAACATATGATCTAGGGTGGCGCGTCTCATGCTACATAGTTTACACGAGTCATCTGGGTATAGTTCGGGGTAGATGCGATTTAGGTGCTTCGGGTTGGGAAATGTTCTAGTTTGAAGTCGCCTCCAGTAAACCTCCTGAGATCTGTCTAATGTGGAGCTAGGTGGTGGAAATCTGCGCCTCGACTTTTAGTAGAATTGGATAATGTCGCAGCACCTAAACATTCTGTCCCTCTCCCACCACTCATCTCCTGCCAGTACCTCATGTGAAGCTCCATTGCGAGTGCGGTAAGTGAGACCTCGCGCTACGCGGTGAGCCTCCTCGTTGAGTTTGGGAATGAGCGACGCACACGGGGTGTAGGCTGGGAACCATATAATATACCGTTCTTCAAATTCCTCGGATAATATCAGATTTGCCTTGCGGAGTAGTATGTTGGCTGCCTCGGGCGATATTCTTCCTCGTGCATAGTTACGGATTGCCGACTGCGAGTCGCTGATGACATACCTACACTTTGGGGAAATTATGGCCTGTGCAATAGCCACCTCTTCCGCGATTTCTGAATTATCCGAGCGTATGGAGCACGCGTTTAGGCATTTGCGGTCGGTGTTTATTACTGCCGCAACGTAGGATTTGTGACTAGGGTACTCCGCTACGTCTACGAACCACGCCTCCTTGTCTCTGCCGTAGGCCTTAAGTAGAGTTCTAGCGCGACTTTCTCTTCTGCCCTGATTAAATTCGGGGTGCATGTTTTTGGGCAGATTGGGGACCTTTATTTTTTCCCTAATCACCTTTAGAACCGACACTTTACTTCCTTGTTGCCCATGGTAATTTATTCCCAACTTGTCAAGGATACACCGTCCTGTGCGCGTGCTGGCTAGTCTCTCCAACTGGGCAATCTGTTGCGCTTCTATCAGCTCCTCTAAAGTGTTATGTAAGCCCAGTTGAAACAGTTTTTCGTTGCTGGTGCTATCTGGAAGGCCCAAAGCTTGTTTGTACGCCTTTCGTATGAGTGCGTTCATTTTGAGTTTTTCGGCTGTATACCAGTTTAGATATGCCGCTACGTATATAATGTGACTTATGGCGAATGAATAAATAAGCCTGATGACGTTAGCCTCTTTCATGCCTTGGTGTTTGTTGATGACTCTCTTGATTAGCCGTATTGCGTTGGTGACTTTGGTTACTAACCTCTTGACGGTTTCACCATTTGTACCCTTAGACACGATGATGAGTCCAAGGACTCTGACTTGTTGCACTATAGGAATAGGCCTGCCGTTTTTTGTGTGAACTTGAATCTCTTCGTAAGCACGGTCCCGGTTGTATCCCTTGGGTGGTCTGCCTTTAAGCGTGGGGCGATAGAGGAGGAGTTCGGATTTATCTGGCGAGCACTCGAAGCCCGTACCTTCAAGATACTCCTCAATAGTGGTGACGGCCTCCTGTAGTCTCTGCTCTATCTCTCCGTCACTACCTTCACACGCCCAGATGGTGATATCATCTGCATATATAGAATGATGTATTCCGTATATTGAGTTCAGCCGCGCCGGGAGTCCTATCATTATGAGATTAAACAGCATTGGCGATATGACCGAACCCTACGGGGTACCAGCACTGCCCATAAGCCTTTCCTCAGATCTCAGTTCTCCCATTACGATGGATGCCGTTCTGTCTGTTAGGCAGTCCTTGACATAGTTATACGCTCTTGATCCTAAGCTTAATTGGCAGATCTGATGTAAGATCTGCCAATTAAGCTTAGGATCAAGCTTATCATTAAGATACCGTAACTCAAGGCTTAAGTTTCTGTACCAACTAATTAACGGCCAATATCAAGTAGACATAGCCGATATTTTTTCTTTTTCTTCTGGCTACTCTACCAGGCAGAGACATGACCTCACCATAACCCCCTTTCCCACACGCAATAATTGCTTTAAGTATTCATTTTTTCCTCGCACCATAGTCGAGTGGAACAAACTAACTAATGCAATTGTTTCAGCACCCGCATTGGCATTGTTTTCCTCGGAATTAGAAAGTGCACTAACCAGTTGAATTGTTAAATCGCATTACATACCACTGTACATGCTTGTATAATTGTAGTCTTCTATTTTTTATTGTATGTTATTGCTAGTTGAAGTTTGTATTTGCCCTATACACATTGTATAACCTGTATATATTATATGTCATTGAACTTGCTATTTGTTCATGACTAACTTCATGTACCACCCTGCTAAAATCACCAAATGGTGATTGCAGTATCTGTAAATAAATAAATAAATAAATAAGATAGCCATATGCGATGCTTTGTGGAATGCTTTTTTAAGGTCTAATCCTAAGATCGCCCGGGTAGCTCTTGTTTTGTTGTACGGAATCTGCTGCTTAATTTGCAGCATGGCGTATTGCGTGGAGAGCCGTGTGCGGAACCCCAACATGGAATTTGGGTAGATTTCGTTCTCCTCAAGATAAGTGTTGATTCTGTCTAGAAAAGCGTGTTCCATCAGCTTCCCAGCACAAGACGTTAGTGATATGGTGCGTAAATTCAATAGATCGGGGGGTTTCCCGGGCTTGGGGATGAGGATTACTTTAGCTTTTTTCCACTGTTTCGGTAGAGTGCCCTCGGTCCAGCACTCGTTAATATAAATCGTGATGTTCTCTATGGCTTGGTTGTAAAGGTTTTCTAGTGTTCTGTTAGTGATCCCATCTGGTCCCGGTGCAGATTTGGTGTTTAGCTTCTGTAGCGCAGCCCTGATTTCAGCCACAGTAAACTCCTCATCTAAGAGCTCGTTCGGGCCTCCGGAATATGGTCCGTGCTCTATGACAGGCATGGCGGGAACGTACGTGTTGCTAGCCTCAGCAATAAAGCCCTCCTCACTGCCGTTATACCGGTGCACCAGTTTACGCAAGGTTTACTTGTGTGCTGATTTGGTGTTATCTGGGTCGAGCAGGTGTTTGAGCATGCGCCATGTCTGACCAGCATTCATTTGGCCATCGAGACTGTTACAAACTTTGTCCTATTGCTGTTTGCTTAGCTGCTTACAATGTTCTTCGATCTGTTTGTTCATCTTGGCTATGCGCTTGCGCAAGGGCCTGTTGTGCCTCTGTCCCCGCCATCTATTCTGCAGTGATTGCTTGGCCTCCCACATGTGTGCGAGACGGCTATCAATCTGCTCTAGGGGTGGACTTGAAGTGATACTTCTAGTTGCCTCGCTGACGTCGTTTTGGACATCTTTGATCCAATCTTCTATATTGCTGATAGGGTCTTGTTTTTTCGCGTTTCTGACTTTTCGAAACTTATCCCAGTCAGTCCATCTAATCTGTCTCTGAATTTTTGCGGCAGCCATAGTTTCTATCCTGATTTCTAATATTCGATGATCACTCCCCAGATCATCGAATGTGTTTTTCCATTTAGCGTCCCCGCGTTACGAACTAACGTTAAGTCTGGAGTGGTGTCTCTTGCAAGCCCAGTTCACATACGCGTAGGGGAGTCGGGGTCAGTGATGAGAGTTAAGCCTGTTTCTTGAGTATCCTGCCATAGCGTTTTTCCTTTGGCTCTTGTGTATCTGAATCCCCTAGCACTGTGTGGAGCGTTAAAGTCTCCACCTATGACGAGTGGATTGGGTCCCGCTATATCTACGGCCTTTTTAAAGAGAAGAATGAAGCGTTGTCGTATGCGTGTGGGATTGCTGTACAAAATCAGAATAAATATTCTCGGAAATTTTTTTCTTGTAGGTGCAAGTTGTACGAATATATGCTCAATTTCTGTGATGCGGGTGTCGTGGCAGATTGCTACGAGTCCCTTCCTTACTACAGTGATTAGTGTTCTAATATCCCCTGTTGAGGGGCCAATCGCTTGATATCCCGGTAGTTTAGCTAAACCATGAGTTTCCTGCAAAATTAGAACATCCGGTTTGGTCCTGTCTCTAAGGTGTTGTTGCAGGACTGCTCTCTTCCCCTCATAGCTCCTGCAATTCCACTGCCAAATAATTAAGTCCCTTTTTCTGGGCTTCCCTATTTTGAGTTGGCTATCGAAGATGAAAGAGGGTGAAAGGAGGCAGGTCTCATGAAATTAGTTGATATAGCCACTGATGTGGTGCCCTGAGATATGTGTGAATTGCCTTCAGTGCTCATCGGAAGGTTGGTAGCTGGAAGTACCGGAGGTGTCCTAGGGTTGAGATTAACTACGTTAGCTTGAAGTTTATCTAGCCTATTCATGATCATGGATATTGCAAGCGAGAGGTTGTTGGTTGCCTCTGCCTGTTCCTTATCGGCTTTCTGTATTTCAGACAGTGTTTGATTAATGTTCGAGGTTTGCGCCGTAGTTTTGTCATTCGACACCTGAGCTTTTCTTTTAAGAGGTGGCGGGGTACTGTCCTCGTCCATTCGGTTATCTGGCATTTCTTCGAGGCGCTCTTGGGCCGCAGAATGCATTTGACTAGAACTTCTATTTGTGCAGTTTTTAAGACTTTGAATTTTCGAGTAAGTTGTGATATCAATTCTCTAAGCTCAGCGTTTTCTTTTTTTTTTCAGCGCCGCTATATCACTAACATTATGCGCAGTCTCCCCCGAAGGCTCAGGGCGCGTCCCTTTAGCCACGTCTGACCAGCTCACCGTGAATGCCGGGTTCCCTTGATGGCCATTGCCACCTTTTGGCTTAGACCGGGATCTGGAACGGGATGTAGGGCGCCTTCTCGGTCCCGGAGACTGGGCGGTGTGGCCGCGGGGCGTTGCGCAGGACCAGGACCTTGATCTGGACCCAGGCGTTGCCCTCGTCTGGAATTTAGACCTCCCGCGTTCGGTTGGCTTGGTGGTAGGGGGCTAGTTCTCCTCTAGCGTCTTTCGAAGTTGTCGGAACCACTGGCGTTGTTTTACGATGTAGGGTGTCTTGAACTTGGCCTTGCAGAGTTTGTCAGCCGTGGGATGATCCTTGCCGCACAGCTGACATCGTGGCTGACAGAGGTGGTCCTTGCTCGGATCAAGCGTTCCACAACCCGCACATAGCTTGTCGTTTGGCCTCCAACACACGTCACTCCTGTGCCCAGGTCTGTGGCATTGTTTGCAAAAGTCAACTTGTTTCCTGTATAGTGAACATCGTGTGAGCACTCCTCTGTACACAACGTGCGTCGGGACTCTGCTGCCGTCAAAAAGGTCTATCACTGTCGTGGTGTTGTCAAGACGTTTGGCTGCGATCGCCGTAGGATTTCGGGCTGTAAAAATAGCTGCGGTGATGTCCTGTGGGGTTTCGTTCAAAGGAACTCCTTTGATTACACCTTTGGCAGTGAGTTCCGGGGCCGTCTCGTATGCTCCCACCTCATACAACTTGTCGTTAGCTTTGATGTGCTTAATGCCTTGGTACTTGTCTGCACGGTCTTGTTTTGGGGTGCTAATGACCAAGATGTTTTGAAAATTATTCGGACAAATCGTGTCCGTCTCTCTTTCTTCATAAGACACAGCTTTGTCTAGCTCCGTTAAGCTGAGCTTGGATAGCTGCAGTCCTCCTCTTGGCCTTATAACTATCTTGAAGTCGCCTGTCAGCAGTCTTGGCACTTTGCTGGCTCTGGTTATCCGGGATATCAGATTTGCACCGTGCGTTCTAGGGGTGCCGGTAGGGCTAGGGCTACCACGGCGTTCCTGGCTACCTTTCTTCGCACGTTTTCTGTTTCGAACTTCTGTCCATCTATTGCCTGTGTCATCTTCCCGTTGGGTGACGTCTTCTTCTTCCCGTTGGGTGGCGTCTTCATTCTGCTGCGATACCTCCGTTATTGATGATTACGGCCTGTATGGCGCGAACGCCGAGGCCCGGCTATCGTGAGGCCGCCCCAGTCGACGCGGAGCGCCGGTCGTAGGAATAGTTGACGCTGCTGCGTGGGGGCTGGTTTTCGGTCGTAAAATCTCGAAAAATGATCACCCACCTTAGAATATGGTCTCTTCAGATTCTCGGTGACGAGAAGAATCAGATGGTATATAAATCCGAGCGGTGCCTGGTGGTATTCGCTGCGAAATCATTCTATGAGAACGGAGCTGACGTGAAGAGCGTTCATTCACCTCGGTGACCGCAGCGCCTCCCTGTTTATGACAAAACGCAAGAACATTTTACATTTACGATCATTAGTTGCACGTTGTAGAGCCCTGGCTGATCAAATTTACTTCGAAGTCCCTGGTTACGGCACACATCATTGTCATGAGCGTGGTTTACACAACGTGAGAATAAAATTAATATTTTACCATTAATGTGATTGGAGGTTACTTGAAACACTGTACACTGTTGTAACACTCGTTACAGAAATCAGCGGATGAGTTCTAAGGCAGTGGGTTTAGATTCCACTGGTAGAAAGGGTGCTTCTTCGTCCACTTTAGGTCATTTTTTATTTTTGTGATAATTACTACCGTAATGTTCAATAACTGCATTAAATATCACTAAATTACTTGACTTCATCGTCTCCTAACCTAATTGAGTTATTTTGTAGCAGTCTGTTATACATTCCTCTTTTGTGTACCATGCACGTTGTCGGTGTTGTGCCAGTCGAAATCGCAAAGGCCGAGTTTGAACGAATAACTAACTGCTCAAACTCATTTCTCGTTCATTCAGAATTGTGACGGTTGCTGGGCTTTATTGGATGCGTACTTGGAACTTTTGAGAACTTCAGCTGTGCTCGGAAGCGTAGCTGTGCAAAACCGATGCGCATAAAGGCCCGTTGCCGTCCTTGCTTGCCTCAACATGATTGACAGACATTGGCTAAGCGTCCGAGTGCAATGCCCGTACATTTAGAATCGATGGAAAGGGAAATACTGGGAAAGTTCTGGATGATTCTCGTTAGGTCTGGTCATTTTATTTGTAACCGCCTTTCTAAATGCGATTTATCAAATAAGAACTGCCAGCAATTCACTTACTGAAGTGCGTGTGGTACGCTTACTGCATAACTATTTACTAACAGAGTAGGCGGTGCAGCGGGATAAATAAGTGCATAGTCGAGGTAAGTTTTCAAGTACATTCCAGCTCACCCGGCTTTTTTTTTCTTTTTTAGCGTAGTCACAGACGAGCCAGTACGCACATGACGCTTCATGGCGAAGGCCATGTGCGGTTGATGCGGGACTGGGCTAATTCAGTACCTTAGTGCCAGGGTGCGAAATAAAGGCAGAGTGTTATGAATCCATGTACTTATATTTAGGTGTTGAGTTCAGTTGTTTATTCAATCACGTGACAAGAACATGAAAACACATTGTATACGTGGTTTGGGCGCATTGTATACGTGGTGAAATTGCCAGAGCCTCCAACTAAAACCGCCTCATAAGCGTATCGCAATTTCGGCACGTAAAGTGCCACAACTTGTTTTTCCGGAACGACGTCTCGATCGTCATAAATGACGTGCACTGACGTCACTGGAACAGCCATGCGGGAGCACCAAAATGGCGGGATGAAGACTTCGTAATGTCACGTTAGTGCTGTCAATAAATCACTTGCCGGTTCCTTCGTTATTCCTAATCCTGCGACTTCGTTATCACGCCGAAGCTGGTCAATTGCTACGTGACTAAGCTGTTTCGACGTACGTCTAAGCCGCCATGTTGGAGCCATGCTGCGCGTCCATGACGTCGCTTACAAGCCATCAGCAAGCAAAGCGGAAAGATGGCATACAACGTGAATTGCACTGTGACCGAATACAGACCTGTATCGCAGTCTGTATACGACGTGGCCTATGAAAAAAAAAGCACAGGTGTTCCGTATTTTTTTCCAACCGTATCCTGCACATTCGAGCTAAAGATTAATAGAAACAAAACAAAGAAAACGACCAGGTTGTGATTCGACGTCTGTGCACGCCTGCTCGCGTTCGCTTCGTTTCAGCTGCAGCATGTCTGCGACGACCCCGACTGTTCATTACACTCATGCTACGCGTGCTCCATTTAGCTGTTGGGCGCTGCGCGCTGCATTGTTGTTTACAAATGTCACGTGCTTTGACTGGCTATTGACTGTCACGTGCTTTGACTGGCTATTGACTGGCTATTGACTGGCTATTGATTGGCTAGTGACTGGCTATTGACTGACTGACTGTCACGTGCTTTGACGTGCTTTGATTGACTGGAATCAGATTGGCTATTGGTTTTTGAGCCTTGCCAATAAGCTTAGTGTATCTGCATATGAATTCTACTTTATGATTGCCCCGCCGCGGTGGTCTAGTGGCTAAGGCACTCGGCTGCTGACCCGCAGGTTGCGGGTTCGCATCCCGGCTGCGGCGGCTGCATTTCCGATGGAGGCGGAAATGTTGTAGGCCCGTGGGCTCAGACTTGGGTGCACGTTAAAGAACCCCAGGTGGTCAAAATTTCCGGAGCCCTCCACTACGGCGTCTCTCATAATCATATAGTGGTTTTGGGACGTTAAACCCCACATATCAATCAATCTACTTTATGATTTTTTTTCATTGTTTGCGTTAGAGGTTTTGTGAAGTAAATCAGAACAGTCTGTAATGTATTTGGCAGACTGAACAGCCGACACGATCTTAGGAAGTTTACTCGTTCCGCATGAATCAGGAACGTCCAAGATCGCTTCTTATATTCTTCCCCAAACAAGCTTAATAGCTCACTCGCATGCTGTCGTGAGGTTCGTAGTACTCATCTCACAGGCTGGACGCGGTAAATGCAGCACACTCTGTAAAAGCATCACCGTAGTTCAAATGCCTCAATTACACCACCTGCAGTTTTAAAATGTGTGTAATAACCAGTGTGTCATAGGTGATGCGCTATATTTATGCGATAAAAAGGCAGCTTGATGTATATAAAAATCATTGCACCATTTTTGTAGGCTAGACTTTTCATTGAATATGACATAGTTCCGAGAACATATCACTAAACGATTCGCTGTTCTACATGCCAATAAAATAATTAGAAGATTGATCGCCTCTTTTCTATTGTCTTCCAATTATTGAACTAGTCGTTGTAGTTTGGTCGTCATAAGAGTTTGTTCGGTGGCGCATGTCTGACCTAAAATTAAGCACAACAACATGATCGTTTTCGCATTCCGCTTCCGTAAGAGTAGGGCTATGACTGCCGAGAATCGAACCCGTGGCCTCGTGCTTGGGAGCAGAGTGTCGTTATGCCGGAGGCATTGTGGCACGTTCATCCAACTGTTAAAAATATGCAGCGTGTGCAAAAAAGTATTAAATGTTTCAAAATTGGTTTTCTTTTGCTAATCGAGCTTTACCATCAGAAACATCATGTTTCGTGCAGCAGTCCCTGAAATAAGACGTGAATTTACAAAGTTATTTTAAATGTGACTTTCCGGCAAGTCCAGTTAGTCAGTGGCATAGCCCGGGGGTGGCACACATTGCCCTTACCCCCATCCCTTTCCCCCTGCTGAAAACGTTTTTGACTATTGCATACAACGCGAAAAATGAGCACTTCAGAAGGGTGCCCTCCTTCTCCGCACGTAAAAAGTTCTCCCTATGCCCCTGCAGTAGTTTGCTGCAGCCAGGGTGTAAATAATAAGCTTTGTTATATACCAATGAACTCTTCAGTGCAGTTAATTTCAAACAGCAAGCGACTGTTTATTAGCAAAATTATATTTCGAAGTTAAAAAAGAATTTAAGAATGATACTTTCAGGCTGATTACACTGTAATGGGCAGACCTGAGCGACGGACCGCATTACTATTGGGTAGAGAGGAGAAAGAGAAAAATACTGAAATACCATCGCAAAATCCATTTCTCTTCTTGTCATGTTTGCGCACTGCTGAAAACTGCAGTACGAACAACAGTGATATATGAAACCTGAACGCTTTTTGCGCAACTTTCATAGTGGTTGAACACTAGGCTATTATGGAGAAAACTCAGGTTTGGATGCCGTTACATTTTGGGCATTCTTATTTTTCAGTTTGGTTTCATTTCGTCAGATAGTGGTTACGGACACCGGTGACGGCATCGGAAAACCAAGTCACCCTTGTTGTAGTACTATAATAGCTCTCGCTGTAAAATTAAAGCCTTGATTAGGATCGACAACTGCCCAATAAGTCGCTAGAGCAGTTGTCACGGAAGTAAATATGTAGGCTCAAGTTTGTAGCTGATAGCGCGAGAACGAAAAGAAACGAAAGAAACTTTAATTTTTATTTGTTTCTATTTTCAGTGATAAGAATGAATCAGCAACGACGCATGGTTAGTACGTATTTGGACAATGTGGCGCCGAAAATAACTGGGAGCATCAACCAACTTGAATTGACGAAACTGAGAGAAAGGTTAATGATGTTTGTCGCCATGTAATGATTGGTTGGTTCTTAATTTTAGATATATAGTAGAAAGCGCCAAGTACCCAGGTCGTAGGAATAATATCGATGCACAGGACTAGTGCTTAATGTATCAGAGTAAAGCTGGAATTTATTTTGTGTAGTACGGTGTACAGCATAGCATGACTGTGTGGTATACTGCAGTGTAGTATTGTACCGTATAGTACAGCATAGCAGGGGCGTAGCTGAATTTTGGGGGTGGGAGGCATTCAATTATAATTTATGCATGTTTGTGCGTGTGTTTGTATATGTGCGTGTGTGTATACACGCACCAGAACTGCAATCTTTCGAGGGAGTTCAAAACCCTGAACTCTCCTGCCCCCACTTGGCTATGCCCGTGTAGTACCGTATAGGATAGCGTGGTTTTGGTTCACGCGTCGAATCTGAGCTATCCAGCATTTATGATAAGACGCATAGCTTCGTTCTTGTCCTCCTCACGCAGTGTTATTCAAACTTCCAACATACTAACGCGACCAGCACTAGTCCTCATGACACTGGCACGACGATGAACCATCGCCAATTGCGTTGCAGGTGGCGCAACTGGAATGAAACCTGTAGCATCACTGTGTATTGAATGAAGCAGGGCTGAGAGAGGCAACATACAAGGTTGTGAATGAAAATGAACTTTTTACTCGCGCGCATGAATCGAGGCCTGCGGCGGCAAAGCGCCTCGGTGTTTTTCAGTCAGTGACATGCGAAAGGATTAGACTGGTGCATTTCTTTTGTTACACCGCGAAATCGACAAAGACGGAAGACGGAAAGAACACACACCTTACGTATTCGTCGATATTGCGCTGTAATCGAAATGCATCCAAACCAACTGGCACCAATTTCAACACTATATATATCAGTAGATTCGACTGATAATTTACCGCTCGCATAATATTCCGCACGCTCCACTCCCACTGGTTTATGTACAACATGTACAACATCAGGGTTGGTGTATGCACGCAGAGCATTTAACCAACACAGGTTAATATGGCTGCGTATAGAACACGTTTGCAGTAGCGGCCGGAGCGCTGCCACGGCTTCGGTAGAGCTGATTTACGAGAACTCTCAGGTCCCTATGTTTGTGGCGCTTCGTCGGTTTCACAGTGGAATCTCCTAGCCCTGCCAGTGCGCCCAAAACACCAGGACGTATCGTAACTGCTGCAGATGCTAAGAACAACACACACGCCTTTAAGAAAAGACGATGCGATGGAAGTCCTCCGCTACGGCAGAAAGGTGTATTTAAGGCGTCACGCTATTTGGGCTACGTTACGCTATATGAAGGACGTTAGGCTACGTTCCGTCTCAAACAGGTACACGTTGAAGGTAGGGCAGTAATTTTTATATACTCAGGAAGAAGATGCGGAGGCCATTGGGAGACATTACTTTTTAACCATTTATTAACAAATCGCGGCAGAATTCGTGCGATTCCACAAGTTGATGTGCACAAGTTAGAACAGCGCGGCAACGGGGACTTGATCCTGATTAAAATAGGTGGGAAGGCTTTATTTGACGGAATGCGATGTCGGAAAGTCGTTTAATTGTTCGTGATACATCTCCTCATTACGAAGCTATAGAGGTATTTTACGTGAGACCCATACCACTGACAACATGGTTCGTTATGGTTTTCCAATATTTCTATATTCCCCTTCAGTCACGGCGTACACAATTGTGTACGCGAACTATGAAGGAGCATCACACGACGCCTATTACTTCAAATGGCCTGAAACACGGTGTGCACATTCCTGTGCTATTTTCTTGTCTCCTAAGATTACACCTATCATTTTCCTTTCCATCGCTTGCTGCGTCGTTCTCAACTTAAGCTGAACCTTGTTAGTAAGCCTCAAGGTTTCTGGTCCGTTGGTAAGTATCGGCAAGATGCAGCCGTTATATATCTTCCTCTTGAGAGTTAGTGGCTGATTAACTTTCATAATTTGAAAATGCCTGCCGAGTGTGATCCACGCGATTCTTATTCTTCTGTCACAGAACGAGCGCTAAAAATGGGCGCGCCGCCAAATTCTTGCGGGAGAAACGGCGGGCGGGAGAAACGGCGGGCGGGAGAAACGCCACGAGGTCAAAAGAAAAAAAAAGAAAACGAACATCCAAGGCTCCCCGGGCGCGCGCTCTCCCCTCGGAAGCGTGGCTTCGCCGAAGAACCTCCTCACCCCACATCGGCGGCCCAGCAAGCCCGCGATATTTCTAGAACGAAGGAGGCGTGGCCACGCCGAGTTGAGTCATCCGACGCGGAGGAGAGTCGAACCGTCTCGCCTCTCCCCAGCCTTCGCTGCGTATCGCGCTGACGAAATGACGAGAACCTTCTGGAATCTCCCGCGGAAGGTATTTAATCGAACGGCCGAGACGAGAGAGCAGGAGAAGACGGAAGTGAGCGCCAGAGCGCGTAGGGATTCCGCCGTGTAGTCGGCGAAGGTTTTGGTCCGTAGGGACGAAGCAGGAGATGAAGAGGATTTCCACCTGAGGAGTGAAGGCTCGAGCTACAGGCGAGAGCGTGTGTTTACCGCTATTGAGCGAAGACGCGTGGCAACAGCTGCGTGTGTGAAGCCGACGTGTTTCCGGCGACGAAGTTTGAAGCTTGGAGAGTGGCCATTTGAGGACGCGAGGTTTCCTGGAAGAGAAACTTCGGCGAGGTTTCCTGGAAGAGAAACTTCAGGGGGCAGCGGAACGACAACAGCGCTGGACTTTGAGTGAGTGATTCTCGGAAGAGTATCATTCAGACTTCTGTTCCCAGGACGTTGGACTGAATAGATTTTCTGTCTCTTTAGTCTTTAAGTGTCTTGGTTGTTCAATACATGCGACTGCATTGTAGTGTGTATTGTTGTCTGTGTCCGTTGTTTTGAGTGTGGCTGATTGTACTTTGTAGTACGTTGTTTGATTGGTGACATATTGTCCTCATCTTTTGTGGAGTGTGCAAACTTGTGTATTGTTGTCGATCTGCCATTATTGAGAATATAATTTTGTTGTTTATCAACTCTCGGCTCTGACTTGTTCTTTGGGCCACAGCCGGCGTCTGCTGGCGCGCCAATAAGGACCACTCCTAAATTGTCCACGCTTTCGTGGTGCGGTTCAGGGGGCCGATACTTCGGCTCTTAGAATTAGCCCGGCGATCACCTCCCTAATAAACGGGACATGTGTGACAATTAATCTGGCGTCCGCGACACAGGACCTTTTGGTGCACAGTGTGTCCAAAGTAGTGAGAAAGAGCCTCGAGTTGATGATAGTGCTATCGGAACGACTTTGTGTGTTGCTCGGTGTTCTCGTTAACGAGTGCAGGGGAGCAGGGGAGTGTTTCGATAGACTGATTTAGGCAGATACTTTTTGCACGCGGCAAGACTTTATTTGCGAGACACAATGGATCTCGAAAAGTTAGTAGCTCTTGGTGAGAAGATGGGTCTTTCTGGCGCCGAACTACGGAAGTGGGTTAGCCAGAAGGAGAAAGAGGCAGCGGAGAGAGCCAAGGAAGAAAAAGCCGCTGAGTTGAACGAGAGAGGTTGGCAGCGGAGAGAGCCAAGGAAGAAAAAGCCGCTGAGTTAGAACGAGAGAGGTTGGCAGCTGAGGGGGCCAAGGAAGAAAAAGCAGCTGAGTTAGAACGAGAGAGGTTGGCAGCTGAGAGGGCCAAGGAAGAAAAAGCAGCTGAGTTGGAACGAGAGAGGTTGGCAGCTGAGAGAGCCAAGGAAGAAAAAGCAGCTGAGTTGGAACGAGAGCGGTTGGCAGCTGAAAGGGCAAAGGAAGAAAGAGAGCAACAATTGAAGTTGGAGTTGGAGAGAGAAAAGCTTGCAGCTGAAAGGGCGAAAGAAGAAAGAGAGCAGCAATTGAAGTTGGAGCTGGAGAGAGAGAAGTTGGCAGCCGAAACGGCGAGAGAAGAAAGAGAAGCGAGGGAGCGACAGCTGAAAGAAGAAAGAGAAGCGGAGATGGCTGAAAGGGAGCGGCAGCGGCAGCACGAGATGGAACTCGAGCGGCTCCGTTTGCAACAGCGAAGTGAAACTCCCGTCCAAGCTAGAGTTGAAAGCAGCGAACGGGAAGATCACGGCTTCAGCTTGAACCCAAGCAAGCTGCTCGTAGCGTTTGATGAAAGGAAGGACGACCTAGACGCGTACCTCCACAGATTTGAGACGATTGCGAGGAGCCAGAATTGGCCGGAACATCAATGGGCACTGCTTTGAGTACTTGCTTGAGTGGTGAAGCGCTCAGTGTGTACGGTAGGCTGACGCCGACCGATGCAGCCAACTATGCAAAGGTGAAAGCTGCTTTGCTGAAGCGATTTAGATTTACTGTAGAAGGATTCCGGGACAGATTTCGGACAGGAAAGCCAGCTGATGGTGAGACGGCTACGCAGTATGCCGCCCGACGTAGCCATTATTTCGACAGGTGGATTGAACTTTCAGGGACAGCGCAAGAGTACGATGACCTTAGAGAGCTCCTAATTAGAGAACAATTTCTTACTAGTTGCCACCCAAGCCTGTCGCTGTACTTGAAAGAGAGGAAGGCTGAGTCACTTGAAGGAATGCTTGAATTGGCTGATCGATTCTTGGAAGCGCAAGGTGGAACTAATTTGGCCAAGGTAAAGAAGGAGTGTCCCAATAATTCGAAGAAATTGGCTCCCGAAGAAAAGAAGCGTGCACTAGAGAGCATTCCGCGATGTTTTCTGTGCAACCGAGTGGGTCATCGCGCGAAAAACTGTCGAACGATCTTTACGAGCCCTACGGCAGTAAAATGTTTCAAGTGTGGTCAGACTGGGCACAAAGCAGACGCTTGTCGGAACGGAGTGAGTCAAACTCACCAGGTATACTGTGTGCAAGTGGCACCGAAATCTGATAATAATGCCGTCACCGATGGATTTGTAGAGTTGAAAAATGGGGAGAAAATTCCTATTGTGGGTGCTGTAATGTCAAAACAGCCAACCGGTGTTACGAAAGGAATGCCAACGCTGCCTGGAAAAGTTGCGGACAAAAAGATTACGGTGTTAAGAGATACCGGTAGCTCCACTGTTATCGCGCGGAGAGATTTGGTACGGGAAAGTGAGTTAACAGGCAAAACGAAACCGGTTTGCTTAATTGACCGTACAGTTCGGATGCTTCCCGAAGCAGAAATTGAGGTTGAAACCCCGTACTTCAGCGGGAAGGTTACTGCTCTATGCATGACGACCCCCCTGTACGACCTTGTCATCGGAAACATCGCCGGGGCGCTAGGACCGAATGATCCGGAAGGTTTGGGAGAAGACCCTAAGATAGAGCCCTCGCCAACCCAGCGACCGCGAGATACTGTGAAGGAGCATCCCGTGAAGCATCTCACTAGAGCCCGAGGCGAAGCCGCGGCGCAAGAGAGAGCGAAGGAGAAGACGATCGTGTCGAATAAGTTCACGTGCTGGGCAGCTGGACGTACGTCGGCACGACCCCAACTGACCGACAGTGTAATGGTGACGGAGTTGGCCAGCCAAGCCCAAGGCCATGACATGAACGAGCTGGTAAATAAACAGATAGGACCCGTTGAATGTTATGACCCGTTAACGGTGTCGGAAGTGACAACGATGGCTGAGACGCCGCCTCAGATGTCGACGTTGGAAAAGTCTCGCCGAAAAAGAACAAGGAAAAACAAGAAGAAATCAAGCGAGCACCGCAAGAAAGTACGCAAGCGCAGCTCGAAATACACAGGATAAGTGCTGAAGTCGAATAAGAATGTGTTTGGCAGTGCTGAGTGCCATACGTTGTGTTAATGTTGTGTTATCCTGTGTCACAAGTGTCGAAGTGTCTGTGCTGTGGTGTGATGTATAGTGTTGTATAATTGTTGTAATGAGAGAACTTTGTACGTTTGTATTGTTTGGAATGAGTGATGAAGTGTTGTAGTCATGTACCTGTGGCTATATTTCATGTGTTGTGGAATTGAACTACAATGTAAGATTGTATTGAGCGATCTATTGCGAATGTGAAGTGTCGTGAGCGACGGTTTGTGTTAGTCTTTCAGAGTGTGTGGTGACGGTTCGCGCTCGTTTGTGTGGTTTTGAATATTATGAGATAATATTCTTAAAGTGGAGGGCAGTGTCACAGAACGAGCGCTAAAAATGGGCGCGCCGCCAAATTCTTGCGATAACGGGCGGGAGAAACGCCGCGAGGTCAAAAGAAAAAAAAAGGAAACGAACATCCAAGGCTCCCTGGGCGCGCGCTCTCCCCTCGGAAGCGTGGCTTCGCCGACGAACCTCCTCACCCCACATCGGCGGCCCAGCAAGCCCGCGATATTTCTAGAACGAAGGAGGCGTGGCCACGCCGAGTTGAGTCATCCGACACGGAGGACAGTCGAACCGTCTCGCCTCTCCCCAGCCTTCGCTGCGTATCGCGCCGACGAAATGACGAGAACCTTCTGGAATCTCCCGCGGAAGGTATTTAATCGAGCGGCCGAGACGAGAGAGCAGGAGAAGACGGAAGTGAGCGCCAGAGCGCGTAGGGATTCCGCCATGTAGTCGGCGAAGGTTTTGGTCCGTAGGGACGTAGCAGGAGATGAAGAGGATTTCCACCTGAGGGGTGAAGGCTCGAGCTACAGGCGAGAGCGTGTGTTTACCGCTATTGAGCGAAGACGCGTGGCAACAGCTGCGTGTGTGAAGCCGACGTGTTTCCGGCGAAGAAGTTTGAAGCTTGGAGAGTGGCCATTTGAGGACGCGAGGTTTCCTGGAAGAGAAACTTCGGCGAGGTTTCCTGGAAGAGAAACTTCAGGGGGCAGCGGAACGACAACAGCGCTGGACTTTGAGTGAGTGATTCTCGGAAGAGTATCATTCAGACTTCTGTTCCCAGGACGTTGGACTGAATAGATTTTCTGTCTCTTTAGTCTTTAAGTGTCTTGGTTGTTCAATACATGCGTCTGCATTGTAGTGTGTATTGTTGTCTGTGTCCGTTGTTTTGAGTGTGGCTGATTGTACTTTGTAGTACGTTGTTTGATTGGTGACATATTGTCCTCATCTTTTGTGGAGTGTGCAAACTTGTGTATTGTTGTCGATCTGCCATTATTGAGAATATAATTTTGTTGTTTATCAACTCTCGGCTCTGACTTGTTCTTTGTGCCACAGCCGGCGTCTGCTGGCGCGCCAATAAGGACCACTCCTAAATTGTCCACGCTTTCGTGGTGCGGTTCGGGGGGCCGATACTTCAGCTCTTAGAATTAGCCCGGCGATCACCTCCCTATTTAACGGGACCGGTGTGACATCTTCTGGTCATTTCACTCTCATGGTTCGGTTCCACGGATACCAACTGTCCTAAGTAGATATATTCATTCAGCTTCCAGCGTCTGTCCATCTATCTCCAGGTGCCGTTTTCTGCTGAGACTTTTGCACATTATTTTAGTTTTGTGCATATCAATTTTCTGACCTACTCCTCTTCTATCGGTATCCAGTTCAGTAATCATGAGCTGCAATTCGACCCCTGAACTACTCAAGGCAATGTCATCAGCAAATCGCAGGTTACTAAGATACTCTCCAATGAATCTTATCTTTACCTCTTCCTAATCTAGGGCGTTGAAAACTCCTGTAAACACACGGTGAATAGCATAGGGGAGATTGTGTCTCCCTACCTTAAACTCCTTTTTTTTGAGATTCTGTCATTTTTCTTATGTAGAACTATATATATCGTGACTTTGTGTCCACTGTAGATTTCTTCCAGTATGTTTATGTATAGGGTTCGTCGATGCCCTGATTTCGTTGTGCCTGAATTACTGCTGATGTCTAGACTGAGTCGAACGCTTTCTCGTTATCTAGAAAAGCTATGTAATGGAGCAGGTTGTATTCCGCGCATTTCTCTACTACCTGGTTGATAGTATGAAAATGGTCTATTGTGGAGTAGCCTGTTTGAAATCCTGCTTGGTCCTTTGGTTGAGTGAACTTTAATGTCGCTTTAGTTCTATTGGCTCTTCTTTTTGTTAATAGCTTGCAAAGAATGAACAGTAAGCTCATCGGCCTGTAATTTTTCAACTTTTTGACGTCTCGTTTCTTGTAGAATAAAACTACGTTAACGTTCTTTCAAGATTCTGATATCCTTGTTGTCAAGAGTCACTTCGTATATAAGGTTATAGTGCCCAAAATATACTTACGTAAGTATATTCTAGGCACTCTTTAAGGTGGCCAGTTTTTTATAACACAATTTTTCCGCCATCTTTGAGCAGGTCCATTGTTACCTTATCCTCACCAGCGTCTTTGCCTATTGCATTCCTTTTAGGGCTTTCCTTACTTACCCTTACTGGTAGGATGTCGAATTCCTCTGGGCTATTATTGCTTCTTACGATATCATCTGGTTGTTTTGGCTTCTGTACAGCTCTCTGTAGAACTCCTCCGCCAAAGCTGCGAAGGCAAACTTGCGCATACGCAAAAATAGGATGCATGTATTAAGCAACAAGGAAGGCATTGATTGATTTTTGTTGAAGTACGTGTAAGTTGAAGCTAGTTTTAAAGAAAACAAACGCCGGTCAATACAGCTGATACTAGGCACTAAAATAGAAATCTCGGGCCTTTTAAGTGGGAAGGGGGCATACTTCCCGTGCACTACTAGTCAAGGTAATGAAATGACCATGCCGGCTTCTCCACAACGCATTGTTATTAAGGCTTTACATACCTTAGTGGCCTCATCAAATGCGAGAAGGAACCGTAATACGCTGTCGGCGTTCACGCGATTTATTCAATGATATCATAACTCGATGATTCGAAAGATCTCCGAAACTTGTGACGTCACCCTGACGTCACATACGATGATTTTTCGTCATGACATCCCTTGGTATGCAGATCACCTGGTATGAAATCGCCACTTGGTCAAAAGCGAATTGATCACGAAGGCAACGCTAAAGCAGGTGAAGTGCGGAAATCTTGCCAAACTTGCCATCCTCGAGGCAGTGCAAAAGCACGCTGATGGGACACTGAAGAAGAAAACAATTTTTCGCATATTAGTACAGCATAATGTCACAATCCCGAAACCACCGCCTTTATTGTGACACAACTTCGGTAAACGAAAAAATTTTGCGTAAAAGAATACCGATGGAAGCGCCACCTAGATACCGTACCAAACGTCGTGACTTTATAAAGTTCAAAGGCGTCTACAAGCTCCTACGTAGCGTCTAATCAATAAAACTGAGGTGCATTGTCACTTGTGGGTGCGATAGACCTAGCATACGAAGTTTGGAAAGATTTCATATAGTGAATGCTACGAAAACACCAAAAACACATATTGAAATTTCCCACGTGACGTGCAGAGATATCAGTGCAAAACTTGAAATTCAAATTTATGTGATTGTATTGATAATATATGCGATGCCATGTCGATGGTGTCATAACATGTCATTCGATGGTATTTGCCAAATATGCATTTTTCGCCGTATACACTCCGATATATGCTCAATTATTGAAACAGGCAACGGAACGACTAAGAGGAGCTTTACAGCGTTGGAGGCTTGATAAATAGGCATGCTCATAGTGTTTTTTTTTTTCATAATAATTTCAGACAACCGACACAGTAAAAAAAACATTGACTTCAGTTGGAATATTTCATCACCATAGGAAACAATTGGAAAATTTTCAATCGTAAATTAGTATACAGTTGGACCTATTGGAAAACAACCAATTGGTTTTTGTAGGGCTGACCAATCGGGTACCCAATGGGCACCAATTGGTTGTAGTGACCTATTGCATCAATAGGTATCAAATGGTAGGATTCACCGATTGCACCAACTGGCAAAAGTAATTGAGAACAAAACACAGAATTTAAGGTGCTCAAAAACGACTTTATTAAGACTCATTAATGCTGCAAGTCCTCCGGGAAGTTCTGCAAATATTATGGCAGCTGCTTGGTTGCTCTGATGGAAACAGTGAAGGGATAAAAAGGCAAAATGAGTGTGCATGCACAATAATTTGCAGAACATAGCAAAAGCTCTATAACGACAAAAGTGCAGACAGTTTCGTAACAGCTAGTCTCTAAAACAGTGGAACGTTAATTGGAGAAAATAGCAGAAAGTGGTGTGAGAATAATTTATCCGATACGTTTGCCAATCCTGGCAACAGACAGCGAGCTCATGACACTCTATATGTGGCCTGTGGAATATGCTTCAGCTGCATTTGTGGTTACATGGCCGAATAAAATTTCGTAATGATATCCATAGCTCAACCGCACAAAGTGCAGCTAACGAGATGACATGCATTCAAATGCGATACCCCAACAAAAGAATCCTCGTTTTCTTGTGAAACGTGTAGATACGCACCTGTATTTATCCTCGGTGACTATCCATAGTGTGCACGTGCGTCACGCAGGGCCCCTTCGTCACTTCCGAAATGCGCTGCCGACATGCCCGTGTACCTACCGACTCCGTCGCCTACCACTGCCGTGTTGTCTCCTCGTGCTCTCGCCCATTTAGCTTTGCCTTGCGATGCAAGTTTGAGGGCTGCTAGTGAGGCAAGTTGATTTAGTAGTCCCCGAAGAGGGAGCAGAGCTTCGGGGTGTTCCATTGCAGAAAGTTATATACCCAAAATTGAGAACGCACATTGCGATTTTCCGAAAAGTACCGGCGTGTTTGGCTGGCGCGGATTAACAAAAAAAAACTACTTGAAGAAACTCGGTGATATTTGCGTCTTCAGGTGTCACTTCATTCCGCGTAAGTGCCATAGCCAAGCACTTACCTGCAAGCAGAGATAGCTTACCAAGATACTGATGTACATACAAACTTGTCCGCGACCACTGCGTGCACAATCAGGGTGTCAGGGAGGTGGTTAAAATAGGGATGGCGATCGCGGAAATTGGGTTATTGCATTGAAACAAACTGTGAAAATGTATGCGAAACAATATTAGTTCACTTTGAAGTGTAGCCGATCGGTTCGAGTTGAGGGGTCAGTATTTTGAAAAGTTGGTCAATTAATTCCCTAACACGATCTCCATCATTTTCAGGGACTCCACTGTACATTAGCGTACAAAAACGGTAAAATTCAAGGTGAAAAAAGTTTCAAAACATACGCGACGAAAAAGTGATGACTGACATTACCGCGGCATGCACCACGCGAAGTCTATATCTGCCTCGTATAATATTTTCCTCGGCTGTTTCGACAAATTTCAAATAGGCTTAACATCAGCTCTGTTTAAAACACTTGGGGTGATGGGGACGGGCGGACGATTCTACTTTGGTGGCTTGGGCCACAGCAATATATTAATATTAATATTATATCTCTTGTAAACTTGCCTAGCTCTGCACGACTCGTTTTCGATGGGAGCTGCTGCGCTTATCTCATCCACTCTTAAAATGGCGGCCCGAGAGACTTTGCGCTTTCACTTGTTCTTGGGCCACGTGATTTGTGGTGTCTGTAGTGAAGTGACATAATGGGCCCTCGTAGGTCGTGGCGGGCAGCCGGTGTGCGCGGTGGCTGGTATACGTGTAGCACATCTTGATTTTCTGGTCTTGTATCGAGTGAACAAACGAGGACTTCGTGATCCGATGAGCTAAAAGTACGACAACAAAAGACCACAATGTTTGCCTTTCAGCATCGTACACAGGAACAGCTGACGAGCCCCCAACCAACAGCGCATCAGCACGAGAACTGCCGTAGGTACTCAGGAAGGTACCCCGGCATGGCAGTCGGAGTGAGTGCCATGCCTGGGTACCTTCCAGGCATGGCACTCACTCATAAACAAAAGCTATTGGACAGCTACGATAAAAAAATAAAAACAATTATTAACAATAAAAAGTGTTTATTGCTAGTAGGTTTGTTAACATATTTGGGCTCGCTGCATTTTTCAGATGCTTTGAGCTCATGACGTCAAGTGACGTCAGCCTCGGTGACGTCAGCTTAGGATGCGAAGAAAAAATAGTAGCGTACCCGATGGTTAGTTCACGGGTGAGCTGGTGATAGAAGTGTTGTACGACCTGCCATACATAATTTTCCAATAGGGCCTAGTTGATTCTAACTAACAAGTTTTATTGGACTCCATTGGTTTCACTTACTCAATCAAAACCAATTGGAACAAAAATTTTTTCAATTAGGCCCTCTTGATTCCAATTGGTAACTCCAACTGGCTTCACTTGACTCAGTTGAAACCGATTGTAAATGAAAAATTTTCAATTGGGTTCATTTCATTCCAATTGGCAACTCCCATTAGTTTCACTTGACTCAATGGAAACCAATTGCAACTAAAAAGTTTCCAATCGGGGCCACTTCATTCCAATTGGAAACTCCAATTTGTTTCTCCTGTGCCCAATTGTAACCAATTGGAATTAAGCAGTTTCCAAATGCTTCCTATTAGTTCCATTTGATTCCAGATGAAAAATTCAATTGTAGGCAATAACTTTTCTTTTTTGACTGGGGATATGTATAGTTGCCTAAGGAATCGACGTAAAGGCAAAGAAAGCCCGCCAAAGCGCTAACCTTCTGTTTTCACACATACATAAGCGGTTATACATAGCAAATCAAAACTGAATGTAAACAATAGAATCAAACATTATAAGTTTTTCGGGCACCATACCATTAGACACGAAATTATATGCACAATTGCGATATCACATGAAGAATGAAAGTCTGCATAAGCACAACAGTGGCAACCAAAGTTAAAAATAAATAAACAAAATGACGGTACGGGCCGCATATGCAAGTTAGACAAGATCAGAAGATCAATCGAAAGCGGTATGAAAGACGGAGTTTTTTAAAGGAATGTGCGTATCTTCTTTTTGAAGACAAAAATGGAGGAAATTTTTTCAATTAATCTCATCATGGTGTTAGGTATCAGCTCCCTAAGAAAAGGGTAGAAGGAACATGCTAATACAATGAAGTCTTTATTCGTCAAAACATGCGTCCAATTTATTCGAATATTGGTCCAGCACATCGAAGTGTCCGAAACTGAAAACTCTGTTTACTTGTAAGCGCTCCCGCCATTCAGCCACAGCTGACTCTTGTCGCACTGACAGCTGTTCTACATTCTAGTTGTCTACCTGTAATTATTGGCATTGCGGCCACAGCTGCTTGTGCGAACTGCGCGAGAGAGAATGAAAGACACGCGCAAGCCCTGTGCCATCTATTGGCTGTTTCTGCAACAATAGTCATTCACCCTCACTCGATAGGCGGCGCCACACAATCAATGAGGACGGGAGTGTTTCCGTTTTGTATCTGCTCTTTCCTGCGACAGTGAAAAAGAGGGGCAATTTGCACCTCAACAGCTCGGGGTCCCGTGATCCAAGGTGAACGTCACATATGACGTCATTGGTAAAGCAACCGCCTTCAAATGGCACTGCAACTGGCTACGTCTGGTCAAGCGAGTTTGAGGTCACGTGACAAAAAAAAGAATGACGCGTTTTGTTTACATTATGGTTCCTTTGCACTATTTCAAATTATCTAACATTCTTGTTGTCGTGATTCACGCTGCGTAGTTCGCTAACTTGGCAGCTCCATTTCACTGCGGTACACTGTTTTCTTATGCGTTGCACCAATACACGCTGCGTCTCAACTCGGCCGAAGGGTATCAATATTTGTCAAAGTTTCTGATTCCAAAAGCAGATCAGATTATTTGTAGGCTGCCAGCAACTAGATATCGGTACACATGGCACCAGAGAGTGCTCTGTAGCGTGCCATTATGTCATTCTAGACAAGTTGCTTGACCTCTGCACACAGTTGTCGACTACCCACTGGTTACTTCAAAAATTTGAAGCGTCTACTGTGTAACGCTGCGAGGCAACTGAAAGGACATTGCGAGGACTCCAGGCTGTACACATGTATATTTCAGCATTCCTTCGATGTAAAGTGTATGGCGCTAACAGCCGTAGCAGCAAATGCCGACAAACATGTTCTTTATCTTTGCCGCCACACAACAGGGCGGCTCCCCTTAAACAACCCACTTGGCCATTCCCTCGACAACACTCACTGCTCTCATACCTATACACAACGAAACATGCCATGTCTATGAGAGCAACAGAGGAGTGACTTCGATTACGCAGGCTTCTTTTGCCGGGTTCTTTAACCCGACAGGCCACGCAGCGTGTAAACGTAATGATGGCAACAAAAGTACGCCTTTCCCGACTTCTTTCGTCTCTCCCAGGAAGAACTCTCCCGACCCCTTTTTTTTTTCGCTTTTCTAATGACGTCATATGTCACGTATCACTTTGGGTCACGTGACCCCGAGCTGTTGAGGTGCAAATAGACTGACCCACGGTGAACGTACTTGCGTGACCCCATAACAACACGTCGCGATGCTCGTTGCACGTGCCGAAAGCATTATCGACTCTGGTTTTGAAGCAAACACCCCTCGCTCTCGCCCATTTTTCTATCTGGACATTGATGTTCTTTTATTCTTTGTACAATTGATATTTAGTTTCATCGCGAGCACTCTCGCTCTTGCATGCAATGCCGTGACTTTCTTATTTCATTGATTGATTGAGAGTTTTTTCTAAACACTTGCACACCCTTGCAATTCTCTTGTTCGCCCTGTCTGACTGATTTATAGATAGATTGATTTATTTCCGTAAACACGGACACTCCTTTAACTTGCTCTTGTGGTGCCATGGTTTATCTAGAGATTGATTCATGTATATTGCGTCATATATTGGTTTTCTTGCATGTCGAAACACAACCTTCCTCGCTCCACGTGCCATAGTAAGCAGATGCTGTATTTACTTAGTGAAACGCTTCCGGTATTGCGTCTTACAGTGTTTCTCCTTTTGCACCATCACCGATGAGTGGCGCTAACCTCCGGGCCTTCATTTTGAAGCATTCAATATTGGCCGCAAAACTAGAATAGACTAATTAATATTAGCTTACTATATATTCGAACAAGTTTAGTGCGTTTATTGAAATTAGAAGATTGGAGTCAGTAAATTTTATTAGGAAGAACTTATCACTGTTTTTCTGCATGCATTTACAATTTTTGTAGCGACGTCGCTTTAGTCTCTGAGTCAGACAGTTCACTTTATAGAAAAATGTTCTCTAACCATTTTCAGTGTTAGCGTACGTAGCGGCGAAACTGTTGCACTGCTGTGGTTTAGATAAAGTGGTTAACAATTTACAGTACTCGGTTTTTTACTGTAAGAGGGCTGAAAGCCGTCCCGTGGGCCTCACACTTGAGGAGGCCGCATCGACAAAAATTACGCCCGGGCTAAAATTGAGGACACCGCAGCAGTGTTTCAATGGATCCGATATGCAAGAACATGTACCCGTGTTTTTTTAGGTTTACGTGCATGTTGAGTAGCCCCAGTTAGCTAAATTTATTTCGTAGTTCGCCATTGTGGCTTGCCGTGCTTCCTTATAACATTGTAATAGCGGCTACGTAAATGGGGAACAATAAACCTGCTCTTAGTTGCCGTTGTATGAGAAGGAATTTTTCGTGGCATTTTGTCGAGCTTATCTCAAAAGTGGTGCTACTTTTAAAATTCGTTTACCAGAAAAATGTTTGAGAATTGATAGCGTCTATTTGTTAATTGCTACTCCTGCGATGACGATAGTTGGCCATGTTATATCTGTCGGGCACTGAATTTTAGTGTACTAGACCCAAGTGCCACAACATGTAGATCTTCGTTGTTGGCTAGTATTATAAAGCTAACTTAATAAGCTTACGGTGGCATTGTATGGTGTTGCTGTCAGAACGTTAGAGAGGGTGATGTGCCTTAGCGCTAGGCGCTCGCCACGTGTCCAGAGACAGCGAATGGCACGCTTTGACTATGGGAACCCTCTTCCGCGATGAACTCTAACTACCAGATCGTACGACGAGAACGCGCCTACGCCTGCGAGAGGCAACGCCGACGCAGGCAGCGTCTTCAAGTAAATTATTGAAAAAGTGCCCCCCCCCCCTCCCCGAAGGAAATCGTCGGGAAATGCGAACGCATTCTTGCGCCGAGAGAGGGTACCGTTGCCGACTGTTCGGTGGCTGGGCGCCTCTCAAGGCGATTTTAGAAGCCTTCATCGGCTTCTGAAATCGCCTTGAGAGGCGCCCAGCCACCGAACAGTCCAGAGTGAACTTGTACTGTACTTACTAGCTGGAAAGCGAGAAGTCGTTCCCCTCGTGTTCCCTGAGATGACCACAATGGTTTCGGCGGACGCAACATCTTCCTTGGAAAAGACAGCATCGTCAGATCTGACAACTCGCCCCGCTAAAGGCCGTTTCACATGACACAAAAAGTAGCGATTTTCAGGCTGCGAATTCGCTCGCAGCGAAAAAAAAGGCAGTTCGCTCCCGCCGCAGCGGTCCGCGGCGAGCTTCCAACATGTGTGAAATTATCGCTCTGATCGCAGCGGCGGGAGCGATTTTTGGTCGGGACCCGTCGAAATAGGGCTGCTCCAGCCAAGCCATCGAAATATAGTCGACGTGTTTGTTTAGGTAATGGCCGATGCTGCGCATCTTAGATTGAATTTAGACTCGAAAGTGTTCTTAAATGATGAAACGAGCGAGCCCTTCGTTACCGTTCATGGAAACTTCATGATATCATAATGCACAGATTACTACATTACATTCCTGTCTGCCACAAAGAGCGGTGGCAAGAACTTGCCGCTCCAGTCGAAGAGCGAAATTCGGGGACCGTTCGCGGTCCATGTAAAACGAAACCGCCATAAGCGATGGTTGCGAACAGAGCGATTGGAGTGACCGGAACGATTTTATTTGCTGCAATCGCGGGATGTGAAACAGCCTTAATTGAGTGAGTAAGTGAATATGTTGGCCTGCGAAGGGCAGATTTTTGAACTTTGTTGCGGCAAACCCTTCTGATGAACATTGTTGTCTGAGCGTGGGACCTTTCAACCAGCGGCACTCATACGACAAGGAAGAGGCACGTTTGTGCCACATTGCAGTGCAGTGACTACGCCTCAATATTGAGTGTTTACCGGGGCGGGTGAGGGTTTTACCCTCGGAAGTTGTAGGTGACATCTGATTGGAATATAAAATCAGTACTCATTCCGCAATCTAGGGATGTGGGAATGAGCCACCCAGCTCACTTGAGAGAGCTTGCCTTGCACAGAATGTAAACGAATCCTCTGTTAAGTTCACCTTCTTCCAGCCTCTACATCGTTCCTCTGAAAACGCCAATGGTAGAAATGTTGGTCTCAATAGCCCTTCCACACATGCCCCATCGCCACAATATTTATGGGCGAAGCTCTTAAGGGAGTGGCTCGTTCTCTCCTCTGTAGTAGAATTTTGTAGTAGCCACTTCTAGTTAGTTTTAAGAATTGCTCACTTGATAGCACTGTGTGTATATGTTCTTCGAAACATCGCTATGGGGCGTTAGTGGTTTTCGCTTAGTTGAGGATTAAAGAGGATAGATGGCGCGCATCACAATCAGTGCATAAAAAGGACAAAAACACAAGAATGGCACGAAAGATGGCACTGTTGTAATAAAATATTACAGCGCATCTGCAGAGTGAATGATGATGAATGAGGCCAAGCGTCCGTTCGTCCGTCCATCCAATGCGTGCTATAGTGCGATAAGAGGAGACTAATGAACGGACGAGAGGACGGACGACTCACCGCACTCATCATCATTCACTCCGTGGATATACTGCAAGTTTTTTTTTAATTCTACGCCTCGTCTTCATTTCCAGCGAGCAGATGAGCAAACCTTCAAACGACATTAGAAAGAGAGAGAGAAAAAAGAAAAAAAAATATCGTATTGGTATATTACACCATCAATCTCGATACAAGGCGCTTCGTAATCGAGACAGTTTGCATTGGGGAACTCTGAGTAGCGCAGCCATTTTACAGTTACCGCTCGAGTCACGATGGGGTCAGAGATATTGATGGTGTATACTAGGGTGTACGTAGTTTTCAATCAATGAAAAAGAGGGGCGTTATTATCTGAGCAGAACACATTTCACCATAACTTGACCAGTGACCGCATCTACATCCTCATACGTGGATACGTGGCCAGATGAACTTTCGCAGAATTATTGACTTCAATTATATTCAAGAAAAGTTCGTTCAACCACTGTGACCAAAATGCGAAAATGAACCTTTAAATCCGTTACCTTGCCTGCAGAGATTTCGATGCATAAATTTGAATTAAATCCTCGAACTTTGTTTTCTTTTCCGTGAATAAATATATGATGGCGAAATTAAGTGCAGTAATGTTTTCAGAGTACACGGTGTTCATCTGAACTGATTCGTCGTTTCCCTTTAGTCACTCACCCCTTGATGTCGTGAAACTTTGCCGCACAAGTTCCCCCTCAATGGCGAAGCCGACTTTCAGGTAGCCTCTGGGTTTGGCTCTCCACTCCTTACTATACCGACGCAGAGATGGCTACTCTGCCGGGCGTAATTCTTGACCATATTGAATGATTGCACTACATAGTAGCATACATACTACACCGGCGCACAACTTTTCTCGGCAATACATACACTACTGCGCGAAGTAGTCCGGTATGACTCACGTTTCACGCCGCTGTGGAAAATGATGGTTGCGTGCGATCAGCGTTAAACATTGACGCAGACGCCAATTTGCGTTCGAGGTACTTATAAAAGGCGCGGCTTTACTGACGCGTTCCAAAACACTAAGTGGCAATAAATAAATGAAAACAAATAGGAATATCTTAATCACGTGCGCTTCATACTGCGTCAAAGAGCTACATGCAAAAAATTAGGCAGTATTTCTCATATATCCCGTAGAAAGGAAGGACACAATTACAGAACTACATTTATGAGTGGTAGAAATTGCGCCATCTGGCTCTGTAGCTCTCCCTGCGATGCCAAGAAGTGTCCAATGCTATACACCTTTTCAGAGGAAGGAAAAAAAGATTACCCGCAGCTTCCCTCGGGGGAACACTGAGGAGGATGCGGAGCATATAATTGGTTAACGGGGTGTAAAAGTGCGACTTACTTGGGTCGATGGCTAAATTGGTTAACGTGGTTGTGAAATGGGGTGTTAAATTGCGACTTACTTGGGTCGATGGCTAAATTGGTTAACGTGGTTGTAGGAGGGGGTGTTAAATGAGTGAACACGTACACAGGTATGCGAAAGGGCTGCGCTGGTCGAAGGGACGTCGATCATTGTGTTTGTGGATTCGTTGGAATTCATTTCACCGCGACCTTGGACGTCGACGCGCCGTACAAACCAACCGACGAGCGGCAACTGAGCGAGCGAGCGCCGACCTTGAGTATATATACAGCGCGACGGCGCATGCACTGTCAGCTGTTGAATGTTCTCGAAGCGCGACGGCGCATGCGCGTCCACTGGAGAATCAGGAGAATTGTAGAATGTTCTCGAAGGGGAGAAGCGCGCGCGGCACAGATGGTGGGTGACGGTGCATGCGCGCGTCAGCTGTCGAATGTTCGAGAAGGGGAAGAAGCGCAACGGCGCATGCGCGCGCGTCAGCTGCCGATGTTCTCGAAGCGCGACGGCGCATGAGCGCTACATTATACAGCTAGCGAATGTTCGTGAAGAGGAGAAGCGCACGCGGTGTGTAGAGGAGGAAGGGTGCACAGATGGTGAAGGAGTGAAGCGCGCGCGGTGTGTAGAGGAGGAAGGGATGCACAGATGGTGGAAGAAGGAGGAGGAAGCTTGCGGACGGCGCCGCACTACAAGCCTCGAGTATTAGATGCTCCGCATCTAAAACACCGCCATGATGGGCTGTGCGCGGGAGTACAAAGGCTAAGGGCACAGCGTTTCCAGTGCATTTTCGAGGGGACGCGCCAATTTTCACAGCCCAAGGAGGGCTATGGCGGCGCCCAGGGAGGCGTTTATGAAAAGGTGAATACGAGAATATGATCCTACCAGAGTGTCCTACCAGAATACGAATATGTTGGCTAATCTTAACCATTAGCTGTTAGAGCCGCAAAGCTGTGTTTTAATAAACTCAAGTCAGTTAAGCTCTATACTGAACATCTTCTTTCACACACGAAGGGCGTCTGTGCTGCTTTTGAACGTGTAATATTTGTACATAATAACTAAGCTTTGTAGCTGACCGCTAATCTGTCTTTATGAATGTTTTGCAACGTTTCTTGCCTTCAGCCGTCGCGTCGCTTTGGTGATTACTTCTGTACCTAAAGCTTCAGAGCTTAGTAGTACAGGTCGCAGCAGCCGCTTCACGATGACAACCAAATAAAAAAAAATGTGCCGGCGATTTACGCGCTTACATAAGAACCCTCTCTGCTGTCAAAATCAGGTCGTAGTGTGCGGCAATAAGAAATTATAAGTAAATAATTATTCACTCAATTTAGTACTAACAGTGAATGAAACGAAAAGAACAAAAAGTGTGCAAATCCAGTGTGCACGTGCACAGATAGCTTCCGAAAGGTGGCGGGGATCGATCAGTATATTGACTGAGAAGATAACAAAAAATAATGACTTTCGCCTTTGAGTCGTCTGAAGTGAATGCACGTGCGTTTCTGCGAGTTTTTTTTTTGTTTATTGGAAAGTTTGTCTACTTTCGGACTCTTCCAATGAAGTGGGCGACGGGGGGTATGTGAAGAACACTGCACAAGCGTATGACGATATCTCTCACGAGCTTGTTTTCCTTTGGAAATGCTACACTTATACGTTTCCGTGGTTTACGAACATGCCCTCTTTCGTTAAGCGCTGTAGCTTTTTAGCATGATGGGCTGCAAGATGACTCAACCACGGCACTCAAGACCGGCATAAAAGAGTGCCAGCTTTTAAAAGTTTTCTGCCTCACCCGCCATTACACGACCGCATCAAATGCGTGGCTAACTTGCACCACATCAATTGTTGGCAAAACGAAGCTACCTTTACTGGTATCAGTGCTTGACGAGTGTAACTAGCAAAAGCTCGTTTTTTTTCTCTTGTTCGAGGAAAGCGTGTTTACCGAACAAAGTCATTCTAAAAACATGCGGCTGAAATCTGCGTACTCCAAGGCATAGTCGGCCCTTGGAGCCTCGGTAAAAGCAGCCGTATCGTGCGTACCCTTGAATCGCATAAAATCGAATTTGTTGACTTTCGGCACTGCAAAAGGCACTGATGGTCTAAGAAAAATTTAGTACTAACGGTGAATGAAACGAAAAGAACAAATAGAGTGTGCACCTGTACAGATAGCTTCCGAAAGGTGGCGGGTATACCTATCTTTCTGAAGCTATCTGTACACATAATTTCACACTGCCTCCAAGGTCACAGGCTGCTCACCTGGTTTCGCATGGCCTCCGTGATCGGACCACCTTTGACCAAATAATGATGTTGTGTTATGACGTCTTCATGTGACGTTACGGCTCGTGATGTCAGAATGTAGTCGCAAGCTTTGGCGATCTATTGATGTCGTGTGGTGGCGTTATCACTTGGTGCTTTTTTTTTTTGCTTCACCCGTCACCGACACCGCGAAAAGCCGACTTCTACGGTCAAGCTTCGCTTTTTAAAAGGCATCCAAGGCTTTTGCCTATAAAGAAAGCGTTTCAAGGGCGAAAGCCTGGGATGCCTGTTAACAAACGGCAGTGACGTGCCTTTCACAAGGACCTACATTTAGTCTCCGGCATTCCGGCAGAAAATATTGGAAGTCAACAATTCTTGGAATGCTGCATCATGGTCCAACGTTCTGTTTATAGTAAAAACAACAGCAACCGCAGCACGGCCATAACGTAGAACATTAAGCAGTGGAGCAACAAGCTAGACTCGGCCAAGATACGGGGCTGATTTTGGGCTCTTCTTGTGTGAATAGGATGAGCGGTCGCGCAGATGTCGCTCTTATATGAATATCACGAGCATTATCAGAGTCAAAAGCACTTTGACTTGGGCGAGTTGGTACATAATTTGATTGTCTTCAGCGTGATTTAGACGAGGACCACAGGACACGCACAGAACACAGACAAGCGCTGACGTACAAATGAGTTTATTTGCACTTGAATAAGCCTATCTTGCTCCTCTGTGTATAGGTAATACAGGCAGGTTTTGGCGCATAAAAAAGCTTGGTCAAGTGCAAATAAACTCAGTTGTAAGTCAGCGCTCGTCTGTGTTTTCTGTGTCTTCTACGGTCTTCGCCTATATAGCGCTGAAGACTATTCATCATCAGAGTATTGGTTCTTCGTTCTTCTATAGTATGCTTCACCCCAGCGACGTACTGTCGGGTGGAAAGAAACACGAACAGTGGAAAACGTGGCCTTTGACCCCAGGCGACTTTAATCCAGCCACAAAGCAGTAAAGCGTGCCTCTTATGGTCTTCTGTACACCATGAGCCTAGGCAGCTTGGGCTCATAATGAGATGACGAGCCTTTGAAACCTTCTCAGTTGATGTACTTGCAAGAACTCTACCAGACTGTGAACCTGTGTCCCTGGCGCCTGTGGCTCATGCTTTCGCCAAGATTGGGCGCCTCTGGCTTTGGCGCGAGAGCCAGACGCGCCCGACTTGGTGGAAATCTCTTCGCATAGAAAACAAAAAGAACAAGAAACAGTTTGTAATTTTGCTGTGGCAGAAATTTCGCAGCAAACAAAGTTACTGCATCCATCTACGCAGTCGAAATGCCACGGGATGGTTGCCTACATGTAAATCTGCGAAATGTACCCCAGTAAGAACATTAAGAACGCTGGTCAGCGGGAAATCACCCCCCCCCCCCTACCTCACCCCCCCCCTACTGACACTAAGCTGTTCTCACAATTAGGGCTGCAAAAGTTTTGCCTTTTCCTTTCCTGAACCTCTCTCTCTCATCACGTTACTCCTCTGTCATTAATTAACACTATATTTGAGAACGTGATGAATACTGAAATAATTATACATCTTGCAAAAAAAAACTTACGCCATCTCCACAAAGGGGACCTTGAGGTGAGGCAGGGCACTGCGGTTCTGTAGCGCGATCAGTCGGTTTCTTTCAATCAAGAAACTTGCAGGTGCTGCCTGCGTCGGCTTTGCGGAGCCGGCAGCATCTGCTAGCGAAAGCCAAACTCGCCTTTTCGAGTTTGTGTTTGACAGCGCTACACCTTGCCAACCATTAGTTATTACAGCGGGTCACTTTCAGATAAGTGCAAGATTGAACATGTTAGTTACAACGAAAACAAATGTCCGTGCGCGGATATTCAGGCACGCGTGATTCCTAGGTGGTAATTAAATAAAGCCAGATAGGATTCATTGTTGTTAAGCCCTAATGTATATATTGTTGCGCACATGCACGAAGACAAAGAAGCGTACACGGTGAACGCACTTGTCGCCCAGAGCGAGAAAGGAAGAAGAGGATAAGGAGGATCTTTAACCAGTCGGCCGCTTCTGAGCTGCCCCTCACGACCTAATAAACGGCCCCTTTCAACGTATACCAGCCTCTTTCAAACGTAACAGAGTGGTGTAGGAGCTGGGTAAGTGCTTCAACTACGGAACGATCACTGCCACAGCTTCGACGAAGCCGTCGACTTGCCGGTCTCCCACCATCTGCCGTGGGTGACTTCGACATGCCCGAAGAAGCAGGCGTTTCCAGGACGGCACCGTCTGGCCCGCTTCCGCACTACCGAGTTCCACCGCCCTTCGGAGGAAAAGCCGAAGAAGATGTCGATGCCTGGCTCACCAAGTACAAACGTGTGGGCAAGTCCAACGGTTGGGATGCAGCCGCTATGCTAGCCAACGTAGTGTTCTCCCTGACCGACACCGCACTGGTATGGTACGAGAACCACGAGGACGCACTCACGACGTGGGATCTTTTTGTTGAAGAGCTCAGGGCGTGTTTCGGCGACTCGGTTGTTAGAAAGAAGTGGGCTGAGCAAACACTGTCGCAACGGGCACAGCTACCAGGTGAGACATGCACATCTTACATAGCAGAAGTGTTAAGGTTGTGCAAGGTGGTCTGTGCTACCATGTCGGAAAAGGACAAAGTTGGGCATCTGCTCAAAGGGATCGCTGAAAACGTGTATAATTTTCTAATTGGAAAAGAAAGCCTCAGTTCTGTGACCGACGTCATTCAGCATTGCCGAACGTTTGAAACACTCAAGATGCGTCGAATTGCGCACAAGTTTCGTCGGCTGGCTAACGTTACAACTGTTGCCAGTGTGGACACGAATCCTGGCCTCGACCTTTTTTCTGCCATTCGACAGATTGTTCGTGAGGAACTGTCCCACCGAGAAATGTCGTGTTCGACAGCTGACCATCGCGAGTTGTGTCTGCCACGTGAGGCTATGGATGTGCCTCCTTTGACCCCATGGCAACCGACGATGAGCGCGGCAACCGTGGAGTACAGCCCAGCCCCACAGACAAAAATGACAACCAGATTTCCCGCGTCGCGGTATGACCGACGCTCTCAGCGCATGCCTCCTCGACAACCGACGTCTCGGTAAGACGTATGCGACCAGTACATCCGTCGCACAAGAACAAATGATGACGCTCGATTCAACGACGAGCGACCAACGTTTCGACCTCGGCCGGTGTGCTATTCCTGCGGTGTGCCAGGCCACATATCACGATTTTGCAACCGTCGGGTGACTCCTCGGTATCACCAACCATCCGACTTTTCACGACCTTTCGAACAGCCTCATGGTGTCCGGTGGCCGGCCCACATACCACCTGATGACAACTATTGGCCAAGCAACTTCCGCAACAACTCCCCGGCATCTGACAAGAGTTTAACGCCCACACCGCGACCTCGTGCTCATCGTTCTCCTTCACCGCTGCGTCGCAAAGCGCCCTCTTCGCCACAGGAAAACTAGCCAGCGCGGCCAATGGGGGTGAGGTCGCTGGAAACGTGCTACTTACAGAAATACCTCCTGTGTGTATGTTTAAAAACGAAGTGCGTGTTTTGGTGGATTATGTGCCTGTGATGGCCTTAGTGGACACAGGTGCAACGATTTCCGTGATGAGTGGTTCCTTTAAAGACGTGTTATGGCGGAAAGTTGTTTTTACCTGGGATGAAACTTCGACGTTCTGTGGAGTGAGGGGAGAGCCGTTGCGCCCTATTGGTGTGTGTAGTGCTGAAGTATTTTTGGGAGGCCTTATGATAACGACAGAGTTTGAAATTATTCCTCGGTCGACACATGATGTCATTATCGACATGGACTTCTTGCGAGATTGTGGTGCCACTGTAGACTGTCTCACGAGGAAAGTCTTAGTGAGTGGCCAGATGCCGTCAGAACTTCTGGAAACTCAAGCGAATGATCAAACTACGCTGTGTGTCTGTGGCGATACGTTCATACCTGCGTTGTCTACCGTACGTGTTCCTGTTGTTTGTCGCGGCGCTGATTCTGACAGCTTCGATGCGAGTGTAGAACCGATGCACATAAACTGCGTGAAGAAGAATGTGTTGGTTCCCCATTGTGTGGTGTCGATAGATGGTGGACGAACTGGCCTATGGACTGTAAACTGTTCCTCTGAGCCCGTGACGCTACCCAATGGTTTGAAATTAGCTTCGGTCAGCAAAGATCACGAGACCTTATCAGTGGTCGAGCTCACAGACGTGCCGGAAAAACGTGACGGAACTGGTTGTCACAATTCGGACGGGGCGCTTATGGCAACGATAAGTAAGTCGCTTAGCTCAAGCGAGTGTCGAACTTTAATGAATGTGCTGTTGAAGCACGTTTCGGTATTTGACTTTACGCAGAAGGGCAAAGTAATCTCTATCCCCCTGTCTCGAAGGCGCCATACCATCAACACTGGCGCGGCAAGTCCGATTCGCCAAAAACCATATCGTGTTTCCCCGTCAGAAAAACAAATTATCAACGACCAAGCGCAGAAAATGGTGCAAAAGGGAGTGGTACAAGAGTCAGCCAGTCCGTGGGCAGCACCGGTAATCCTTGTTAAGAAAAAAGATGGATCTTGGAGATTTTCTGTCGACTATCGCCGACTGAATGTCGTGACTAAAAAGGACGTATACCCGCTGCCCCGTATAGAGGACGCAATAGACTGCTTGCATTCGGCCTCCTATTTTCCTCCGTAGACTTACGATCCTGTTATTGGCAAATTCCGATGCACCCAGAGGACAAGGAAAAGACTGCTTTTGTAACTCTTGATGGGCTCTTTGAATTCAACGTGATGCCGTTTGGACTGTGCAATGCATCGGCAACGTTCGAGAGGTTTATGGACACCATTCTGCGTGGCTTGAAGTGGAACATCTGCATGTGCTACCTCGACGACGTCGTCATCTTTGGCCGCACGTTCAGTGAACACAACTCTCGTCTGGATACTGTTTTGAACTGCATCCGCAATGCTGGCCTAATTTTAAACTCGAAGAAATGCCACTTCGGAGACCGCCAGACGCTTGTGCTCGGGCATCTCGTTGACAAGGATGGCATCCGCCCTGACCCCCAAAAGACAGCAGCAGTGGAGGCGTTCAATGCACCACGTTCCGTCAAGGAGCTTCGTAGTTTCCTGAGGCTTTGTTCGTACTTCCGCCGCTTTATTCCGAAGTTTGCCGACGTTGCGTATCCTCTCGCATGCCTCTTACGAAAGGACAATTTATTTGAGTGGACTCCGGAGTGCGATTCTTCATTCCGTCAATTGAAGTTTTTGCTGACGTCACGACCCGTCCTTCAACACTTCAGTCCTTCTGCTCCGACAGAGCTTCATATGGATGCTAGCGGCATAGGTATTGGAGCCGTCCTAGTACAACGTTACGGAGACCGCGAACACGTCATCGCATACGCAAGTCGCTCCCTGAGCAGGCCGGAACAAAACTACACTGTTACGGAACAAGAATGCATGGCGGTATTATTTGCAATTCAGCGGTTTAGGTCTTACCTGTACGGACACCAATTCACAGTCGTAACCAACCACCAGTCGTTGTGTTGCCTTGTCAACCTTCGTGACCCTTGTGGCCGCCTTGTGCGCTGGGCCCTCCGGCTACAAGAATACAGTTTTACCGTCGCTTACAAGAGTGGTCGTCGACATGCCGACGCCGAATGTCTTCCACGTATGCCACTTAGCACAACGGACTGCGAATACGATGACCTTGACCAGCTTGTAGCGTCTGTGTCGCCTACGTTCCCGGACTATCCCAGTTTCAGAGCAGAACAGCGGAAGGACGCTAAACTAGCATCACTAATCACCGCTGCATCCGCTTCCACTAGTGCACGCCGTTTCTGTATGCGTGATAGATTGTTGTTCAAAAGGAACCTATCCAGCAGTGGCGCGCGTTTCCTTCTAGTGGTCCCGGAGAGCCTGCGAACCGTTATTATGAGTGTCATGCACGACGACCCCACATCTGGACATTTAGGTTTGGCGCGGACGCTTCACCGGACTAAAGAGCGCTTTTATTGACCTGGTATGCAAAAGTCCGTTGAGAGTTATGTGGTCATTGAGAGTTATTGAGAGTCATTGAGAGTTATTTCAGCGTCACAAACGTCCATCAACTGGTCCAGCTGGTCGTCGACAACCGATGCCTACTCCAAGCGCACCTTTCGAACAAGTGGGGATTGACTTTCTGGGCCCCTTTCCAAAATCAGCTGAGGGCAATCGATGGATAATTGTTTGCGTCGACTACCACACACGCTACTGCGAGACGGCAGCCATCCCCTCCGCAACTGCCAGTGAAGTGTCGTCGTTTTTGTTACAGTACGTCATCCTCCGACATGGCCCACCTTGCCTGATTATCAGCGATCGTGGCCGACAATTCACAGCGGATGTCGGGGAGGAGCTACTCCGTTTATGTGAATCCCGCCTGCGTCACTCAACACCATACCACCCCCCAAACTAATGGGCTGACGGAGCGTACCAACCGCATTATTATCAACATGTTGTCTATGTATGTCTCATGCGACCACAAGAACTGGGATGACGTACTTCCGTTTATTACCTACGCGTTCAACACCGCGAAGCACGAGATTACAGGCTATAGCCCTTTCTTTTTGCTTTATGCACGTTCGCCCCGGCACACAATCGACACAGTATTACCTTTCTGTGATCACGACAACGTCACTGTCGCCGAGACTCTCTGCCTCGCCGAAGAGGCGCGTCGCATAGCTCGACTACGCACATTGGCATCACAAGACAAGGCGAAGGCACGCTATGACATTCACCATCGACCAGTGATTTATCGCCGTGGTGATCTGGTGTGGTTGTGGACTCCGATGCGCAAGCGCGGGTTATGCCAAAAGTTTTTGGCCACTTACGATGGACCTTTTGTCATTGTCGACAGACTTACAGAGGTCAACTATGTAATAGCTCGTCTCACGGCGAGTGGTCGACGAGCTGCCAAAACTCAAGTGGGTTCATGTTGCCCACCTGAAACTGTACACGCCACGACAACTTGATTGACTCGTCCGGCGGCCTTCGTCTGCGCGGAGAGGAATGTTGCGCACATGCACGAAGACAAAGAAGCGTACATGGTGAACGCACTTGTCGCCCAGAGCGAGAAAGGAAGAAGAGGATCAGGAGGATCTTTAACCAGTCGACCGCTTCTGAGCCGCCCCTCACGACCTAATAAACGGCCCCTTTCAACGTCTACCAGCATCTTTCAAACGTAAATATATATATATATATATATATATATATATATATATATATATATATATATATATATATATATATATATATATATACATACATACAGTCGGTGTTTTTTATAATACATTACGCTGTTTTATGACGTTATTTGACGCCGGAAGCGTACGTGGAAAGAAGGTGCCACGTGCTAGCAGGTTTTGTCTTTAGTTTTTAAGCTGGTTGCTATGAAGAGGAAGCGCGGACCGTCATGAATGATGGTAATTGTGGCTTCGGCGAGTATGTTGTATACGTCCTCAAACTGTGACATTTATAGCATTTCTATATTGGTGAGAAGCAAATAAAAATCAAGTCAATGTATTATTCGGCATTTCCTGCACTATATACACACATAAGGCCCACAACCTTGCTCTTGAGGAAGAATTGTTGGAGCGAGCTGTCTAACACTTCCGGCATGCTTAGACGGATTCGGCCTTCCTTTGCTGAATCGCTGGCGGAGTTTTAGAGTCGATTTTGTCATTTTTTTTCATTTTAGTGTGTTTTGGCCTATTTGCATTTTCCTAGCTGTACAGTTATTTTCAGGATCATCTCTTTCACCAATGTCGCGTTTGCCCTCTATAAATAGGACGTTTGTTGATGAGTTTACTTTGAGTAGTGTTGATGTCAAATACCACTGAGTTGCCCGTACTACGCACTTCCTCAGTTTTCACGGTGCCTGAGCTGCATTAGGAGCACGATTCAGAACTACGCTGCGGCCTACACACAACACGCCATTAGGGCAAAATTCAGCGCGCGATCTTTTTTTTGTCGTTGTTAATACTGTAGTGATGACCAACTGCACCTCGCCTGAGCTCCGGTGCAATCCCACACTCGAGGGTATATGATAGTGGGCTGCAGCACACCATCCTGTGGGTGATCAGAACGAGCCAAGGAGGTAAAGAGGCAAGGCCGTGCCTCACAATTCTCTTGCGCCTGACCTCTGCTCAGAGCAGCTTACAGCTCACTCTGACACACGGAAAACGTGCGTCTTGGTCCTTGTGTCGGAGGTCTCTGTAAGTTATTATAGATGTTGACCAACTAGCCCAGTCAAAAGCATTGTCTTAGACGTCCGTTACTTCTTTGAGCGGCACCGCTGTTTCCCTTTGAACGAGTAATCGATAGACATGAAAAAAAATGATGGAATAGAGTTTGAACTGAGGCCCCATGCGCGTGGCAGTCGAGTATGCTGTCAAAAAACCGCGCTGCTGCTCGACACTCGTGTGGAAAATACATATACTGGCGCCTTGCCGAACAAGAGATCACGTTAACCAATGTAATAGCGTGGCAGAAGAGTAACCAGTCATCACGCAATGCTATTTGCAGGTCGAGTGTGTGGTTTAACCATTCCCGTCTACTGCAAAGTGCTCTGCCACTATTTCTCATCGTCGTCATGCACATACAGCGTCAACAAAGTGCGCGTGATACTTTACAGATACGTATAGCGGATACCTCGCTTATCCTGAGAAAGACGTTTGAGTGCATCGTGGGGTTTAGTGTCCCGAAACTACCACATGATAATGAGACACGCCGTAGGGGAAGGCTTCGGAAGTTTCGACCACCTGGGGTTTTTTAACGTGCACCCAAATCTGAGCACACGTGCATTTCCGCCTCCACTGAAAATGCCGTAGCCGGGCTTCGACCCCGCGACCTGCCGGGTCAGCAGCCGAGTGCCTTAGCCACTAGACCACCACGGCGGGGCTCCGGAGAAAGAAGAATAGTGGCGTATAGCAGGTGCTGTCTTCTACTTCACAAAAGTTAGAGTTAAGGCATAGTCAATATTTTGTGGGAAGACTGAACTCCATACACAGTTTATCTTGCTCCGCAACATGATCCTGCGCTCAGAAATTTTCAAGCCCAGACATCCAGACAACAACGCAAGAACAAGCCGACATATTTGGGGAACACTTTCACAACATTTCCGTTCAGCCAACCGCACTGATACTTTCCCCAAACACAAAGAAACTGCAGAGAAGCAGAAACAACCGCTCACAGGTGCTTCACACGAAACTTACAACCAAACCCTAACACTACAGGAACTAAACAGGGTATTCTCACACAGTAAAAAAAAACGGCAGTAGGCCCGGTCAACATACACTACTCTATGCTGGCACACCTGTCCGAATCATCTACATGGGTTTACTTACATTTTTAAACATGGTATGGCAATCTGGATCTATGCCAGAACAATGGAAAACTGCCATAGTAGTCCCATTTCTGAAAGCTGCGAAACCCGCAACATCCTCTAGCAGCTACAGACCGATCGCTCTTACCAGCCGCCTGGCGAAAACTTACGAAGCTATCATAAATTGCAGAGTATCGTTTATTCTGTACTCCGGAAATTCGATAGACAATCACCAGAGCAGATATAAAAAAATTGCCCGCAGCTTCCCTCGGGGGAACACTGAGGAGGATGCGGAGCATATAATTGGTTAACGGGGTGTTAAAGTGCGACTTACTTGGGTTGATGGCTAAATTGGTTAACGTGGTTGTGAAATGGGGTGTTAAATTGCGACTTACTTGGGTCGATGGCTAAATTGGTTAACGTGGTTGTAGGAGGGGGTGTTAAATGAGTGAACACGTACACACGTATGCGAAAGGGCGGCGCTGGTCGAAGGGACGTCGATCATTGTGTTTGTGGATTCGTTGGAATTCATTTCACCGCGACCTTATACGTCGACGCGCCGTACAAACCAACCGACGAGCGGCAACTGAGCGAGCGAGCGCCGACCTTGAGTATATATACAGCGCGACGGCGCATGCGCTGTCAGCTGTCGAATGTTCTCGAAGGAGAAGCGCGCGCGGCACAGATGGTGGGCGACGGCGCGACGGCGCATGCGCGCGCGTCAGCTGTCGAATGTTCGAGAAGCGGTGCGGACGGCGCGGACGGCGCACTACAAGGCGCGAGTATAAGATGCTTCCGCATCTAAAAAGGTTGCTCAACCATTCACCATCTTGTTCGTCTGTAGCATGAAATACGAGAGGCGTTTGGTCACACGCAGCACTGTCTTGCGGTTTTGTTTTTTTTTTTTTGACCTAGAAAAGGCATACGATACCACGTGGCGACACGGAATTCTGCAAGACCTCGGTAATCTAGGCATTCGAGGCAAAATGTTAAAATGTTTGCCCGATTTTATGACTAACAGAACATTTAGGGTGCGGTTAGGCACTGTACTTTCACGTGCATTTAACCAGGAAAACAACACACCTCAAGGCTGCGGTCTTGGCACTACTTTTTTCATAGTAACAATGAAATCAATTATTAAGGTCATACCACCCACAATCATGCACTCTCTATATGTTGACGATCTTTGAATCGCTTCTCGTGCTTCCAACCTATCAACATGTGAGAGGTAACTTCAAGTTACCATTAACAAGCTAACGCACTGGGCTGACAGTAATGGCTTCCGATTTTTTACACAAAAGACAGTTGCCTTGGTATTTACATTGAAAAGAGGATTATTTCCAAGCCCAGAGCTTACAAAAAACAACATGGCGATAATGATGAAGCATGAACAAAAAATTCTTAGGTGTTACATTTGACAGTAAACTGAACTTTCTTGCTCATATTAATGCACTCAAAATTAAGGCCAATAAAATGCTCAATGTTTTAAAGGTTTTATCCCACAAGCATTGGGGTTCTGCTCGATTATGCCTATTGAAGGTTTATCGTTTCGTTGTGCGTAGCATTTTAGACTATGGGTGCATTGTCTACGGCTCGGCCAGACAATCTTACATTCGCCGTCAAGACCCCGTACACAATCTCGGTCTGCGTTTATCAAATGGTGCCTAAAGAACATCCCAGTCCAGGGTTTGTACATAGATTGCAATGAACATTCGCAGTGCCAGCGCCGCATATTTTTAACCCTCTCTTATGTTTGAAAGATTAGGTCACAGTCTCAAAATATATGCCACGACATCACCACGCAGTACCACTTGCACTTGTACTACTCAAACAGGCCACACCTCATAAACCATTGATTTTACGCTTCGAAGAGCATTGCCGCGCCTACAATATTTGTAATGATGCACTGAAGGTCGCCATCAAACCACCGAGACTGCCGCCATGAGCAGACCCGGCACTACTGTGCGATTTTTTCAATGTCCATTTTCAACGCTGAAATGCACGCTTTATGGGAAGCAGTAAAAAACAAATCCTCACTGAAGAATACAGACAAGCAATCATATACACTGACTCATTAGGTTCAATCAAAGCGCTACATTTAAAATCTGAGCGCGAACCTTTACTACGTGATATCCTACATATGATTTTTTTTTAATAATGAGAATATGAATGTCCGTTTCTGTTGGGTTCCAAGGCACATCGGGATACCAGGCAACGAAATGGCGGACGAATATGCATCTTTAAGAGCACAGACATCAGTTAAACAAACATGAATTCCCCTTAAAGATAGCCTACGTACTATTCGTGTAGCATTATCATCAAAATGACCGCAACAACGGGACTGCTGCACGAGTAATAAACTGCATTTGGTGAAGCCCACAGTGGGGGAATGGAAGTCATGTGCTCACCAAGAACGGTTCAATGAGGTCATCCTGTGCCGACTCTACATTTGGAGCACTCACCTCACTCACAACGTTTTGCTCAGAATAGAATATTCGCCGGAATGTGAAAAATGTCAACAGCCATTAACGGTTTCACATATTCTAATCACGTGTCCATACATTGAAACAAAAATACGAAATTATTTCAGAGCACTAAACGAACACCACACACTGATGTACCCGAATCAAATTTTAAGAGATGATTCAGTGGTTCCACTGTCTAACTTCATCAATTTTCTAAAAGAAAGTGGACTCCTCCATAAGCTTTAGAATTAAATGTATATACTGGTTATCACAATAGGTACCTAGCATTTGGCGCAGCTTAGCCTGAGTCACTCTTGCGCCAATAATCCCAATATAACTAATTCTCCTTAGAAGGTGTTGTAAACGTCAGTGACCTTTTTCTTTTTTAAATAATAAGGTTCGATATATATATATATATATATATATATATATATATATATATATATATATATATATATATATATATATATATATATCTGTGTGTGTGTGTGTGTGTGTCTAGCAATATGCCTGTATTGTAGGACGCTGAGTGTGTCACGCGGAGGCTTTCGTTTATAAATTATGGACTTTCTCTTAGATCGCGCTTTTATCTCGTACAGCATTGAAGTTTTCTTCCCCCCTTTGTGTTGCTTTGGAGTGTGCGCCCCGTTAAATTAATTAGTTTCCGTTACAATAGTTGAGATTTCAGTAATCTCCTTCATTGCATTTTTATGTACAGGTGATCGGAGCGTTTACTTCGATATATTGTGTGCTATGCGGGGCTTGTTGTGACCCTGTCGCGAAAGGAAACGGCGCGATTTGCGAAGGTTCACACCGAGACTACAGTTTCCACCGCGTCACAAGAAAGGTCGGGCTACGTCATTCGTGCTTTTTTTTTGCGTTCATTCATTGCCAGGGTTACTGCTATTACGGACACGTGTGGCACGGACAAAAACGATTGCACACGTGCGTACGCATAGAATGTTCATATTAAGAAAAAAATGTCAGGAAGTGAACGACTCGCGTTCACTTTAATAGTAACTTTCAGCTGTTCGCTTCCGTCCCGCTTTCTTTGTCGATTGGCGCACTAGGCGAGTCATTAATCACCTATACAAAAAAAAGACAGACACATAGAGAAGCCATAGTAGAACCTGTTGAATTTCCGCAAGCTTTGGGTACGAAAACACGACTTCAGAATAGCAGCACTCGCCGTAGAATAGGAGAGAATGAAAGGAGGTATCCACTGCCACATGAAAAGCCAAGAGCACGACATCTTCATACGCATGTAGTCATCTATTGGCACATTGGGAGTGGGCTGTTGAACTCTACACTGGAACACTCCACTACGGCAGAGGCCAGCTGACGGGAATCTATGAACGGAACTCACGCGCTCTTGCTGAAGAAAATGGCAGGCTCAGAATGGAATGCGATTCACGCGTCCCCCTTGTGGCATGAGTGGGCACCATAGAGTTTCCTAATATACACAAGAGGGAACTCTGGCACTAGTGTCTATGGGAGCTGCAACGCACGACGTTTCAGCAAGAATGGGAATTATGGGTAGTACATGGATTTGTCTAATAAGTGTACCAATCCTTTTGTACTGCCTTTATGCGTCATTTTAAATGCGAAGCATTTCTTAGCGAACTTCAGCGACTTTGAGCGCATCTATCTATCTAGCCAACTACGACTTTTAGCTCTCCTGGCCGTTTCAATAATGGTATCGATACCAAACTTGGTATGGCATATCTTGACTGTATGAACAACATATTTGACTAGTCATAACGTGAAAATCATGATATGTATGTCATGCTTTACATTTCCTGGTACCGCAGCTCTTGCGGTGGTTTCGTTCACTTGGCATGTTGCAAAACTGGTACGGTACGACATGATTGCATGGCGAACACAAGTGACAGACCCTAACATAAAAATCATGACATGCGTGTCATGTAACAGCATGACTACGTTCCACGCTCATGATGCGCTCGCAGCCATTTCGCTAGCGTCACATGTACCAAATTTAGTATTACAGTCCATGAATGGATGACGAAGGTATGTGACTGATGCAAACATGATAATCATGAGATGCGGCTCATGTAACAACATGACTACATGCCACGCTCATGATGCGCTGGTGGCCTTTTCGCTAGCTTCACTTATACCAAATTTGATATTACGGGGCGTAAATAGATGACGAAGGTATGATACTGGTGCAAACATGATAATCATGAGGTGCGTGTCATGTGAGAACATGACTACATGCCACACCCAAGGCGCCAATACATTTCGACGTGACGTGGTGCGTGTGCTCGCCGGCGTTCATTTCGTCGCGTCACGCAGGCGTTGCCACGCCAGGCGCCGGTCCTGCCACACACTAGCAGGCGCCCGCCGCGCTGCGTTGATTTGGCGTATGCGCGTTTCAGCACGTCCGGCGTCTCTTCGTCACGAAAAGAGCTAGACGCAGTGTTGTCTGGGTAACACATCGGCACGAAATGCAGCATGTCGCATTTCGCGCCCGTTGCCGCCGGGCCGTGCCCGCGGACGCTGGTCGCGCCGGTCGCGCCTAGCATCAGATTATATAGTGCTCGCGTTTTGCCAACGTAGCGTCGCTGTGCTCTGCGTGCGCGCGTGTCAACGCTACATTGGAGAAAATTGGCGACCCTTCATGATGCGTTCGCGGCCGTTATATGCCAAATTTGGTGTTACGTGACGTCAATGCATGACGGAATATATGACTGGTGCAAGTATGATAATCCTGACACGCGTGTCATGTAAGAACATGAAAACATACCATGCTCATAGCGTGCTCGCGGGCGTTTCGTTAACTATACTAAATTTGGTATCACATGACGTGAATAGATGACGAAGGTAAACTACACATCCAAACATGATAATCATGACAAGAAAGTCATGTACGGCATCATCTACCTCCACTTCGTAACGTTGTGCTGATTTTAAAGTGACATATCGACCTTCCTCATTCATGCTTCGCATATCATTGATTCCCACTGTACGTGGGATATGCCAATTTTTATGTCATTATCATCGTCATCATCATCATGATCATCGTCATCATCATCATCATCAGCCTGACAACGTCCACTGCAGGACAAAGGCCTCTCCCATGTTCCGCCAGTTAACCCGGTCCTGTGCTTGCTGCTGCCAATTTATACCCGCAAACTTCTTAATCTTATCTGCTCACCTAACCTTCTGTCTCCCCCTAACCCGCTTGCCTTCTCTGGAAATCCAGTTAGTTATGTGTTGCTTTATGTGTAGCTTGATAACCTCTTTCTTTATATGTAATCCACACCGCTGTGTTCATATGCCTCGTGCACATACCTAGTCAAGTCGTTTCAGGCTTTTTGTATGCTGAATAAGTTTAATCGAATCATTTCACTGAATAATTCACGCGCTGCGACATGGGAAATTCGCCGCGACATTTCCCATTTTTCCCTTTTCGCTGTTTCCACAAAGCATCAGGTACAGAGGCCTGAAAATTCCGCGAGAATTTAGACTAGTATTTCTGAAGGTCTCGTTTTAAGCCGGTCGCTTGAATTCGAGCAAACACGGAAGAGTACAGGCATTGTCGACGGCCATCGCTACATGACAGCGGTAGGGAAGAGTTGCTTGTGGGTGCAGGAAGCACAGAGACATGGCCGTCCGCTTATCGCACTCGCTTACGCAGTGCACCACGATTTTGCGTCAGTCCGGCCTTTGTGTGTTTACGCTTGTCTATTGGCCGGTGCAAGCGAACTCGGTCGACCGCGATTAGCGTGGTGCGATGTTTACTGTTGCGTGCTGTTGCACTCATTCCGACGCGAAGTAAACAGCGAAGCAAGCAGTAGTAGTAGTAGTATGTGTAGTTTTACGTCCCTGAAGCATGATATCATTGTAATAGAGACGCCATGGTAGAGGGCTCCGGAAATTACGACGATCTGGTGTTCTTAAGCGTGCACTCGCACCGCATGCAGATAACACGGGCCTCTGTAGCACTTCGCCTCCATTTATACGTGACTGCCGTGGCTGGCATCGAACCCGCGACCTTCTGGTAAGTGGCCGAGCTAACCACTGATCCACCAAGACAGACAGTGAAGCAAGCAGTCTAGCTCCACTGTACACTGAAAACTAGGCCGCTTAAACACAAAAATGGTTGCACTCTCTTTATAGGAGAGTCGTAGAAAGCACTTATTTCCAAGAGAGTAAATGCACGGCGGCTATTTCTGCACGACTCTCCCGAAGAGAGTCAACGTGCCTCTTTTAGAAGAGAGTGCTCTACGTGCGACTCTCTTATGTATAAATGCCCCGCCACGGTGGTCTAGTGGCTAAGGCACTCGGCTGCTATACCGCAGGTCGTGGGATCGAATCCCGGCGGCGGCGGCCCCATTTTCGACGGAGGTGAAAATGCCGTAGGCCTGTGTGCTCAGATTTCAGTGCACCTTGAAGAACCGCAGATGGTCGAAATTTCCGAAGCTCTTCACTACGGCGTCTCTCATAAACATATGGGGGTTTGGGGACATAAAACCCCTCTTAGCAATCAATATCAACTTTTATAGACAAAATAAGAGAGAGATGAAAGAAGGGCTTTCTTTTTGGAGTGTATGCGGTGGCTCATAAAGATGTGTGTATAGGGTACCTGCAGCCGCCATTGGCCATGCGCGAAATCACATTCCGCTTGCACGTAGGCGTAGGCGTTTCCGGAGGTTGTGCGATGCTGTGTCTATGGTTATGTCAGTTGCTTTTGGTGGGCCCCTATATTATATGAACTGATCCTCAGAGTGAAACTAAGACACTTCAATCAATCAATCATTTTATTTCCTTTAGATAAAGTGGAGTGCAGGACTAAAAGCTCAAGAGCTTGACGAGGTCCTGACCCAGTTCACAAGTTGACAAAGCAGCAGGAATGGTAGTCAATCATGTACAACAAATATGAAATAAACATACAGGTATAACATCACAAAAAAGTAATACAAAAAGTTTATGAAAACAGTGCTAAGATAAGAAGAGAGTAGTTCAAATGTATGGTCATGAAGTGGCATGAACATGAAAAGCAATAATAAATGGAAAGAATGGGCATAAATTCTGAGAGAAGTATCATTGAGGATAATGTATCAGTTGGGTAAAGTGTTTAATCTGACAGTTTTGTTTAGAGTAAGGATCGAAATCTTCGTGGTTTAAAAAAATTAACAAAGAAGGTAGTCTGTAGGAAAATGGTTGCTTGTCATAAAAGGTTCTTGGGGTGGGTACAGTCCAAAGTTCTTTGTGCCTGGTGAGTCACAAAGAAGTCACTTGGGGGGCAAAAGTCTGTATCGCATCGACCTCGAGCTTTGTCCGGAATTTCGTAGTAACTGCGTGCTTATTCGGGCTGTTACAGCTGTTTCACCGCGACGGTTTCAGCTACGGCAGTCAATGCGTAGCCAGGAAGCGAACTGTAGAGTGAGCCAGTCGAGGGCGAACAGATGGCAAAAAGAACAGTTTTTTGTTTAACACAGCTAAATTAAGTTTGTAGGGTGGGAGCTCGGTTTGATTTCCTTTTGGAATGGGCGAAACCATTGCTGTGACATAGGTCTAATGTGGGTCTTAGGGGCGGCAAGCAGGTGCTTTTAAAAAAGAACACACACACACACACACACACACACACACACACACTGTGGCTGAAGTTAGTCACACCTGGGTGTGCGTATCTAGAGGTAAGGTTAATCTTACTGTTTAGCATGGTTCTTGGTGCCGTTACGCTTCTCGAGGTATGCTTCTTATTCTTCATACGTCTCCTGGGCTCTCTGCCTCCTCATGGTTTTTTTTCCCGACGACACAGCCTCGCTTCTTTCAGCCTCTCCGGCTCACTTTCCATATCTGCTCAGGAATCGCACTAGGCAGCCCCTTCTGTATAGGCTATAAAACGTCGGTTCTTCCTCTGTTGCAACGTCATTTCACCGGCTCATCATCTTACGTCATGCCAGTTGTCGCGGCGAGCGGCGCTACCAGCTGCGGTGCATGGTTCCTAACAGCTCCGCTTGTGGTGCAGCCACCGGCAACAACAAAACATTAAAAGACTCTAAGCTTCACCTTTAAGAATTGATCATGATAGCAATATCCTGCCCCTAATGCGCCCATCAACCACTTAGTGCATATTTTTCTTGCATGATGTCTCAGGAATTTTAAACTGGGGATTACTGCAATGTAATCGAGACAGTTCAATGTGGCATGCGTCAGTGAAGCTTTCGAATTTATCTGTGTATGGTGTAATGGGTAGCGTGCTTCAGACCACGAGCAAGTATGCCCGTAAAATGTTTGACAACTTGCTGTGCACCCACTGCTTGTGCTGAAGGGTATTCGGGGTATTCGATCGTTCCAGCGTCTATAGGCGGCGCAGCGGAAGGTCGAAATGGCGGACGACACGGTGACGTCGTGAGCGTTTACGTCAGCGTCGCAGATGGTGGAGACGCGTTCATTGGTTTATGACTATTGAGATACCGAACTGCGTCGCAGTTTTATCGCCGTGTGACAGCTTCGGAGCACGGATACATGGTGCCGCCTGCGTCGCTGGTATGGCCGAATACGTGCAGGAACGTGCGTGCCTTTTGGTGGCCAGCTTTAAGCCACGAAGTCGTTACGATGACTCTAAGTTGTGACACCTGTTGGCGGTGAGCGCTTGTACCGCGCAATAGTATTGTGATATTAGGCGTTGCATTGCGAAGCCTGTACGTACAGGACGTGTGTGTTTGTAAAACATGTCCTTTTCAGTGCATATTCAAGCCGAAGAAGTTCTGATTGATATGTGGGGTTTAACGTCCCAAAACCACTATATGATTATGAGAGACGCCGTAGTGGAGGGCTCCGGAAATTTAGACCACCTGGGGTTCTTTAACGTGCACCCAAATCTGAGCACACGGGCCTACAACATTTCCGCCTCCATCGGAAATGCAGCCGCCGCAGCCGGGATTCGAACCCGCGCCCTGCGGGTCAGCAGCCGAGTACCTTAGCCACTAGACCACCGCGGCGGGGCGCCGAAGAAGTTCTTTACACCGTAATTCCAAGCAGGTGCGGAGCTATATGGTAAAACACCGCTTGCCATGCAAATGACGTGGGTTCGATACCCATTGCAACCTGAATTCATCTTTTTTGGTTGAGCACAAGATGATTATTTTTCGCTCACAACCAACGACACCAAGGCAGACACCAACGCTGGACTTTCTGCGAAACGAGCTATTTCACGCTACCGCGTAAAAACAGTAGGAATATTACCATTATAGCTACCGCTACAAAATGAGCTACCACATCCGAAATCACCCCGCAAGACAAAATGCAGGCGTTGCTCGACACTCTCGTCGCGAATGCGCAGTGAAGTCGAATGCAGCCGGCGCCTCTGGCATTCACCTCACGAAAGGCGCAGTGATATGAGGCCTGCTGCAGTGTCGTCGTAACCAGAGATGTGCCGCTGCAGACTTTGCCGTTGGTAAGAAAGATACACACGTACGAGACATGAACACGACGACGTAGGGGGCACTTAGAACCAAATTATTTTCAGAATTGAAGAGGGCGTGCGTATGCATGTGTCACACATGCGCAATATAGCCACCAACACTATAGCTAACCTGGCCAACTTTTAATCTATTCAATGAAGATCGCAGGTGTATTGATGTGTCGCTCATGCATTCACCACTCAAGTTAGTATTGCAAAAATCTCCTTATAACTCACGTTCTGTGTGATTCTTCCTCCTACCTGGAATTGGCCTCGTGAAATTGAGGATCGCGTTAGCAGACCTCGCACTGTGAAAAAATTGATTTTTTTTCCTTCAAATTTCTTCTTTTTTTTAGATTTTTTTCGGACTCATTTTCCTCCTTCACCCGTCACGCTTCTTCGCTTGTACATTCACGCATTTATTACTTTTGTTTGTCTCATGCGACAGAGGGACGGGCAATTTACTCGTGAAGATAGTATATGCGTGCTTACGAATTTAAATGAAATTTAGCGTGAACGATTAGATTGACTAGCCACCGGAAAGAGCCGAATCTACACAACAATTGTGAACGTCAGCTCACCGCTGAAGGAGACTCTCCAGCCGGTTTATCATCTGTATCCATTGTGTCTGCTAGTAATGCGCAATATGAGATAAGGCCGTATGTAGAACGCAAGAGTTATGCGACGCGAACCTTTACTCATCCAAGTCACGCTGCTCGAGCACCTTGCGTGACGTTCTATAGCCATTCCTGATAACGTGCTCTATTATCAAGAACGAAACATCCTGGCACTAGTGACCACCACTGTGACTCGTTGGGTGGTGTTTCCCAGCTGTTAAAGCAGGGAGGTGTGCATGCCCCGCCTCCTCACACCATATCCTCACACCAAAAAAATCACACCATATCCACGGAGTGAATGATAGGGAGGGCGAAGCATCCGTCAGTCTGTTCGCACTTCCGTCAGTCCGTTCGTTCTTGCTTCCGCCCATCCGTTCGGGCGTCCGTTCATCCGTGCGTCCATTCGTTTGTCCGTCCATCTATCAGCGCGTTCGACACTGTGTGTGTCCGTCCTTGCGTCCGCCCGTCCGTCCGTGTGTCCACACTTGTGTCAAAACAAAATCGGACTGATCCACAGCCGTCCGTGCGTCCGGCTGTGGATCAGTCCATCCGCCTGCCCGTGCTTCGGACCATCCGTCCCTCTGCTTCTCTATCTGTCCGTATGTGCGTCCATCCGTCCATCTAGTTAACACTCCTAGTACCGCCTCCTGCTCGCACCTTTTCATCATATATTCATCATATAGAAGTACCGCCATCCAGCGAGCATTCTAAGGAAAAAACGAGAGATGGCTAACTACTACTACTACCTTTGTTTTTTATGCCGATATGCGCAATAGGCATCTAAATATCTCTTTAAAATATACACGTTATCTCTACACACGTCGGAATCACCGGAAGACTGGTGCAATGCTACATTAGTCCCTATAGACAAATCAGGCTCAAAGCTAGAAATAAGCAACTACCGCCCAGTGTCGCTTACGAGCTCATGCTGCAAAATATTCGAACATATAATTTTCAAGGCCATAATGACTCACCTAGAGACAAATGAGCTCTTTACAAACATCAACATGGCTTCAGATCAGGTCTCTCACTACAACCCAATTAGCTGAATTAATTCACGACATAGCCAATGCAATTAACGAGAACTGTCAATTATATTCCGTTTTTTTAGACTTCTAAAGCGCTCGATGTTGTTTCACACAAGGATTTATTAGAAAAAGTATCGGCCTTTGGTATTGATGATAAAATAGTAGCGTGGATTAGCAGTTTTTTAACCAAACGAAAACAGAGAGTAACGATCGACAACCATCTATCGCAACCACTTGATGTTTACTCTGGAGTATCTCAGGGATCGGTACTTGCCCCACTTTTGTTTTTAATGTTTATTAACGACATTCAATTTTCTGTTAATAATACTGTTCAAATGCGACTACTCGCAGACGACTGTGTCGTGTACACAGTCGTACACAACTCAAACGATCAAGTTAACCTGAACAATTCATTGCAAATGATCTATTCCTGGTGCGATACTTTGTACATGAAATTAAACACAACCAAAACTCACTTCATTTCATTCACAAATAATACCAACCCCCTTAACTTCACATATACCATAGAAAACACATCTATCGACAAAAGCGACCAAGACTTGGGCGTTACTTTCTCATCGAACCTCAACGGGGAATTATATGTTTTAGCCATATGTCGTAAAACGGAGAGGAAGCTATCCTTCCTGAGGAAAAAATTGCGCTCTGCACCATCACACCTTAAACTTAATGCATACAAAACACTTAATCATACCATGTTTATAGTACGCCGATATCATTTGTAGTCCACATCAAAAGCACCTCATTAATAAAATAGAAAGAATACAAAAATTGGCAGTTAGATTTGTATATTCATGCTTCTCGAGGGAATCCAGTTCTGCAGGCTTGCTCGCAAGGGCAAACTTAAGACCTCTTTCGCAACGCAGAATCATCTCGCGACTAAAATTTCTTTACCAATTCTATTATGGTCAATTCCGCATATCGCGATCTCATTACCTGCTAGACCCATTTAAACACTCATCGCGACTGAACCATTCCGAAACTATCCACCAACCTTTCAGTCGTGTTAACGCTCACAAACATTCCCTTTTTCCGTCAGCTATCCACCATTGGAATAGACTAGACAACAGTATTGTGCGCTGTAACACTATTCAATCATTTATGAACTTGATGCAGTGTGTCCATATTGAATTACGAGCTGTTTGACATTATATCTTCTTTCTTGTTCTTCCGGTATGTATTTTCTTTCGATGCTTGAGTATGTATCTTCTCGTCTCCACTCCCGCATGGGCCGTTAAAGGCTGTAGTATGTTCAAATAAAAAAATAATAAATAAAAATACTACTACTACCGCTCCTACTATTACTACTACTACTTACTACTACTACTACTACATACATCGCGGATGCACGACCTACGGCTCAAGGAGCATCACCCTGAAAGAAGTTTACGCTAGTGGTATAAGACTTCAACAGTCAAGCTGGTCGGTCTAACTGGCTTAACGTGGCTGTCTTGGCTGATGCCATGAGTGTATTTCCTTGACATAGACTGAGTAGAGTAGAACCACAGCTGGTCACCCACCATGTAAAAATGTCCGAACTTCAGTGCAAGAAACTGACGTGCAAACCTGGCTGTGGCACTACTGGTGAAAGTGCAGGTCGCTCGTACTTGGCTCGCGCCACGCAGGGAAAGCTCGGCGCGGTGGCTACGTGCATTCCCCGTCGGTGGGCGTGGTCAGGCAGCGGCTCCTTTTCGACGCATGCGTGGCTAGGAGAGGTTAAAGCCGCTTGGTGCACAGCGGTGGCTTGGTTATTGCTAGGCAACGGCGCGGGCGGTTTTTTGCGGATGATCGACGCTTTAACTTGAGCTTTTAGGAGCATGAAACGCCTCTGACTACTACCTTGGTGGCACTGCGTTGTTGAAGTCATGATTGGGGTTCGTATCCTCACCACGGCAGCTGCATAGTGAAGGAAGCGAAATTCGCTGGCGTTCGAGTAGACAATGTCAAAATTTTTCCGCCCTAATCAGCAGTACTAACACGATTGTTTCACACAGTCAGCTTGAGTGAGTAAGTGCAGATCGTCAAAACCTGTAGGCCTTCTGTATATATTTATGTCATACGTCATTGGCTTATGCGAAATTTTGTGAGGCCGTAATACTCCACGCTGTGGATGCATTTTGTACGTATACCTGTGTGCTGTTTGCGAACTGTTCTTTCGGAACTAGTAGTTAACTTACTGTGTATATTCGTTATCCACGTTTCTATGCTCAGTTTTGTGATGTGACGACGTATGTCAAGAGAGTAAGTTCGTATACTGTCAAAATACAGCATTCGATTTGCTCAACTGAATTATGAATAGCTTCAAACTCGCACCGAACCACGGTTACCGTGATGTCTTTCCAACCTTGTGACTGCCTCCGGCTCGTGCTGCGCGAAAATGCTTGGCCTCCATAATTGGTTTCCGCCGTTCCGGGGAAGCTGCCACGGATGTTAGATTTAGAGATTATATATAGACAGTTTTCCGCATCGGCGAACGGGTGTTGCCACGTTTGAACACGTGATCTGAAGGCTTTGTCCTTTCCGCTTCTTCACCGTCGCCAATGGCTGGCCGATTCGACGCCGCCCGCTCCCGTGTTGAAGGCGCGCAAAGCGGGCGCAGCACACATTCCACGCCACCCATTTTTATTTTTTTTCGTTTTTTTTTCTTTCAGGCACTGCATCATGTCGTCTTATGGCTGGCAGAAATTAAGTGCCTTTTTTCTTCTTCAAGAATCACTACCACCACTGTTTGTCGCTGTAGGCTGCAGGACAACATCCACCACACGCCACATCACAGCTGCGCCGCCGAAGAGAAGTTCTTGGCATTTTGGTGTGGTGGCGCCATTTAGTTCTGCATAGGCAAATAAGCTGCAGAAAATGGTCCATACCTACAGAAAACACTGACGTTCGCGCAAAAATTGGATAAAGAAAGCTGAACTCTGCATACAGATGAACAACGGCTACGTTAGCGGGGGCTGGATGACTGCGAGTCGTCACTGCACTCTTCGTTTTAAACATTCTTCCAGCAATATTTAGGATGTTTATGCCAAAACTACCATGGCATTAACGGGCACGCCATAGCGGATGGCTTCGATAATTTCGCCCATATGGGGCTCCTTACTTGCCCTGACATATCGCCACACTGGGGTCTTGTATTTCTCTACCACATAAATGCGACCGCCGTCGTCTGAATCGAACCCGCGACCTATGGTCAGCAGCCAAGCACCGCAACATTTGTGACACCGCGGCGTGTGAGACATTGATCTGTCGCGGCTGTAATGACGTCGGCAGTCAAGTCTCGCAGTCAAGTGCATCGCGCGGGCAACTCTGTTAGGCTTGCGTGAGATATTGTCTCACGGAAAAAGAGCGATAACGCTGTCCTGCCGTCACTGTATATCCGTGCTTCGCATAAACGATAACGACCTCGATTGTTCTCCCTTTGTACGCTTGATTTTTTCGTCTTGTGTATTACATCTTCCGTTAGTAATGCATAGTCTATTAGGTGCGTGCGCACGGCACCAAGCCGGTCTCTCGAGTCGCCTGTTGCTCTCACGTGGATGAATTCGAAAGAGTTGAAGGCTTATCTTCATATCATTGTCGATACTCGTAACCGTAATTGATAGGTAAATGGTTGTATGTAAAATAGGTGTTCATTGTCCTCGGATTGTGGGCGTATTGTCGTTATCAGCCGTTCACTTTTACCGGGAAAGACACTGTGCAGTATATTTGGGGGAGGGGGGATGCTGTTTGCTTAACGACGAATACATGTCGGTGTGCACAAAAAGGAGTTTTCAGGCGGAAGCTTGAAATGCCTCATCAAACGAGAGAGGTAGTGGTAGACTTCGTCTGTTTGACGTCACTTATCATCATGACGACGTCATCTGACGTAATCGCCACTTGACAAAAGGTGGGCTGACCAGGTGAAGTGCAAAAAAAAATAACTTACAACTCATGCGATCCCAGAAGTGGGGTGCGGTCACATTATGTAGGAAAAGCTTTCGAGAGGTGGAACGTGAGGATCAATGCATATAGGGCGCCTAGATCATTGCGTTCCTTCGAATAGGTTGGTGACAACCAGAGAGATTTCTATAAATACACCTGAGAGGACTCTGGTGCAGATGTCTAAGTCATGTGCAACGCACGGCGCTTAAACCAGCATGGGAATGATGGGTAGCACATATATTTGTCTCATTTTTCTTATTTCGACTTCGTTAGGCTCCGTGTGGCGGGAACCCGCTTCGCCACCAGGCGAAGTTCAGCAAAGGTTCAGCAGCCACGCTTCATCACCTTGACGTTTTTAGGCTAACCGATTCGAATCGGCTCACGCACTTCACAACGGTCAATTCTTTTATTCGAGACAAAACCAAAACACAGCAATGAACAAAGCCTCCAAGCGTGCTCGAAGCACGCAAGCACGAAGACTTGTTGGCTGGATTTGTCTTGCACAGAGCAAGTGCCATTTAGGGTAAAATGTTAGCGTCGTAGAAGAAGAAAAGCATGCCTTCTCACGAAATATGCCTCAATACGAATGAAGTTATTCCCAACAAGACTTGCCATGAAGTAGCGATATTGCGCGAAACCCTGTAGCTGAAAGGGGGTGCGAAGCGTTGTGCGACTTCATGCGTCTGCCAAGCGATATTACTTCGGTTAACGTGACACCTCGCCCGACCGATAGGACACTCGCATATACTGTAGGGTATTTTCCCGCATCTGTTTCGAGCACTGACGTCGTTATGGGGCAGAACACTTTACTGCCAAGGAGAGTGTTTGTTTTCGAGCCCACCTCGAACCATGATTTTTATTCCCTGCGTTTGTCATTTTTCTTTCATGGACATCAATCCGATTCCGACGGCAGACCTTCCACGACGTGGCTTCTTCTACGTCAATTCATGTATCGCTAAAGTATGGTGCGCAGTGTGTGTGGCCTTGATAACCATATCGACGGTTGTCAATTGATGCTCTGAATTATCCGCGTCTCTCATAATCACGTGGTGGTTTCGGCACGTTAAACCCCACATATCAATCAATCAGCAGTGTTCTTATTAGCCCCGAGAAGTTGGAGTGGCACCGCTTGGCGGATGACGTCACGGCATGGACTCTTCGATGCGACCCGCGGCGCGCCTACATAATGATGCGTTTGCTTCGTTCGCTGTTTCCATGTTTGCGTTCGCTTTTTGCTTGTCTCAAGCTGCAGATGAATGAAGAAAACAGATTCAGTAAGGTTTCAGGTAAAAACAATAAAAAGTTTGCTTTTGCTACTGCACAAACACGCGCTGGGTCGTATACCAATGTGAGAGGAGTGAAAAGGTCTGTGTCGCACTGCTAGTCCCGATGATGAATTACATTTGTGGCGACGACAGATGCGTTCCGACGGGTGTGAAAATCAAGAACCGCTTCTGTTTGGATACAACAAACTCATTGACGCATAACTATGTGATTTTGAGAAGGATTTAAGACACCATATTTAAATGATAAGGTTGAGATGAGCATGTTTAATTTGTTTTGGGGATTTCAGGGTTTATCCTCTTCTAGAATAATTTCTACCAGAAGAATCCACCTATCTACGGACAGCACTTTCACAAGTGTATCAAGCCGCGCGCTTGCGTGTAGCATCGAGTATCGCAACGTATGCCGCAAGGCACTCGGCCTAGAATACCGCCGCCGCTGTTGTATGTTTTTCTCGTGTATTTGCTCCCTCAACACGTTGTTCACTTTCATCTTTTCCTCGCAATAATTTTGAACCTTTAATTGACCGACATTATTGTGTGCTTCAGGTTAGGTGCGGAAATTCCTATTGCGCTCAGATTACGTCTTCGTGCAAAATCGTAGCAACGGTCGTGCTCCAAACTACCAGTTTGGAGAGCCACCTCATATGTTAATTTTCTTGCAGTTGATTACCTCTTTGTGGACATGACGTGCGAGACCAGTCGTGGCCTCATCGAAGTGAAGGTTTTTCAATTATTACATGGTCCAGAAGCCTATAGGTTGAAATTTTTTTCGGGGTTGGGGGAGAGCACCTACCTTAAATGGTCATTTTCCTCTCTGCACGGGAAAAAAAATATTGCGGGCTAGGGGAAAGGCCCGGTGAGCCATCCCCTGGTTACGCCACTGCTTGGGCCACGTCCGTGAGTGCGCCATAAAAATAGCGATGCTCCCACGTGAAGCTTCCATTAGCGTTTGTGACGCGGCGGTAGAACAATCCAGCATTTCACTCAAGTCATGGTATAGGAGTACGTGATCCCTGGCCACTGCTGAGAAGAAACCTTTACATATGATTCCAGTGAACGAAAATGTATCATTATTTCCAAAATCATTGTGTGTTAAGCCAAATAATTTAGATCATTCGCAAATGCAGGCGTAACTTGCACGGTAAAGCGCAATGTATTAGTGAATCGAAAACATCCCAATTTCATTTATGATACTTCGGCAAAGACATGTTCTAATCCCGGAGTCTATGCCTAGTTGTGATAACGTTAGTACCACTTAGCATACTTTCTTAGCACCCATTCTGTGGTGCACGCGATAAAAACAACGTGTTCCCCTGCATCACTATGTTCACAATAAATATTCCGTTCGGATGGTAGTCTGCCTATTCTAAGCTAAATTATAAAACGCCTTACAGCTTGAAAAACTTTCACTAGTTGCGAAACCTTGCACTTTGTGTGTTGAACAATTGCTGTCACGAAATTGAGGAATAATCACCAATCTATCGCTAAAGAGCGTGTCCACGGTGGGCGCTGAAAAAGGCGACAAGTGCCAGCGGAGCTGGAGAGTCCGTGCCGTGACGTCACATAGCCGCGACCGCAGCGACGCCATTGTGTGTTCTCGGGGCTAATAGTGAATAAAATCGTACGTTATGTACGGTTATGAAAAAGTACTGTAAGGACATACGGGCAGCGCATTATAAAAGTTTCGAAGCTGATCTACGAAGTGAATGCTGATGATGGAGCCAAGCTAAGTGATAAGGCACATAGTGTGGACGTCGAAGTCGCCCGATAATCTAAAAGACAGATGGACGGACACACGCATGCATCGACAGACGGACGGACAGCCCTTTAAGCCTTAGATACCTTATAAAACATTGAATTTGACCGTCGTCTCACGGCGTCAGGACTGAGCTTTGCAAAAAATTATCATTGTGAAATGGCGGCATTATATGACGTCACAGGTCGCCGAAATACGTGAAGCCACTGTGACGTCACGTGACGTAACGCTGCATGACCACGTCATGGCGTGACATTCTAACTTAGTCAAAGGTGAGGCGATCTCGGAGGCAATACGGAACCAAAACGGCTGTTTCTGATCTCGGGGGCAGCTGAAGACTAGGCGCAAAAAGCGTTTGAATGGTGGCAGCGCAGTATCAGTACTTCGACTGAGACTAGAAAGTGGATAGCTTTTCGTCTTCTGGACGTCTCAAAACTTGCGCATTATTTTCGCGCTGTGTGGCACGCTTTAGCGTGCCACACAGCGCAGCTTCCTTCTTAAGCGAATGGATAAGGGACCCTGGGAATTTTTTCTCGACTTTCATTTACGTCATCTTTTCTGTATTTATATAACCAACAGGTCTCATGATGGCATCCCGTCCACGGCGGCCGCATTTTCGATGGAGATAAAAATGCTTGAGACTCGCGTATAGGTTTGGGTGCGCGTTGAAGAACACCAGATGTTCAAAACTTTCGGAGTGCTGCACTACGGCGTCTCCAATAATCATGTGGTGGTTTTGACACGTTATACCCCATCAAAAATTATATTTGTCTGTGTTATTAACGACGATTAACAAATTACCCGTATGTGCTGCTTCATGCTCATATTCTGTTGGCATGCAGGGGGGGGGGGGGGGCTTTTGGTTTCCCTTCATTTCTTTTCTATGTACGCGAACACTTTCCTTTTCTAGTCGTATTTCGAGATGACGACGCGCGCTTTTCGAACTGGCACCACACGGCGAGAGCATCCTCATTTTAACCAACTGTTCATCGACCGCTGCCTGCCATTGCCATGCCTTTCACTGGAAGAATGTTTTCTGACTCTAGTTAGGCTTGGCTAGTCCTTACGTTCTTCGGTTAACCATAGTGTGCACAAGAAACAAATGATTGATTCGGGGAGCGAGTCTGGGGTTCGAAGATTATTGATTGGTGCCGACGAGTGCAGAGGCGTCGTGTTTCGAAGATTCGATCCCTTTGTGCTTTGAAAAGCTCCGCAGTTTATAGCGTGACACCATAGCACGCGTTGAGTGATTTGTTTACCTGCCGAGAAAGGTGTTTTCCAGATTGTGTGGGCGGAGTCTGTGCCGATGAAAGCGGCGTGTCACTGTGAGAGAAATGAGGACAGCAGCCACGGGTTCGTGACACGAAATGGTGTTTTTCTTTTCTTGATGACTCTCAGAAATCGTTAAAGTGATCTCTGCGACAGATCAGTGATGGTATCCTCCGGTGGCAGCGGCCACATTATCTGGCTGCTAACCAGGAAGACACAGATTCGGTCCCGCGGTGGTCACATTTTAGTGGAAGTGGTATGCTAGAGGCACATCTACATCATATAGGTGCACGCTGAAGAACATTGCATGCGGTAAAAGTTACTGTCTTTAGATTCTAATGCGTAACTTGTTATTAACTATTGATGGTTCGCGTTTAGCGTCTAAAGCTGGTATGTAACATTGAATGCACTTATTGTGTTGTTGGTGGATGCTGGATGATTGTTGGTAAGGTTCATTAGCGTTGTTCATTTATGGATTGCTTAGTAATGAGTATTTTTGGGATGTTTTTCAGAGTTTTTTTTCTCTTCGTATTGTTGCTGTAGGCTGTCTATAGATCCGTAATTTTATTGTTGTTTTGGCTGAAGGGGGCCAGTCAAGCTGTGAAATACAGCTTTTTTCTCGCAATCACACCAAACTGCGTGTTAACTGTGCTCTCATGTATATGTATCGGTGCACGTAACGCGTAATCAGGATAACCACTCGTCATTAAGAGTGACATACTAGATTCCAAGGGAAGCCCCGCCGCGGTGTTCTAGTGGCTAAGGTACTGGGCTGCTGACCCGCAGGGCGCGGGTTCGAATCCCGGCTGCGGCGGCTGCATTTCCGATGGAGGCGGAAATGTTGTAGGCCCGTGTGCTCAGATTTGGGTGCACGTTAAAGAACCCCAGGTGGTCTAAATTTCCGGAGCCCTCCACTACGGCGTCTCTCATAATCATATAGTGGTTTTGGGACGTTAAACCCCACATATCAATCAATAGATTCCAAGGGAAACCAGAAGTACGAGGATAAGACAAATCCGTGTACTACCCATCATTCTCATGTTCGCTGAAGCGCCATGCATTGCAGCTTCCTTAGACACTAGCACCAGTGTTCCTTCTAGTGGATATGTAAGAAACTCAGCGGGTGGTATGTTTCATTGTAGTGAATAGTTTCCTTTGAACGGTGCAACCAACTGGCTGAATGTATTCCACCCATGCAATTCTCAAAATAATATCACCTGAGCACATACGCAATACCATGTTAGTTTCTAGTTGGAGTATTGGTGAGAAGCAACGAGATCTGCGATAATACGAATACCGTAACACCGGTCACGCAGGCACAGTTGACAGGGGGGAGGAGAAAAACCTTATTTATTCAGAGAGGAAGAGGTGTAGTATTAGCGGAAGCAGAAGAGTCTGCCCGGCGTAGGTGTCTGCAACCCTCTTGGCCCAATCCGGGAAGTGATCCCGCTCGTCATGGGCGCCGAGCTGCTCATGGCAGCCCTTGACTCTTTCACAATTGAGATTGAGTCGGTGGTCGCTGAGTACACACCCGCATGACTTAATCCAGATTTGCTATTTGCTTGCAGAAAATGGAAGAAGAGAGGGATGTATTGCAGGGCAGGGAATGTGCGAATATGTGACTGGCGCTATAGTACCCCGTTGTGACGAGTACCTATACCCTGCGTGAAATTCTGACACGTATAGCATGCGTATTTAAGTAAACAGTGCACCAGATGGAGTTCGCACATCAGGGTGCGTTGTGCGCAGGCGCGTCATCTAGCAGGGTGCGCTGCCTCTTCTCCCATCTTAGGGGTAAGCATGCCTAAGGTCAGCGTTCGCTATATATTGTTAAAAACCGCAAAAATATACCTAGGTCCTAATGCGAGCGGTATGTTTCGACTGGCAATGAATCATCCGTGAAAGCGAACGCTCTGCTCGCATGCAAATAATGTACACCTGCTTTCGTCATTTTGACAGTGCTGTTTACGATCGCGTGCAGTGCTCATGAATTTAAACGTGACGCCAACCTATAGCATAATGACTGATTAGTCGCGACGACCCTTATCGCTAAGGATAGTATTGGGCCTCATCTGCGCTTTTGAGTCGAAATTATGCCGACATGAGCCGGACTGAAGACGGTGGATGCAAAAGTACGCGCATCACTTAGTTTCAAATTGTCCCGTATCAATCCGAGAGTACTGTACGTTGACTTGAATTTAGTTTGCCCGTATACGTATAAACGTCTTTTTTTCGGCGCCTTTCGTTACACGTATACACCGTCCATCGAGAGTACACATGCATGTGTGTACGGCTTTCTTACAGCGTGGCCATGTAGACACGTAACGGCATGCAAGCGTTGTCGTAATCAGCCATGCGACGCTTGAAGCGTTCTCTCCGGTCGTGCGCCTCGCTCAGCGTGTTTTCAGTTCAGCCGTGCTGAGCAAGACGGCATTCCGTTTATCGTGCATGACGTCCCCTTTATTGTGCCCTTATTTTTTAGATGCGGAGCATCTTATACTCGCGCCTTTTAGTGCGCCGTCCGCGTCGTCCGCGCCGTCCACACCGCTTCTCGAACATTCGACAGCTGACGCGCGCGCATGCGCCGTCGCGCCGTCGCCCACTCTTCCACCATCTGTGCATCCCTTCCTCCTCTACACACCGCGCGCGGCGCGCGCTTCACTCCTCCACCATCTGTGCACCCTTCCTCCTCTACACACCGCGTTCGACATCTACAATTCTCCTGATTCTCCAGTGGACGCGCATGTGGCGTCGCGCTTCGAGAACATTCAACAGCTGACAGTGCATGCGCCGTCGTGCTGTATATATACTCAAGGTCGGCGCTCGCTCGCTCAGTTGCCGCTCGTCGGTTGGTTTGTACGGCGCGTCGACGTCCAAGGTCGCGGTGAAATGAATTCCAACGAATCCACAAACACAATGATCGACGTCCCTTCGACCAGCGCCGCCCTTTCGCATACGTGTGTACGTGTTCACTCATTTAACACCCCCTCCTACAACCACGTTAACCAATTTAGCTATCGACCCAAGTAAGTCGCAATTTAACACCCCATTTCACAACCACGTTAACCAATTTAGCCATCGACCCAAGTAAGTCGCACTTTAACACCCCGTTAACCAATTATATGGTCCGCATCCTCCTCAGTGTTCCCCCGAGGGAAGCTGCGGGCATTTTTTTCTTTCTTTCGACAGAGGCTAATCACCCGTTGCGTCTCTGTATACCGCGTGCGTAAGCTTGTTCGGCGGGCTTGTTTTGAAGCTCTTCTGATGTGCCGCGACATGCGACTGACTTGATCGGCGGCTTTGAGTCGCATCGCGAGCCGTGTCAGCATACTACTGGCGTTCTATAAAGAAAAGAAAATGATAGCAGAGAACGTCGTGGAAAGCGAGTAAAAGAAAGTATTTTCCTCTTCTTTCTTTCTTTCTTTCTTTCTTTCTTTCTTTCTTTCCGTCCTTCTTTTCTTCTTCCTTTCCTTCTTTCTTTTTTCTTTCCTTCATTTATATTTCGCAATGCTTCTTCGTAACTTTTCTCTCCCCCTAACCAAGACTTGTGCGTTACTGCACATTCGGGTGGTCGTTTGCGAGTGCTCTGACCATGTTTGAAAGGTACAAGTTCAGTAGCTTCGAGGCTCTACAAGGAGAACAAGTATAGGTATGCAGGGCATGTTCCACCTTCGGAACTCGCTTGCTGGATTTCGTGCCGACTGGTTGTGCCCTCGCGATCTCCGACGCCCGCGTAGCTCTGGCCGACTGGACTGGCCCTACGCCATCTCCTGACGCCGACTTTCGATGACAGCATAGTTCTGGCCTACTGGACTTGATATACGCCGTCTCCTGACGCCGACAAGAGCTCTCACCAGTGTGCCCCGTTCTCGGACTCCTGAAACTATGTACATCTTTCCTGTCTTCTCCTTACTTCTGTCGTTCGCTGTCCCTGCGCCTCGCTCTCTCCTTCCTCTCTCTCTCTCTCTATCTCTTTACCTTTTAATCGTATCCTTTTAATCCCTTCTCTACCCTCATCCCTCGTGAGCTACTGTTGAGGTGTCCTCCCCCTGAGAGACAGTTACGGGGCTCACATTTCTATTCTTTTCACTTAAAATCACTCCCCCCCCCCACCTTCAATAAGCCCGATTATTTTGGCGGCAGTGCTTGGTTGATATTTTACGTACATTTTTTTGGAGCCGCTCAAGGGCTTGAAAACGACCAGCCGAACGCACCATTTGTAAACTTGCTTAGCAGCGCGACACGCCTTTTTCTGGTTCCAACAACGGCAGTCATGCGTTCGTGAAGACCATCGTGTTTCCGTGTTGAAGGCTACCACTAATTCTGAAAATTCACACATGCAAGCGTAGCGCGAGGAAACCGGGACACAGTAAAGAACGCACACGACAGGCGCTAACTGGCAAATGATCTTTAATCGAAATAAATCCGAATCCCATATTTGACAATGACAACAGTGATATGAGATCATGTGATCATTCATGAAAAACCAAAGAAACAAAAACGAAACAGAATCAAACAGATGAAATCAACTTGCGTAAACAACTCGCGTTGAATCAGAAAACATTGGTTACTTACAAATGCCCCGCCGCAGTGGTCTAGTGGCTGCTGACCCACAGGTCACGGGATCGAATCCCGGCTGCGGCAGCTGCATTTCCGGTGGAGGCGGACATGTTGTATAGGCCCGTGTGCTCAGATTTGGGTGCACGTTAAAGAACCCCAGGTGGTCGAAATTTCCGGAGTCCTCCACTACGGCGTCTCTCATAATCATGTGGCGGTTTTGGGACGTTAAACCGCACATATCAATCTATCATATCAATGGTTAAACTGTGATCCGAAGTTAAATCTCTTGTTCCTTTTTTTAAAGGTAAGCATACTGTGATTCCAGTAGATGTATCAATAAGTGGCTAAAATACGTGCCAGTCTTCTGTTTTGTCGAGGTACCCCAACTATTTCCCGTTTCCTCTCGTGTTTGGCCTGCGTCGCCTCGAAAAGCGGTGAACATATATTGCAACTTTTGCAATGCATCTCTACGTGTGTGAATGGCGTGCCTTCTAAGAAGCTATGTTGCTAGACTTACTTTAACATAGTCGGTTCTGCGGCGGCTGCATTTCCGATGGAGGCGGAAATGTTGTAGGCCCGTGTGCTCAGATTTGGGTGCACGTTAAAGGACCCCAAGTGGTCGAAATTTCCGGAGCCCTCCACTACGGCGTCTCTTATAATCATATGGTGGTTTTGGGACGTTAAACCCCACAAATCAATCAAATCATTAACATAGTTGGTTCTTCACAAACGCGATTTTTAATGTCGTTGAATGTGCATACATTGTCCTAGATGATGAGCGCTTTCTATAGTTCTGTTGTCTTGCAATACACTTCAAAGCGGTGGTCAGCAATAGGCGGTTCGCAAGTTGCAACACCACCAACCCATGCAACCTATAAAAAAGCTTGCCCTCGAGTACCAGCCACATATCTAAAGTCTTCTTTTATGTAATGGATGCACCGAATTTGATTTTGGGAGCTGAAAACACGCCTTCACCGCTAAGTTTCGGCACCGCATGCCCGAACGCCCGCGGCTGCAACCTCGCACGATATTGATAATTTGATTGAAATCGAGGTGCCAAGAAGGCAGCCAATAAATAATCGAAATGGCGTGTGGCACCACACACCAGGTTACACAACAGACACCCACACAAAGGGACGACGCCAGCGTAGTTGTGTTACCTGGTGTGCGCTGACATATGCCGTGATGACTTAGCTAGTGTGCAAGTACGTTTTAAGCAAGGTGAACGAGGCATTTCTTCTTCCACCACCGGCCAAGAATTAGGTAGTCAAATGAGTGCAAAGTAGAAAAAAACTGGCAACCCTGTTCAAGACACTCAGTTTAGTGCTCCACTGGCCTTGTCAGCTTTCCGGTAATTGTCGAAAATGCCTCAGTCGATTTCTACAGAAAAAAATTATATTACAGCTATAACATGGTATTCAATTTATTCATATATATATATATATATATATATATATATATGAATAAATTGGATTTTGGGGGCCACCGGTTAAACGCCTCCGTTAGCGGGCAAGTGTTGGCCGGTATACTCACACAAAGAACATACCTGTCGACAGTAGGTTAAAAAAAAGTACAGAAACTGAGATACCAAAACGCACGGTTGGAACAATGTCATTGTATGACGTCATACCAGAGCTGCTCTGTCGAGCCCACTGTGGGTTTGCACATCACTTTCATTCCGGCAACTCAATCAGTGAGTCGAGAACAAAGACGAAGTATGTTTTGCACGCGAACGGGGGCCGATAACGATAAGTGATTTTTTTCTGCACTACAGCGTTACTAACACGGTAGAATTACTAACGCTGATAGTAGTATATGCTGCGTCAGCAATGCAATAGCGCGATAAATATATGGCTGAAAGACCAAAAGAACGACGCGAGTTATATCTGTTTAATCATTTTCCTGTCCTCTTTCTGCATTGCGTCAACTGTGCGTGCATTACTGCTCTACTGGGCTTTGCGCGCGCTATTATTCCGTGACAATTGATATGGGTAAGCCTATATTACTAATGGTGAGGGGTTTTGAATATGTTTTGCGACCACATTATGGCAATTTCATTTTACAAGCAGTACATGATACAGTGTGAAGAGTATAAGCATGTTACGACTTGTGGGCCCGAGAAATACAACTGCACAAATTAACCGTGGCACTTACAACTGGTGTTTACTAAAAAGAGTTTCTGGGAATGCGCAAAGAAAGTATGAGAGGAAATGCATTCCAATAGTAAGCTTTGTCTGTAACTTTAGCCTTTCTCCCGTGTGTTTCTTCTCTTCTGCTCGTGCTGTAACCACCAAGAACATTGCGCACTGCCATGTATCAACTGTTCCAGAAATGCACTCGGCTGAGCTACGCCATGCGGCTCCAATAAAAGTGCCGTATGAGGTATCCATGAAGCGTACTTTTTTTGTTCTTCATATGACATTTCCTAGGCATCCTTTCGCAATGACGAGCGAAAAACAAAAATTGGTGCGTGCACTGACTGTACGATTCCATGGCGGATCAATGCTGAAACAACCTTGAAAGTGCGAAATTATATAAATATATATATATATATATATATATATATATATATATATATATATATATATATATATATATATATATATATATATATATTGAAATAAAGTTTGTGCGCCATCACTGACTATGACTTTCCCCGTGGCATTAGTGCCTTGCCGTCGCGATATTGGGAGGTTAATAGGAACGCGATAACGGGTACGAGGGCCTACGCACTCTCCGTTGAACGATTCCCGTTTTGTAACAGCGCCCGGTGTTATCCCTCTCCACACATGTACTCCGATGCGTCGTTTTACATACTAGATCACCTTATCGGTTTGTGGGCTATGTACTGAACGCGCGCAGGGTGGGCGATACAAATCTGTTGCAGCTCCGGTGGCTTATAGTGGCTAAAGTACTCGGCCGTTTACCTGCGGGTCGCGGGATGGAATCCCAGCTGCAGCAGCTACATTTTAGATGGAGCCGAAAATACTGTAGACTCATGTGCTCAAGCTTGTGTGTACGTTAAAGAACGCCAGGTGGTCGAAATTTCCGCGGCCCTCCACTACGGCCTCTCTCAAAGTCATATGGTGGTTATGTGACGTTAAACCTCACATGTGGATCGACAAATATGTTGCATGTTCGATTACTGTCACACTCGCACGCACTGTAACCGAGCAAAAGGCCATCTACATGTGTATGCATGGTGAAAGCGCCTGTGGAGGGTAAGCCCCCTTGCGGCCGTCCTCGCCTGGGCAACCGCGTCGCTTGCGTGGCCCTGCCGATTGATACACCGGGTGAAAACGCCCGCAGTGTTCCACAAAGACGAATTAAAATGAAAGCTATCTCCAATTCACTTCTCGCTCGATGTACTGAGGCTGCGCCACCCCCTTCCGAAAGCTTCCTGTACCTTGCAAGGTTTCGAGCTGCTCCCAAGATCAAGGGCCTCAATTGGGTTTGCATTGCCTCATTCATCGGACTACCTTCAATCAAGCTATGGTGTCATGAGATGAGGCCACCGTGTCACTGCACTTCACTGTGACGTCGTAATGACGTCCTAAGTTTTAGCGAGGCGCGACGTCATATGGTGAGGTAATCGCCATGGTTACAGGTTTTCTTCGTTACTCGCCCCGGACGGCGCCTCACGCGTAACACGGAAAGTCAAATTGTTTTGCGTTTATCAACGATACAATTGCGAGGGCCGGCTCGATAGAGGGCTACAGACATTTTGACCGTTAAGTATTTTTAAATGCGAAGCATTTCTTATCAAACTTCAGCGACTTTCGACGTATCTATCTATCTATCTATCTATCTATCTATCTATCTATCTATCTATCTATCTATCTATCTATCTATCTATCTATCTATCTATCTATCTATCTATCTATCTATCTACCTCTGTCTGTCTGTCTGTCTGTCTGTCTGTCTGTCTGTCTGTATGTCTGTCTGTCTGTCTGTCTGTCTGTCTGTCTGTCTGTCTGTCTGTCTGTCTGTCTGTCTGTCTGTCTGTCTGTCTCTCTGTCTGTCTGTCTGTCTGTCTACGACTTTTGGCTCTCGTGGCCGTTTAGATGATGGTGCCGATACCAAACTTGGTATGGCATAACATGACTGTATGAAGAACATTTTTGACTAGTAATAACATGAAAATGATATGTATGTCATGATTTACATTTCATGGTCTTGCAGCTCTTGCGACGGTTTCGTTCACATGGCAACTTGCACAACTGGTTTTGTATGGCATGATTGCACGGTGAACACATACGACAGACCCTCACATAAAAAATATGACATGCATGTCATGTAGCACCATGACTACAAGCCACGCTCATGATGCACTCGCGGCCGTTTCGCAAGCGTCACACATATCAAATTTGGTATTACAGTACGTGCATGGATGACGAAGGTATGTGAGTGGGGCAAACATGATAATCATGACATGCGTGTCATGTAACAACAACACTATATGCCACGCTTATGGTGTGCTTGCAGCCGTTTCGCTAGCTTCACTTACACCAAATGTGGTATCACGGGACGTGAATGGATGACGAAGGCATGATACTGGTGCAAACATGAGAAACATGAGCTGCGCGTCATGTAACACCATAACTACAAGCTACGCTCATGATGCGCTCGCGGCTGTTTTGCTAGCTTCACATGTACCAAACTCGGTATTACGCGTCGCCAACGGACGACATAGGTAAATTACAAATCCAAACATGATAATCCCGACATGCGTGTCTTGTAACAACATGACTACATGCCACAGTGATGATGCGCTCGCGTTCATTTCGCTAGCTTCACATATGCCTAATGTGGTATCACGCGACGCCAATTGATGACGAAGGTGTGTGATTGGTGCAAACATAGTAATTATGAGATGCGTGCATGTGAATAATGCTACATGCCACAGCCAAGGTGCCAATACATTTCGACGTGACGCGGTGCGCGTTCTCACCGGCTTCGTCGTGTCACGCCGGCGTTGCCACGCCAGGCGCCGGTCCTGCCATATACTCGCAGGCGCGCGCCGCGCTGCGTTGCTTTGACGCATGTGCGTTTCAGCAAGTCCGGCGTCCCTCCGTCACAAAAAAAAAAAGGGAGACCCAGTGTTGTCTGGGTAACGCATCGGCGCGAAATACAGCATGTCGCATATCGTGCCGGTTGCCTTCGGGCCACGCCGGTGAATGCTGGTCGCACCTGGCGTCAGACTATAGACAGCTCGTGTTTTGCTAACGTAGCGACGCTGTTCCCAGCGTGCGCGCGCGTCAACGCTACATTGGAGTACATTGGGCCCTTCATGATGCGCTCGCGGCCGTTTAGCTAGCTCCACATGTACCAAATTCGGCGTTACGTGACGCAAATAGATGACGTAATATATGACTGGTGCAAACATGATAATCCTGACAAGCGTGTCATGTAAGAACATGACAGCATACCACGTTCATAGCGTGCTCTCGGCAGGTTTCGCTAGCTCCACATATACTAAATTCGGTATCACGTCACCTGAATAGATGACGAAAATGAACGACACATCAAAACATCATAATCATGACATGGAAGTCATGTACTGCATCGTTTACCTCCACTTCGTAACGTTGTGCTTATTTTGTAGTGACTTATCGACATTTCTCATTTGTGCTTCGCATATCATCGATTCCCACTGTACGTGGGATCTGCTATTTTTTTACATGCCACACATTGTACCTCGCATGATCGTGGTCCCGTAGGAGTGGTATGAGCTGTTAAATACGTTTTGCAATGCGTTAATCGCGGTGGTTGTTATCGAACCAAAGGCAGTTTTTTTTTTGTAACCGGCACCTAAATTTAGCTACACGAGGCTATAGCATCTCGCCTCCATAAAAATGCGGTCGCTGTGACCGGGATTCTATACCGCGAACCGTCAGCGGTCGCGGCCAATAATCACTGTAAGCTGTAGACCACCGTGTTGCGTTTTTAGGGGCGAAGCTGCTTATAGCGGCACCCGTTCGTCCCTCGTAGCCGTAGTAGTAGCAGGGGCGGCGCCAGGATAATTTTACTGGGGGGGGGGGGCAACCACGAAAAGTGAGTTCCTCCAGGGGGGCAAGCCGTCGGTTGCTAGCTCTGCTCCTACTAGGTTTTCAATATATGCTTCCGGGCACTTGGGTGGGCATAGGGGGGGGGGGGGGCAGGCGAGAATTTCGGAGGGGCTCCAGCCCACCCTTGCCCCCCCCCCTGGCGCCGCCCCTGAGTAGTAGTCGTAGTATGTAACCAGTCGTACACAATGACCTCCAAGGTGACGCCGGTGAGAGATTTCTTCTGTGCGTTGTTGAACAATGAAAAATTCGCAGTGTGCGCGTTAACTAAAAGCCGAATTCTCCTGTCTCTCATTCCCCCTTAGCAGCCATTGGCATGTACATTGAGCACTATCTTACAAGAAAGGACTGCTACGTTATACTCGCTGGGCATAACCTCCTTGGTTTTAGAGAGGTTTAGCGAGCGTTGGGTTGCAGTGCCAGGAATACAGTGAACTAGAATATATAAAAAACTCGAGGTGGTTTAAGGTGGGAAGTAGACACGAAGCACAAGCCGTAAGAAAGTGTGCGTGTGCCACCTCTCGTTTAGTCCTTCGAATGTCCGCAGAATGGCGGTGCATATGCGGAATATATGATGAACATATGCGAGATGGTGGTACTTGTAGTGTGGAATAGATGGACGAATGGACACACAGAAAGATGCATGGACGGACTCACGGATAGCTGCACCAACGGATGGATGCATGGACGGACGCAGGGGCGGATGCATGGACGAATGCAGGGACGGACGCACAGATGGACGTGTGGACGAACGAACAGACGCACGCACGGACGGGCGGATGGATGCACGGACGGTCACACAGACGGACGCATGGACGGACGGAAGCAAGAATGAATGAATAGACAGACGTATGCTTCGCCCCACTCTCCATCATTCACTCCGTGGATATGCTTCCATTTTTTAATTCGTTTTGAGCGGAGTTTATACGAGTAGTGTTGTTACAATGAGTTTCGGTGCCAACGACATCGTGTGGGATAAAGTATGGATCGGTGGTCTGCAGTCAAGACGAACTATACTGTTGCTCAAAAGTGTGACCGTCAATGGAGCGCCGGTCACATGTTTCTTTGTATGCGCCGTTTTCTAATGACAATTGCGCGGTCAAATTTTTGCGTGTCGGTGATAAGGTTATTCTGATACGGCATTCTTACCTTTATTCAAAGTCTCTTGTAATTTCGAGTTGGCAGATTTTAGTGCTCCCTGGCTATCAACGCCTGACCGTGTTGGGGCAACTGAAGTCTCAGATATTGTTGAAATGAACTTTGCAACCAAATGCTTGATTACGTGCGACGTGAATCACTTCGTGTTGTGATAAAATCGAATGCTGTCAACCAATTTCATAGCACCTGCACCACCAAAAGCGCTGCTTCACCGAACTGGTGGATAAGTGTTGTCACGTCAAAGGGGCCAGTTGGTACCGTACACTTGACGTGACGAAAGCAGTTTCTCTACGTGCAATCTTGTAGCAACAGGGCAGCTATAGCACCCCGCCGTGGTAGTCTAGTGGCTAAGGTACTCGGCTGCTGCTGTGGGTCAGCAGCCGAGTGCCTTAGCCACTAGACTACTAGTGGTCACCCTACACCTAGCCACTAGGTGTAGGGTGACCACGTGAATGTTCAATGCTTCGCAAGGAACTCCGCCGTTCTTCTAGCACCAAGACCAACGATGTTTGCTACTCGCGTTTTTGCGACACTGAAGCGGCTGGTCCAGCATATCGTGCCGGTAGCTGCGTTAACATCATTCTATAGCAGCCCCTATTGATTGATTGATTGGCTGATATATGGGGTTTAACGTCTCCAAACCACCATATGATTGTGAGAGACGCCGTAGTGGAAGGCTCCGAATATTTCGACCACCTGGGGTTCTTAAACTTGCACCCAAATCTGAGCACACAGGCTTACAACAATTCCACCTCCATCGGAAATGCAGCCGCCGCAGCCGGGATTCGATCCCACGACCTGCGGATCAGCAGCCGAGTACCTTAGCCACTAGACCACCGCGGCGGGGCTGCTCCTAAACAGTAAAATTGAAGTACGTTGTCATCTGCGTGTGTCGTGCACCCAGTACACAAAGTGTAAGAAAATTTCATGGAGCCAATGACTTGATAATATGAAAAATATATTTGGGATCTTTTTACGTCTCACGAGGAGATTAAAGCGTGAAGTTTAAAAATGGAATTCTAGCCTTGATTTTCTTCGTTAGCAATGAACTTATGACAGCAAAACTTATGGCATAAGAGTTTTCAGAGCACTGCTTATCAATTCAAACCAAGTCATTATTTATCTTTAGTGTCTTCTAAATACTACGTAGTAGGTGCAGAGCAAGTTCGAAAAGATTTCACGCACATAATTATATACTCATGATTTAGAGCATTACAGAGAATGCAGCCACATGCGAGAGCTTGACTGACACAAGCCCCTTTCAAGTTTATGAATTACGTTATCGAGTGACCACATACAATAAAAAGTACGCACTCAGTGATTGGAGTGCGCATTGCCGATAGGATATCGCTATCGCGCTGAACTCTTCAAGGGGAAGCTTGAGGGTCTCCAATTTTTCGCATTTAAATCGCCGATAACGTGTACTAAATTTAGCTATAACCCATAGATAGGAATGCCAGAATACATCAGTGATGTGGCAGGCTGCCTATAATTGACAGCGTTTGTTCTTTTAAATGTGAAGTATTTCGTAGTGAACTTCGGAGGCTTTCTTTCTATCTATCTATCTATCTATCTATCTATCTATCTATCTATCTATCTATCTATCTATCTATCTATCTATCTATCTATCTATCTATCTATCTATCTATCTATCTATCTATCTATCTATCTATCTATCCACTTACGCTTGGGTGCTCTCATGGTAACCCTCTTAACTTGTCGTGAACCAAAATTAGCATGGGAGGGTAAGATGATTTGTCGAATATGACGCGCTGGTCAAGACATGAATAGTCACAATCCAGTCGCGTACATCGTCAAACACTTCCCGCCAGAGAGTGGCACATACCCACGGGTGGGTATGTGCCGCTAATGTACGGGTATGTGATACAGGTGATTGACACTTAGTATATACCCAGGAACGATGAAAACACACATTGGCAGCTTTAACGCGTGAGCATTAAGAAATACCCGACATTGGTAGCGTCGACCAAACGAATTCAATGGATAAATCTCAGGGTCCCAGCTGAAATCTAACGCAAGCATTCTGCGTGGCAATGAAGAATCTTACCACAGAGCTACGCCAGGTCTCAGAACTACTTTTGAAATAGACGCTAATCTTTGTGAAACGTCAATAGTGGTTGCAGGGCTGCCTACCCGACTTTATAAACATAACATACGTACTACTTTCATACAGCCGTCACGTCGAGTCAACGTCAATTGTGGTTAGTTACCATGAGCTGAAGTGTATTTATGACATTAGCAGTGTTCAGGGCCGGCATCCTCGCGAACACCAGCGCTTCATATCAGCTTCTGGTGTTGCTAAGATGCATGTTCCAGTTGGCATCGTTGCGCAAGTGCGAACAACTGGCTATGTAAACATCTGCGACCCTTCAACACATGTCTGCGCGTGCGACATTTGTACATATATTTAACGTCATTTCTTGATGTTTAGCTCAATAAAAAATTGCAACACAGTCGCCTTCCCTCCGCGTGCTTCGCATAACGTCGATTCTCACGTACGTGGGATCTGCCAATTTTTTTTCAGTAAGTGATTTATGTTTTGCGACTCCGAATTCTCAGGTATAAATCACTTGGACTTGCTGTGGTGCTCAGACGTCACCCTGGCCGCTTGACAGCTATAGCTTGCCTCTTTCTGTGAGTGAGCGGCGTATAAACACAGTTGAAACTTGTATTCGGAGGCAGGCTGGTCCGATCATACTTAGCGTACTTTCGTGCATTGGTTTGTAGCCGTGATGTGTTGACAGCAGTCACTCGCAATCCCGAGTGATTAGTGATTTAGCAGAGTTGCTGAATGGGGCAATTGCTCAATAATTTCACTTCAATTTCACATCGTAATTATCACTCTGAAGTACCACCACATTTTGAGAAATCTGGCCTTTATTACAGATTGAAAAGAAACAGAAAACTTGAGAGCTTTCCACCCAATCCTTATGAATATCGGAATTCGGCCATGGCAGTTGTCGAATCTACACCCGCAATCTCAGCGGCAAAATAAACCACACATTAGGCTAACGTAGGGGACGCATATTGATACTGCTTGCTTACTTATCCCTAAGAATTGTGTGTAAGCAGTTCTGTTATAAGCGCATTGCGATGGGAGTGCTGTTCAGAAAGACTCGCGTACCTGGCCTTATTGACACAATACTTGTAAAGTGGTTGTATCGCAGATTTTCCAATGTTGGCATCGGCTTCAATGTCCGCGTCGTCAACTGGAAGTGAGAAATTGGCGTTGTCCGTGAGCGAAAATTCATGACGGAGGCAAACAAATAAAATCGCGGGTCCTTGCCGGAATCAAACCAAGGCCTTCTGCGCGGCAAGCAGATGGTATACCATATAACGACAGTGCTTAGAATATTGTTACGACATTCGAACGTATGATAGACTCTCTCCTGCGTGGTTGTAAGTGGTCTACTAGTCTCTGCTATCTCAACGATGTGATAGTCTTTTCATCTACTTTCGATAGTCACCTGACCCGCCTCGCTGCAATTCTCGCAGTCTTCAGAACAGCTGGGCTACAACTCGATTCCAAGAAATGTCAGTTTAGCCGCCGTCAGATTGCCGTTTTGGGCCATCTTGTAAACGCCGATGGCGTCCAACCAGATCCCGAAAAGATCCGCGCCGTCCGCAGCTTTCCGGCGCCCCGTTCTACATCTGACGTCCGGAGCTTCATCAGCTCATGTTTGTACTTTCGTCGTTTTGTGAAAAACTTCACCGACGTTGCCAGGCCACTCACAGATTTGCTGAAGAAGGGTACCGAATTCTCATGGGGCCCTGAGCAGGCTCAAGCGTTCAGCGCTCTCATCGGCTACTTAACTACGCCCCCCATGCTTGCCCACTTAAATCCTTCAACTCCCACAGAAGTTCGCACCGACACCAGTGGTCACTGTATCGGCGCAGTCCTCGCTCAGCAGCCCCACGGTAGACAGAGCGTGATAGCTTACGCCAGTCGCCTGCTTTCTCTCCCTGGGAGGAATTATTCCATCATCGAGAGAGTGTGTTTAGCTTTAGTTTGGGCCGTCGCCAAGTTCCGGTCACACTTATATGGTCACATATTCTCCGTCGTTACAGACCACCACGCCCTCTGCTGGCTCACTTCTCTGAAGGACCCGACTGGACGTCTGAGCTGCTGGGCTCTGAGGCTCCAGGAATTTTCGTTTAGCGTCAGCTACAAGTCTGGCCATTTGCACAAGGACGCAGACTGTCTTTTTCGTCATCCGGTGCATCCTCCTGATCCCGTTGCGCTTGAACCAGAGAGCATCGTAATGCCATTTACTGACATAAATGATGTGCGCATCGAACAACGACATGATGAGTAAGTGCTCGCTATCATCGACGCCATCCAGTCTGACAGCCGTGACGCTGAATCCTGTATATTCGTGCTGCACGACAGCATGCTCTACCACCGCAACGTCAGCACTGGAGGCCCTGAGCTATCGCTTGTCATTCTTCGTCATCTATGACCTGATATACTTGAACAACTTCACAACGCACCAACGGCGGGACACCTCGGCGTTTCCCGCATATACGACCGCGTGCGACGTCGGTTCTTTTGGCCTGGACTGTGCCGCAGCGTGCGTCAACATTTCGCCACTTGCGACCTCTGCCAGCGCCAGAAAGTACCTTTTTTGGGGGGCCAGCTAAATATCTTCACCCAATCGAAGTCCGCTCTGAACCATTTAATCGCGTGGAACTCGACCTTCTTGGCCCTTTTCCGACGACCACACTGGGAAATAAATAGATCGCCGTCGCCACAGATTATGCGACCCGTTAGGCGATAAAAAAGGCCATGCAAACCACTTGCGCCACTGACGTCATGAATTTTCTTCTTCATGACGTCATTTTACACCGCGGTGCACCCCGACAGCTGCTTACAGACCACAGCCGCTCTTGTCCAAAGTTGTCGACGACCTCCTTCGATCGTGTGCCACAGAGCATAAGCTATATACCACCTACCACCCACAAACTAATGGCCTAACTGAACGTCTCAACCGCACGCTCACAGAGATGCTTTCGATGTACGTCTCCTAAGATCATCGAGACTGGGACACCAAGTTGGCCTATGCGACTTTCGCATTTATTTCCTCTCAACATGACACCACATAACTTTCACCTTTTTATATTTTGTACGGTCGCGACCCAATATTGCCATTTGAAACCAGCTTACTTCTCGTGCCATCTGCTTCCATGTACGCTCGCGAAGCCATTGAACGGCCTCACATGGCTCGTCAAGTTGCCCGGTCTCGTCTCGCCAGGTCACAGGATATGCCAAAAAGCCCGCTAGGACCGCCGGCATTGTAATATAACATGTGCCCCAGGTGACCGCGTGCTCCTCTAGTCACTGTGTCACCGTGTAGGTCTCTTAAAAAAATGGCAGCATATCCACGGAGTGAATGATGGAGAGTGGGGCGAAACATTCGTCCGTCCATTCGTTCTTGCTTCCGTCTGTCCATGCGTCCGTCTGTGTGACCGTCCATGCGTCCACCCACCCGTCCATGCGTGCGTCTGTGCGTGCGTCCGACCCTGCGTTCGTCCATGCATCTGCCCCTGCGTCCGTTCATGCCCCCATCCATGCATCTGTCTGTGTGTCCGTTCGTCCATCTATTCAACACTCCAAGTACCACCATCTGGCATCTTTTCATCATATATTCCCCATATAGAAGCACCGCCATTCAGGGGACATTCCAAGGACTAAACGAGAGATGGCACACGCACACTTTCTTATGGCTTGCGCTTCGAGTCTACTTCCCACCTTTAACCACCTCGAGTTCATGGTATATACCAGTTCACTGTATTCATGGCACTGCGGCCGAACGCTCGCTTAACCTATCTAAAACTAAGGAGGTTACACCCAGCGAGTATAACGTAGCAACCCTTTCTTGTCAGATAGTGCTCAATGTACATGCTAAAGGCTGCTAATGGGGATCGCAGCCTGTGCGTTACTTAAAAGCCGAATGCTCCTGTCTCTCATTCCCCCTTAGCAGCCATTGGCATGTACATTGAGCACTATTTTTTATTGTTCAACCACGCACAGAAGAAATCTCTCACCAGCACCACCTTGGGGGTCAAAATGTTATACTTGTTACACACTACAACAGCTACGTGGGGCGAGCAGGTGCCGCTATAAGGAGCTTCGCCCCTAAAACTCTTTACCCGATACGCCGGGACCTACCTAGTCTTACGTCAAGTTAGCGACGTAGAGTGTGAGATAGCGCCATTGCACTCCAATACGTTACCAAGTTCGTCACTTGTTGACATTGTCCATGTTTCGCGCGTGGAACTCTACTTCTCTCGCACTTCTCCGGACTCGCGCCGAGACGGCGCTCCAGCGCCCGCTGGGGGTCCTATAGACGAGGTAAAGGAAAACGAAGGGCAGAGGCAGCTGACAGGCACGCGAGTGTGTCAATCAGCCATTGTTACTCTTGCCTGTGGTTGTCCTCTGAATGCACCTTGTACACAAGTCACCGACCCCATAACGATATTATCGGGAAAGGACCCTATGCAGGTGCTACATAGCGTGAGAAGCCGGGTTAGGTTTGTCCGCCGAGGTGGATCAGAGGGTATATAGTACTCGGCCACTGACCCTGTGGTCTCGTGTTCAATGCCAGCGGCCGTGGTTACATTTTGGTAGAGGTGAAATGATAGAGGCTAGTCTACTGTGTGGTGTTATTGCGCGTTTAAACATCAGATGGTCGAAATTTCCGGAACCATCCTTTACACGGTGCCTCATGGTGAACATATGGCGGTTGTGGATCGTAACACCTTACTTTTACAGTTTTAACCCCGTAATGAACTCCTGGTTATCGCGCTTGTTGCTAAAACCATGCACTCCCGTGGCCCGCGCCTAAGGCGTTTTGTGAAAGGACGTGTAGGCTGAAGACTTTTTGCTTTCTCCTTTGTTGCGTTGGGCTCATTTGTTGTGTTGGTGATACGATACCAGATTTCTAATAAACATCGCCGTATATCTAACAGCAATCGTGACACTCTTTAGCAAGAAAAAAAAAACAGACAAACTTAACCACAGTGGCCGAGACAGCCGAACAGGTTGCAATTGCTTTGGCCCTGCTAGACGTACGGAAAACAACAATATAGAGTGACTCGAGATCAGCCATCCGATCATTCGCTAAGGGCACCATCTCGGAATCGGCCTTGCGGATCCTGCGAAATAAGGAAGTACAGAAACCCACAATCGTCTGGTTCCTCGCTCGCATGAGGCAGATCGAGGGTGCACCATTCGACCTCAACTAGTCGGTGCACAAAGTTGCGATAGGAGCTGCCGACAACGCAGCTATGAACGGCGTGGCGATAAGGTTCTCGACAACAAAGATCCCCCAACGAAGTACGATGAACTTGCTGGGAACTGTTATCTGAGGAGGCGAAAGTATCCGCCACCGCACAGTAAACTGAACAGGCCTCAGGCATGGGCGCTCAGACTCTTGCTGCTCAAGGCATATTTTAGTCCCGCACACTTGCACAAAGTTTATCCAGACCTTCAAGCGTCAAACACGTGCGTGCTTTTCTCAGACTTTTCCAGCTTAAACCACACGTTTTGGCGGTGCCCTGCGTCACGAGTTGAAGACGTTACATCGTTCTAATGGAATGTTGCGCTACGCAGTACAGATTTAAAGACGCAGCTATGGGCAGTTCAACGGGCCCTCGAGTTAAGAGGTTAAGCCTATCTGTATTGACGGAGCGGCTCGCTGCGTGCTTGTTCACGCCTTGACGCACCTAAATGAAGTTTTTCTATAGCATGCCAACCTTAATTTTGTTCTTGATGTCTTTGGAATAAAATTTTAGTGCTAAGCGATGACATACATATACGCAAGCAAAAGGACCGAATATGACGTGTACCAAACGTCCAATATTTGTCTAAGTTCTATGGCTGTTAACCAGTACCCAAAGTAGGAGCATAATTAGCCTTCAGATGGCTGCTACAGTATATACCGGCTACGTCATGATATTTTGGGGGCGCGATTGCGTAGTTTATCCCGTAGCCTACGACTTTTTACAACGTATGGTACGATTTCAGGTGCTGCGTTAAATTTTTCCAAATGTCGAAATTTATTCATTGGTTCCCCCGACGCATGTCTAAGTTCCTTTTTCGGTCTTCAAAAAAGTGACTCTATTCACATTCTGTGGCTTGATTATACTTTCTACGGCATATCAGCCTCCTTATGGAATTCAGTAGTCGAAGATGTAAAACGACACGTTCGAGAAGCACAAGATTATGATTTACCGATGCTCGAAAGAAGGTATTTAGCACAGACGATGTTTTGCGGCCGTGCATGGTACATATCTCATGTCGTACAGCCCCCATTACGAATAACTATGGCGTTGCAATCCCTCATATTGGCTCATTGTTCTGGTCAGGTGGAACGGAGCTGGTTTGGCGAGCCGCACTTGGGCAACCGAGAAACTGCGGTGGATTCGCATTCCCGTCCGTCTCTGTTGGCTGCCGGCTGCTTGCCCTACGATTCTTACTTCGGTTGTTGCATGGTGATCTGTGCCCCGCGCGTGATCTTGCCTGTTATTTCTTAGGCACCAAACTACGCTATTTACTACCAGATGCACGGCTTAACTCTGCACTGCAAACACTTAACGTGCCTGCATTTTACTCAACGGCAGTAGCATTTTATCGACACGCGCAGCAGGTTTGTCCCGATGTGGGCATTCTTGAAAGCCGCATTGTAGATACAACGGCGGCTCTTCTGCTTCCTCTGGTTCCTCCAGCCCGTTCAGCACGATCGAGACATGTCTTGTGGAGCGCGATAACGGCATCGTTTTTGCCTGGTCACCTTCGTGACTTTATGTGGCGTCTTGGATGGAGAGTACTCCCAACACGGGACAGACTGGAGAGGTGGGGCATGGTGCCGTCTTCCACTTGTCCTAACTGCCCGTTACAGGAGTCTAACCAGCATATGCTGCAGCAATGTGTCATTGCAAAGGTGTTTTGGAAGTCAGTTAACACTAGTTTTCGTGGCCTAGGTGTTAATCGCTTTGTAACATCTGGTCGCTGCTCGCGTAGTCGCTTTGCACGCCTTCTAATAGCTGCGGGAGCTTTTTGTTTATGGCGTAATAGGTGCGAAGCTGTTGCGGCAGGTCATCGTCGTCATGCTCTTTTTCCGATTCTGGAACGCCTCTACTCTGAACTCTTATCGTTTTTGTCGGAGGAATTGTTCTTCCTTGGGGAGAAAGAATTTCTGCGACAACGGTCGTGCCGCTTTCTTTCCGTAGTTGACAGACGCGTTCGATTAGTCTTCCATCTGGCCTAGTTCCTATAGCCAGGTCACCTGTCACTGTCTGATTGGTGCATGTATTCAGTATGTGTTTACAATTTTTATGTTTGTGTATGTCCCGTATTGGTGTGAACTCTTCTATATATGCACTTCATTCTAACGCTGTAAGTTATGTAACTTTTGTGAATATTGATACCTGTTGTACATATTTTCTAACATCTTCACCAAGTCGTGTAGATTCTGCACATATATCATCATGTACATTGCCCATATTGTGATTAGTGCATTTATGTAGTGTATGTATAGTTATTAGTACTATGGACTAGGGACATCCTACGGACTTGGACACTTTTGTTTAAATGTGTAATGTATGTTGTGCTTTGTTTTTTGTTTGTTACTGTGCCTGTTATACAAACGCTTGTCCCTTAGCTTTGTTGCGTCCCATGAGAGAATAAACTTTTTTTAAACAATGGTATACTTGGAACATCGAGCCTAAGCTCTCCCATACTAGAGTATTAAGTACTCTAAATCGTTAACCACTTTTTCTAAACACACATTCGTTCATGTCTCTATGTATGTTGCTGTGATGCGTATTTGCCACAGTAATTACATCAAGTAATTAGGTACCACTAATTTAGTGTATTATGGCATCTCGCTTATAATATATATATATATATATATATTTATATATATATATTTGTGAGAATAATTTTGATATGGCGACGTGCCTACACATTTAAATGCACATTAACTAACAATTCGATAATATAATAAATATTCTATAGTCAGCAGTGTTCTCTATGTACTTAGCGAACTTGCAAGTTTCACTAACCTGCATTTACTATCTTCACTTACTGAGAAATTAGCACTTTTTGTGACAAGTAGACCATTAGTATTTAGTAAGGTTAATATGAAGATTTTCTTTTTTTCGAAGAGTGCATGTTTGAATGAATGGTGTTGTTTTATTTTGTTTAGGCTTAAATGTGTTAATGCAAAAATGACGACATAGTGAATCATTGGGTGAGAATTCGAAGAGGCGCCATCTAGGTTAAATGGGATCACCCGCTTTGGCTGGCTACCAGAATCAAGGCTTTCAGAAGTCTATTCTGTTTCTCTCTCTCTCTCTCTCTCTCTCTTTGTATACGGTTCATTTTGTACGACAGTTCATGGCGCACAGGGCACGCAGTTCATCGTGTATGAATGTTTGCTGAACTGACCTACAGACCTCTGTGGTAGTGTTTCGAGAAAAGGTGCCCATACATGTGTATAGGCAAAGGAACAGCTCTGCAAAAAAAAAGGGGGGGGGGAAGCGATATGAGGTGAGACGACGCGCAAGCTGGTAGACAAAAGCTTGCAAACTAGCGTCGGGCCAGCGTCAATACGCATCACAAGTTACAGAAGCACTTTTTCGAATATGCGTCGGAGTCAACGATGGTGACATAAGCAAGAAAAAAAGAATCGGAGGATGGGGAGATAGCAGGCTGCTGAGGCGCCATCAAGCGGGAAAAAATTCGGGAGGCGTAACGGCAGTTGGGTGGGGGTCATGCTGCTACCATAGTTCCGCACGACGGATACAGCCGTGGTTAGGCGAAGAAGAGAGAAAAACTTTGGAGCAACACATATATGTAATTATAGAAGTATAGTAGGAATGTTGCTTATAAATGTACCCTGCTTGTTATCAGCCAACCTTTTTTAGATTACTGCTTTATTGCTATTTACAAACGTTCGAAGCTTAAAAGCAGCACGTCGATATTAGTGTGCTCTATTTTAGGAAAAGGACGCCATTACGTTTCCATTCCATTCCGGACAAAATCCACTTAATTTTGTTCCTATTCAATTCCTCCAAGCTTTGTCGCCATTCCATTCCTATTCCATTCCGGGACCGCGAAAATGTGGAACGATTCCGGATTTATTCCTATTCCGGAGTGACAACTCCACAACACTGCCTGTATGTCGTATCACGCCAAATAACATCGTGAAAAACCCAGGGTTATAGAACTGTCTTTCGCCACGGTCATTGACGGAACCGCACCGCAGCCAGGTGCTCCGACACTTGACATCCTTCATCTTCCCTCTCTCTCCACGTCCTCGCCACCGTCATCGTCGAATCCCTTCTTCTCGCCCTTTCCCAGTCTCATCAGAGGAGGGCGCCTCATTATCGCGTCTCTCTCTCCTCCTCTCAGCTCACGATGCGCACCTGCGGCTCGCATAAAAGGAAGGAAGACGCTCCGTATCTGCGGTTACCTCTGCTCGCAAAACCCCGGAGGGTCGGGATCGTCAATGGTGGAGGCGGTGTAACCCGGGTATTCTTCAAGTTCCTCCAACCCGGTGTGTTTCATTTTTTTTCCCCGAGTGTTGTGAATATACCAAGGCGTGCTCGCTTCGCGGCAGCACGTTATAACCAACAACCCGAGGTATACCCAGGCTCGCCCACCTTTCTCCGCACGCCGCCTCCGTTGTACAGTGCGCCGGACTCTCTTCTCAAAGGACATCACGGGGACAACAACCGGGTCGTCCGAAGCTAAACCTCAGCCATGGGCATTGTGGCTGCGTGCGAAAGGACTGTGATCAGCGTTCAGCTGTGGTTGCTTCACTTTTTGGCAAGGTGCGTAGGCAGCGCGACTTTGCCGGATTTTAGTTTTCTCTGGCGTTCTCTACGTGTCACCTGTGCTTCACTGACGTTTACTACTCTGCAATGCCGGTGTCATTGTTTCGTCTACGCTAAGGTTGGCGTTTCGAATCTGGGATTTAGGCGCTAAAGATATGGTGAAAATCTTGTAGGATCGCTTCACAAGTGCCACGCAGAGGTTTAGTTCTGAATAATTTAGCGAAACTATTAGGAATAACGATATATATTACAAAATTAAGCTTTAATTTCCATACCAACGTGCTCTTATTGCGAGAAAGTAACACATTTTTCCTCGATTTGCAGCCCGCGTGACCACTAGAAACAAAAAAAAAAAGTCTCGATGTACCCACTCTCGAGGGAGACAGTCTTGAATATAGATTTCCGGCCATGCTCTTAAACATGATAACTGCATGCACTGTGCATTCCGTCCGAATGCAGTCGCAGATTGCTGGGGAGTTTTCTGAGATCCTGTGCTCTCTCCAAGATACCACGCCTTGTGAGAATAGGTTTCATGCGAAGCATCCGGCGAGTTAGGTCTAGGCTCTATTTTTTATTTTTTTTTTACTTAGAGCCAAGAGTTACGAATTGGATCGACGTTTCCTCCTCATTTTTTTTTTGCCAGTGGAGTAGTTGTTTGCACATCGTGTCCTTAACACGAACGTAGACTACACTGCCGTTTGAAGAGTAAATTATGGTCTGGAGTAACTTAAGCGCTTATGTTTTAGTACAGTCGTCGGTATCATTGAAATACAGTGCACCTTATACAATATCATGACGTGCATTTCATACGTAGCTTTAGTTAGCGTATTCCTCCGGCTGAAACGACGCTGGATATGTATGATTCTCACCATATGCGCGCGTAATAATTCTCAGGACCCTTTGTTCTTCTTTGGTCAACCGTTGGCGTGTGTGGCTTTCTGAGAAACTTTCTCTCACGCTAAACCACACCATATTGTGTCGTTCACCGGGGGACTGACGTTACATACGAGATCGTTCCAACCGATCTAACGCCACGATCGTCAGCTTCAGGCGACATCGTTCACATAGTTCGACTTAAGCCCTATTCCCGTCCGTCGACCACATAGGCAGAAGAAGCACCGTGGTGGTGCTTCTACCGCCGGGGGGCTTTGATGATACAGAACAGCCGCCGCTGCATGGCTGCATGAAAGAGGAAGAAAGACGACGGACACTTTTGCTGGGGTGGTGCCATCTATTCCACCTAGTGCTTTGATTAATTAAACAAGCTACCCGTAACAGCATAAATTGCTGAGTCGAAGGGTTAGAAGAGTAGTGTTTATTAGACGGCTACGAAAGTGGAGCCAAAACTGTAACCACGATTGACGTTAACGTGACATGCCGTCTGCATGTAATGAATGCAATGCTTATGAAATTAGACAGGCAGCTGTGAAACCGCATTCAAGTTGGGCCGACATTACACCTGCACAGCCGTGGATACGGTTACCTGTGGTAGGTGTTTACACGATAAAGTACCCGATTAAACTGCGGTAGGCGTTCACCCGATATAGTTAGTCGTTTTCAGTGAGAACACGTCTGATGGATCAATGACGGGTAGTAGTGACGTCGACGCTCGTCTTGCGGCCCTAGCATTATTCAGAGGTGCGGAGATAAACGAAATATGGCATGCGGGAGGCAGAGCGTCAGAAACTTGCTCTTCGATTGGCTTGAGAAGCGTCGGGGTCAGCATGTGCCCACTGGTCGGAACGTAAGGCACAAGAGACAATGACACGCCACTTCTTTTCGGACGAACTGCTGAATTTGCTGCATTAGCGTGGTTTGTTTGGAGGAAACAGCGCTAATTGATAACACAGATGTCGTGGTCGTGTCAAGCTCTGGAAGTTGCCTAGAAATGCACTCTCTCCGCAGCTCGTCGTAACTCCGACAGTGCTGAATCAGCTGGGTGACAGTTAGGTTTTTTTTTTTTTCGCAAAAAGCACGTGAAAGGCGTCGTCTTCGACGCCTCTCACAATGTGCCGTATTTTGTCAGTGTCGGACATGTCGAGATAGATACGATGGCAGAGGTCCAGAATATTCCTATTATACAATCTAAAGGTCTCGTCAGAGCGCTGTGTGCGGCCGCGCAAGCTCTGTGCGGTGCGAAGCTTGCGAACAGTGGGGTCGGGCGAAGACTTCCACGAAGCACGTCTCAAAGGTTGACCAAGAGGGAATTTCAGCTTTATGGTTGTGGTTTAAACCACAGTTGTGCTAAACCCGCGAGATACAAATCAGGGTAACCGAGCTTGTCTGTGTCATCCCACTTATTGTGAGCGCTTACCACTTCGTACTGGGAAAGCCAGCCTTCAATGTCTTGGTGGTTGGTCGCGTTGAAAATCACCGTATCTCGCTGTCGTGGAGTTCTGGAACAGGTGACAGATAGGATTAGGACTGCAGGTGGCTGAGTCATGTCGTCAGGCTTTGGCGAGGCTGGTAGAGTCCAGGAACGGAGTTCCAGGTTGAAAAAACCAGCACAAAATGTAAAAATACTTTTCGACACTCAGGTAAGGCAACTGTTTCATGAGCCGCGCAGCGACGAGACAGCAGCCAGTGGTTTCAGCAGAAGCAGCACAAGCCTCCACCGCAACAAACGTCTTATTTTTTGTTCCTCTAGCTGTGCCCGTATTTTGTCAGTACAGTTTGCTTATTTGTGTCTTTCCGCACTTATTTACTGTGTACCGCCACGAGCATGTACCTGCATTTTAACGTTTAAGCGTTCGTTTTGTCAAACCTGTTGCCATCTTCCGGCGGAAATCGAGAGCCGTAATAATGGTGCTCGCAAATGCTCCAGCTGCTATGCCATCTTTCATAATGCTATAATTCGATGCAGAACAGCTCAAATTAACGTGCCGTATCTCGGATGTTAGTGCCGTGTTATTTCGTTCTTTTCCGGGATGTACCGGCCGTAAGATTTGAATTGTAAACGCAGCAATTTTAACCCGCATTTAAGAAAAAGTCAGTGAACATTGCAGTTTGTAAGAAGCCATTTTCTTTGCCTCATTTGTGATTTTTTGGTAAAGAGGTTTGAGGTCAAGTTTCGGGAATCAAATCGGTGCTGATTTTCGGAACGGCTGAAATATGGACGGCGGTTGAAAAAAAAACATACTTTTGTTCTACCGTTGCATTTATAACAAAAGGCGGCCGCTTAGCATGCCTAACTAAAAAAAACCCCGAGACAGCTCCCATCTATGTAGTGCATCAATATACTTGGGATAATCAAGATAACTACTGTATAAAGAAAATCATGTTTTGACCGGGTTGCTCCTACAGGTTGGGGGACATCGTTTTTAAGACCCCCTTGAGATCCTTTGGTTCTCTTTTTCAGAGAAGCGATGAGAGAGAGCGATGAGGATGAGATGGAAGAACGGGATTTCTGAAAGGCCTAGCTGAGATCACAGCTTAGCTTTTGTGCGGGGAAGGAGGCGCAAAAGGTGTGAGGTGAAGAGACCGAAAAATGAAAGTGGCATTCATAACTCGGAACGTGGCGCGTAGCTCCAACAGCTAGTTGTACGCAGTGCAGCCAGTTGTACGTGGTCCAGTGAGCGAAAGTGCAAGCTGGAAAAGAGTGTTTCACACTTGCCACGATGATAACGAGGTTTCATGCACATAAATATCCGCGGTAATAAGTGTGAAGGGCACGACCACCGTCATAGCTTGGATAGCAAGAGCGTCGGTCGCGCAATCTGAGAGTTGCGAGTTCCGTCCTGGCCAGTAGTAAGTAGTCTCTTCACCCACCCCCCTTTCCTTACATCTGCACCACCACTAAAATATGTTTGCAACTGCCTTATTAACATCCCACATACATTCCTTGGCTTCATTAACAGCTGGTATTCATTAGGCCGGCGTCACCAAAGAAGTTAGGGACTACCCTGACGACCTGGGTGAGGTTGCGGGCTGGGAACAGGAGGTCTCACTTTACAGACGCTGGTAGACGATGAACACGGAGAGCTGTAAGCATGGCGTTTCATCGAGGTGCAAATCAAGGAGGATCCAACTCAATGAAAAGAGCCTAATGTTGAAGTACGTTTCAGAATGAAGGATGTTACTGAAGAGCGTGGTGCAAGTCTCTATAAGCTACCCGCAACGAATCTCTATACACATTCGTTATTAGCTTCTTCCATATCCGCTTGCACCAAGAACAAGCTTTTGTTTCACACGGGTGGAGTGGATGACCCCTGGTTGGCATTTCGACTGGGATATGGTTTCATAGTTCAGGGCTGATCCATTGTCGTCTGCACCCAGGACGAGTGGAAGAGTGCACATTAACCTGCATCATTACCGCTTTTTCCAGGCACCCATACGCTCTTGGCTAACTATGTACAAGGAAAGGTCTACCTTTTTTTTTCTCATAAAAGGGTGCAAAGTAGTCGAAATTGTCATAATATTGTTCTAAACACAAACACATTCTCTAGATGCTTATCTATGTGTTCAGGGATAGCTGCATGCAGCGATGTTATAGTGGAGTGTGGTGCACCGCGAATCATACAACTCTGGTTTCTAACACAGATCTTAGCCTGATCGACGTGGTGTAGAGAACCGTAAATCATTCAAATTTGGTTCTAAACACAGTTTACAGTTTAGTTCAGGTGATTTAGAAGAACCTAGCATCCGCTATTGTCGAAAACACTCGAACGAATAGAGAGCTCTTTCGCACGTGTCGGCGCTTCTGATAAAATATAGAGCTCGTCATCGTGGATGCCGGAAACTGGAAGGCTTAACTGCTGTTCCATAATATCGGTTTGTTTGAAAAACTCGGAATGATCTGTAGATCTGATAAGTCAATGCAAGAGTCTTGTATGTTAACCTCAATTTTTGAGTATAGTCCCTGCGCTGAGTGCTTGTAACTCTGGTGACTCGGGTTAGCTCGGCCATGGTTGAGTTGAGAAATGTAGGAAAGCGTCGACAGAAATACCTTGTGGCATTCAAAGGTAGTAAAGCAAAAATTAGCGAGAATACACTAGGCGTGTAAGGCTGAAGTAACGGCGAAGCTGGTCGATCTTAGGGGCTTAACGTGACCTCGTTCACTGATGATGGGTATTTCCTTTACGTGGAAAGAGCAAAATCGAGCCACATGTATTACACTTCTTGCTAGAATGAGTATACTCGCGCGCCAGAAGTTTCCGTGCGAACCTCGCTGTGGCACCCCCGTTAGAAGCGCGGGTCTCTCGTCACTCGTACACAGCTTGGGTCACGCCAAGCAAACCGGGCGCGGTATCTGCGTGGACTGCCTTCGTCAGTGGGCGTGTCATGGCGGTTGCCTGCTTCTCGGTGCTTGCGCAGCTGTAGGTAACGTCTTCGTGGTGGAGCATGCCCGGCTATATGCGGTTAGGTTAGGCAGATTTCCGTGGTGCGCAGCTGGGCGTCGAGGGTTTTTCGCAGATGGATGATTGATTGATATGTGGGGTTTCACGTCCCAGAACCACCATATGATTATGAGAGACGCCGTAGTGGAGGGCTCCGGAAATTTCGACTACCTGGGGTTCTTTAACGTGCACCCGAATCTGAGTACACGGGCCTACAACATTTCCGCCTCCATCGGAAACGCAGCCGCCGCAGCCGGGATTCCATCCCGCGACCTGCGGGTCAGCAGCCGAGTACCTTAGCCACTACACCACCGCGGCGGAGCTTTTCGCAGACGGAGGTTCGTTCTTAGAGGCATATTGTTTTAATTGCGGAAGTACGAATCGTGCTTAGGCGATGGTTGTAGAAGGTGTTTGAAAAGTGTGTTTACAAGTTACTGAGTGTTGCACAAGAGAGGCGCTTGAGTATAGCGTGGATTTTTTTTCGTATAATGGCAATACATGTGTATTTTCTCATTGGAGAGACTTCCAAAAGGCTTCTTCATTGAAGTTTTGTCGGTGGAAGAATGAAATGCAATAATATTTTCGGCCAACACAACAAGTTGATTCTTGAATTACTCGACACACCGACCCACTCAGACCGTAGATTACTCGTAGAACAAGTGTCACGTGTTTACCGAAACCGCTCGTTGTGGATGATGATGATGATGATGGGTGATAAATTTTTTTGTTAATTAACTTGATGATCGAAAATGCAACGATTCTGCCCGGTCACTGGTCGTATAGAAGCGAATCTAATTCCGCGAATCATTTCCGTGTCTGCCGTGTTTCTCACAAGGCCTATGCGTTTCAACCTGCAAAAACACGCACACGGTTTCCTTTCTATATAGACACTCCTCGTGGCGTTTACTTGCTTGCCACATGCGTTTCCTGCTGTCAATCATAAGTGCCTGTGACCCCGTAGCGCCGTTGCTGATGGTTTGACGGAACAAGTGTCATTACCACGTGTACCTATAATCCCTGCACTTTTCGGAAAGCATGGGAATCTTTTTTTCTCTTTTCTGAACGCCTTTCCGGTTAGGGCGTAAAGGTGGCTAAGCTGTTATCGAACTCCGAACGTATGTTTTTACCGTTTCCGCAAAGGGCAAATCCCACACCTCTAATATACCGGCATATTGAAGCGGTGCACTCAATGGTGCCCTTTCTCCTCTATAGAGTGCGGCTGCACTGAACATTACTTGATGGGCGTCTCAACTAACCAGTGTTTCTGTATGAGATTTTTGGCCGTCTGTATTAACCAATATTTTTGAATAAGATTACTTCTAGCGTCATCTTTTTTTTTCTCTGTCGGACCTGGTAGAAATTTCCGAAGCCCTCCAGTACGGCGTCCCTCATATTCATGTAGGGGTTTGGGACGTAGAGCTCCTGATACCTAAGAGTATCAGGAGTTCTCTGCACTCTCATAAACCAAAATAACTATATGAAAGTTCATTTTCTAGGCCTCTGGTACACCGACGTGTAGAAACGGTGCACTCAATTGCACCGGTTCTCTTCTCTGGAGTGCGACTGCACGCGACACTAGCGCGTCAGCAGGTACGCGCGACACGCGGCTGTCTTGGACGATGCCGAATCAGCTGAAACATTCGGCGAAGATGAATGAGAGAAAAAGCGCCGATTCCTGTCTCGCATCCCGACGAAGAAGACTTGAGTTCATTGAACCTTCTTGACCAGCGCGATCGCCCACTTCTTCTGCTGATGTCCCGACAGCACTTCTGTAGGAGCCACGTCGTCTGCTACTCTCTCTGGGGTGGTTGTTTAATAAGTGGAACGCTTGTGCGTTTTTATCTCCTTTCATGCGAGAACTGCATAGTAGATTACTGTGAATCCATGTTTCTTTTCTAGATTATTGGTCCCTTCGATATCGCTGCTGTTTTTTGTTCGAAAAAGAAAGCTGATAATGGCCACTCGACAACTCTTTGACAAAGTGCGTGCATATCGTCAATCCCGATAGTATGGAAACCCCTTTATTGTGAGTGGTACACCTTTGTACGCTTGCTATTGCTATCTAGCATTCCTTTCAGCTAGACACACCATGGAGGGGGTACAGGGAGGGGGGTGTAGTAGTGCACCCGTCTTGCCGCTCTAGAGATTACGACGAGACACCCAAAATGCCGTTTCTCCTTGTCCTCGGAGACAGGTATAATGCTGCGTAATCGCATCCTGTACAGTGTGTTGCGAGATAATCATCTCGAGTACGCGACACTATTTCGGGTAGGCAAGCGCATTTTCACACGAGTGCAACGCACTCGGGCTTTGCACTCAGTTCGGTGCGAGTAGCGACGACAGCGCCACCTGTGAGCCTTGAGCGGTTGCGAATGGTCTGCGAGACTGAGGCATGCCTCGTAAACTGTGTGCGTAAGTCGTTTCTGTCACTGCAGCTCCCAACGATGCTCGTTAGTAGAGGCAGCTCTGGCGCTAGTGTCTGCGGTTGCGCCGAGCGTAACTGAGGCGTGGCACGCATTTGCCGAAACGTCTTTGATTTTTCACAAAACTATTTATTTTTTCGACATCACATTGTGTTACGAATTCAAGGCGTTCCTAAAACAACCTGCATGGGCGGTATAAAAATAATTCGTGTTGTAAACTGTGCGGTTACCTAGAAGTACCTAGGGTAAGCTTATCGAAGTGCAGTTCACGCCTTAGTGTTGTGACGTGCGTGTTAAGGCACTTTATATTGCGCTAACAAAAAATAAGTGAGTGAATTGTCGGGCTTTACGAAATGTGTATTTGTATGCTGTACGCGAACAGGATGAGAGGTCACCCATGTGCTCACATTTTTCTGAGTCCCCTCTTCATCCGCACTTCCACTGAAATAAATCTAGATAAATATTGGGTGTTCCGTACCTCTGCATGTCCGGCCCCGTTTCGTAATCGCGCAAGCGTTGCTCGTACCTGCTAACGTGGCGTAATTTCGCGGCGCAAAATAAAACATGAACCTTGTGCGGCGTGCCCATGGGGTGATAGCTGACTAAACGTGGGGCGTGTCTTAGCTGCAGTATGTGGCTGGAATTCTTAACCACTGTGACCGCATTTCCATGAATGCCTAATGCAAGGGACACCCATGTGCTTAGACCTAAGTGGACCTTAAGCGAGTCGTCGAAATTAACCGGTACTAGTGAAGGCGATAACTACTTTCTCGGTTTCGATCTCGAAGTTGTTTAGGAGCCATTTAAGTCTAATCCTGAGAATGTCATCAAGGGTAACAGATAAAGCGTGGCAGAGACTGACTGAAAGGTACACGGGCAGATGAGATACGGCAGTTTGCGGGGGTAACGCTGCCACAGCAAGCATAGGATCACGGGAGCAGAGGCTTTTGCCCTGTATTGCGTGCAGTCAGGCTGATGATGGTGGTGACCGGCTAAAAGAGAAAGTTTCTCTGCCTAACGTGGCTTGAATCTGCCGGCTAACGCGAGATATTTCAAAATATAATAAACAAATTGGTGGAATTTAGCGTATACCAGAGCCACGATGTAAATATGAGAGACGCCGTAACGAAGGACTTCGAAAATTTTGAGCACCTGGGGTTCTTTGACGTACACCTAATTCTAAGCACACGTGCCTTCACCTCCGTATAAAATGCAGCCACCAAGATTCAATACCGTGACCTGCGGTTCAGCATACGAGCACCATAGCCACTAGAGCTCCGTGGCAGCTTATATTTTAAAGCGTTAAGCTCTCAGTCTCAGTAAACGCACATAGCACGCTCGCCTACTTAAGTGCGCACTTCACGTTCAAGTGTATTTAACCTTACGTACACTCTCATTTTTTAGGGTTACTAAACGTCGGCATCGCCTTGCCATGTCTATTTCCCCCATTTTTAAATTTCTTAGTAGTTTACCATATATTTCAAGTCAATTATTTATCTTTTTTGCTTCGAGGAGGGTTAAGCTCAGTGCCGCTTTAGTATGTCAGGTATAGACGAAGTGAATCGTTACTTTTTTTCGTTAACATTTATTTTGGCAATAATCTAAGGTTGCGATTGTCCGGTGCTGATAACCGAAATGGAACTTGTTCTAAACTCATCTCCGAAGACACGTGTTGTGCCTTAAAATTTAACCCTTTTTTCGTTGTTCCGATTTTAAGATCGTGTAGAGGTCGTTCGTCTCTCTACACGTGCGTCCTGTTTTTCAGCAAACATCCGCAGCCATTCACAAGATGACGATGGTGGCCAATCACTGCTGGCGTCAATTCCATGCAAATCGCTCTCGATTTACGTTTATCGTGAGATGGATGTATAGGTGAAGAGAGCGATTTATGAACAGAGCCAATCACCGTCAGTGGTTATAGGATGAAACTTCGCAGCTGCTTTTTCCGCTCGCCTTCTCGATACGTGGTAGATCGTGTGCACAATTACCAATATAACAATATCTGGGGTTTTATGTCCCAAAACGACCACACTATTATTAGAGATGCCGTAGTGGAGGGCTCCGCAAGTTTTGGCCACCTGGTGTTCTTTAATGTGCACCAGTGTTGCGGAGTTGCCACTGTGGTATTAAAATGAATGCGGAATCATTCCACATTTTCACGACATAGAAATGGAATAAGAAAAGAATGGCGACAAAACTTGGAGTGATGAAATGGGAAATAAATTGATTGATATGTGGGGTTTAACGTCCCAGAACCACCACATGATTATGAGAGACGCTGTAGTGGAGGGCTCCGGAAATTTCGACCACCTGGGGTTCTTTAACGTGCACCCAAATCTGAGCACACGGGCCTAGTGGGCAATAAATTAGGCGTATTTTCGAGGAAATGGAATGGGAATGAAATAACGTCTTTTCTGAAAATAGAGCACACTTTCATCGACGATCTGTTTTTTCGAACTTCAAACATGAATAAGTCAGACCCTCGAACTCAACAATAAAGCAATACTGTATAAAGACTTGGCTGATAAGAAGGACGGTATATTTATAAGCAACGTACCAACTATGGTATAGACTGTGTTGCTCCGAAGTGTTTTTTTTTTCTATTGTTCGTGTAAGCCCCGCCGCGGTAGTTTAGTGGCTAAGGTACTCGGCTGATGACCCACAGGTCGCGGGATCGAATCCCGGTGGCGGCGGCTGCATTTTCGATCGAGGAGAAAACGCTGTAAGCCGTGGGCTCATATTCGGGTGCACATTAAAGAACCCCGGGTGGCCCAAACTTCCGGAGCCCTCCACTACGGCGTCTTTCATTATCATATGGTGGTTTGGGGACGTTAAACTCTACATATCAATCAATTATTCTTCGCGTAACCACCATACTATGCCATGGTATCCGTCTTGTGAAACTATGTGGTGGCAAGCTACCCATCTTACACTTTGTGTTTTCCCCTTTCGGCGGCTCCTCAGCCACCTGCTGTCTCACCATCCTTCCCATTTTGTTTTGCTTTTGCCGCCCTCGGCAACTCGGACACATATTCGAAAATGTGCTTCTCTCAGTTGAGATGCGTATTGACGCCGGTGCGATGCTTGTGTATAATGCCCTATAAGCACCAACCCGACAGACAGCGTTAGAGTATATGTGCAAAGAGAATATGCTGACGTAATGCACATATTCACAAATGGCTCTACAACACAATGTCGATCGTCGTACGGAGTCTTGGTGCCCTCTACAGGAAAATTCATTGCTCTTCGCCTCGAGAGAGCGACATCTTCGACGACTGCAGAGTTATATGGAGTTAGGCAGGCTCTAATGGTTAATTTATACAACAGCAGCCAGAAAGATGTGCTCTATTTGCAGATTTTAAAGCAGCTCTTCAAAATATGTTGGACAGGCCAAAGAGTGGGAATCAACAACCTGTAACATCTGATATCACCTATCTCCACCACGAGGCTAAGGCTGCTGGACATAGCATTACGCTTCAATGGATGCTTCGCCATGCTGGTCTTTCGAGAAACGAAAAAGCTAATGAAGCTGCACGAAATGGACATCCATTCAGGAATTTCAGACGGATACTTTTTACAAAAGCCGACCCCTGGAACACCGCGAAAACATATGCCTAGCAAGAGAAAGACTACTTTTGGAATTCGCCACTTCACAACGATAGCTTTCTATATTGTATTGACCCAACACGGATCGTGCAACTCTCCCACTCATTCCCTCGTCACATAGAGAGGTTATATTGCCGTCTTCGACTGAACGTCGCATACACGAACAGCTACATGTACTGCATAGGGCACACCACAAGTCCGTGTTGTGATAACTGTGGCAGCATAGAGACAGTGCAGCACATACTACTAGAATGCCCTGCGTACCACTATGAGAAGCAACTGTTCGAACAAGAAATGAACATGATCTAACACGAACAATAACGTTGCGCAGTATATATTAGGCCCTGTGCGTGAACCTGCTAAACATCGTCGGGTGATACTATCATTGATCAATTACCTATCCGATATCGGTCGTGTCGGAAGGATCTCATAATACGACACCTTGCATATAAAAGCCTTGGTTTACCTGATTCCCTATTGATTTGATTGATTGATTTGTGGGGTTTAACGTCCCAAAACCACTATATGATTATGAGAGACGCCGTAGTGGAGGGCTCCGGAAATTTTGACCACCTGGGGTTCTTTAACGTGTGATTCCCTATTGTAAATAGTTTTATCAGGTTCACTAGGTCAGAACATCTTTTTCATGTCTTTCTTTTCGCTCTGCTGAAATCTCTCAGTCCCCTTCCCCATCCCTATACAGAGTAGCATGTCGTGATATATGGACGCCGGCTAAAATCTGTTTTTTTTTTCTAATAGCTTATCTCACTCTCTTTACTTCAAGCTTTTGTATACCAGCTTCGGGGGAGGGGTTAGTGATTACGGTGCTTGGTTGCTGATCTGAACGTTGCCGGTTTGGTCTCGAACAAGGCGGTCACATTTCGGTGGAGTAGAAAATGCTCGACGCATGTGTGCATGGTTGCTTGAAATACTAGCCCGTAACGTAGGCAAGGACTAAACAAGACACGGACATGTTGACAAGTCGTGTGCATGAATATAGGTGCGCGTTAAAGGATCCCAGGTAGTCTAAATTACCAGAGCCCTCCACTATAGGACGTCTCTTGTAACCATAATGTGGTCACCCCTGATATTAATGTAGTAACAAGCCTTGCAGACAATTTTAGACTAGATGTGTGGGTGCCGCTATCTTGGGTGGTTAAACAAGTGTTTTTTAGGGGCGAAACTCCTTGTAGCGGCACCCGTTCGTCCCTCGTAGTCGTTGTAGTATGTAACCAGTATAACATTTTGATCTCCAAGGTGGTGCCGGTGAGAGATTTTTTCTGTGCGTTGTTAAACAATAAAGAAATAGTGCTCAATGTACATGCCAATGACTGCTAATAGGGAATGAGAGACAGGAGCATTCGGCTTTTAGTTAACGCGCACGCTGCGATCCTCATTAGCAGCCATTGGCATGTACATTGAGCACTATCTGACAGGAAAAGGTTGCTACGTTATACTCGCTGGGCGTAACCTCCTTGATTTTAGAAAGGTTTAGCGAGCGTTGGGCCGCAGTGCCATGAATACAGTGAACTAGTATACACCATGAAGTCGAGGTGGTTAAAGGTGGGAAGTAGACCCGAAGCGCAAGCCGTAAGAAAGTGTGCGTGTGCCACCTCTCGTTTAGTCCTTAAAACGTCCGCTGGATGGCGGTGCTTCTATATAGGGAATATATGATGAAAAGATGCGAGATTGTGGTACTTGGAGTGTTGAATAGGTGGACGAACGGACATACAGACAGATGCATGGATGGACGCATGAACGGATGCAGGGGCGGATGCAGGGACGGACGCACGAACAGACGCACGCGCGGACGGGCAGATGTTCGTGCGTGCGTCCTCCGTCCGTCCATGCGTCCGTCTGTGTGACCGTCCATGAACGCATGGACGGTCCCACAGACGGACGCATGGACGAACGGAAGCAAGGACGAATGGATGAACGAATGCTTCGCCCCACTCTCCGTCGTTCACTCCGTGGATATGCTGCCAATTTTTTTATACTTATTCTTTTAGATGTCGAATGAACTTGTCCCGAAACGTCGAATAGCCTTAACCCGACAGTCTTCATGCGTAGGCATCTAACGTATAGCACTGTTCGTACAGCTGTGAAAGATACAATGTGGCGTCATCCAGACGAAGCTTTAAACATAAAATCGCGTAAAGTAGTGCGATACGATGGTTTCACGTGCGTTCGCAAAGGTTTTTGTGTTTGTGCCAGACTGGCTGTGTTAGGGTTTTCTTGTTCTTAAAAAGAGATAATGAAGAAAACGGCAAAGCCACATACTGCCTTGTATTTCCGGTTATGGAGCAGTAATCAACGCTTAGAGATATTAAAAAGTGTGTCATTATTTCGTTTTACTTTCCTTAACTCGCTCATTATAAGTACGCCAGTACTTCTGGTTCTCGTGAGCGGCATGTCAGTGACCGCAATTTGAATGAGCCTGTTTCCACCTCTGGTTCACTGTTAGCTAAAAGATTGACATACAGGTGGCTAAATGATGATCCGACAAATGTTATGCCCTATATAACGTTTCTAAATCTCTTCAACGTCTCATTGATGCCTGGATCGCCATAATTGTCATGTCGTTTTGCAATAAACAAGTCACAAGAATATTCCACCACTTTACACTTTTCTTTGTTAATCCTAAAATGTGTATCAATATTCATCATCATCATCATCATCAGCCTTACTACGTCCACTGCAGGACAAAGGCCTCTCCCATGTTCCGCCAGTTAACCCGGTCCTGTGCTTGCTGCTGCCAATTTATACCCGCAAACTTCTTAATCTCATCTGCCCACCTAACCTTCTGTCTCCCCCTAACCCGCTTCCCTTCTCTGGGAATCCAGTCAGTTACCCTTAATGACCAGCGGTTATCCTGTCTACGCGCTACATGCCCTGCCCATGTCCATTTCTTCTTCTTGATTTCAGCTATGATATCCTTAACCCCCGTTTGTTCCCTAATCCATTCTGCTCTCTTCTTGTCTCTTAAGGTTACACCTACCATTTTTCTTTCCATTGCTCGCTGCGTCGTCCTCAATTTAAGCTGAACCCTCTTTGTAAGTCTCCAGGTTTCTGCTCCGTAGCTAAGTACCGGCAAGATACAGCTGTTATATACCTTCCTCTTGAGGGATAGTGGCAATCTACCTGTCATAATTTGAGAGTGCTTGCCGAATGTGCTCCACCCCATTCTTATTCTTCTAGTTACTTCAATCTCGTGGTTAGGCTCTGCAGTTATTACCTGCCCTAAGTAGACATAGTCTTTTACAACTTCAAGTGCACTATTACCTATCTCGAAGCGCTGCTCCTTACCGAGATTGTTGTACATTACTTCGTATCAATATTACGCACTACTTTAATGTCTGCAACAAACATAGTGTGTGTGTGTGTGTGTGTGTGTGTGTGTGTGTGTGTGTGTGTGTGTGTGTGTGTGTGTGTGTGTGTGTGTGAGAGAGAGAGAGAGAGAGAGATACGATGCAATGAAACTGTTTCGCTTTTCATTCCATAATCACTTGCAACATATTGTATACGGCTGTGAAAATTGTTATATTGCATTATCGCTCGCAAAGAATACTGTTGCGTTGCGCACTTTTGTGTTGTTGTTCTTTAGTATTGATCCACCGATCAGCATTTTCCCACTTCCTCGCCCCCCCCCCCCTTTTTCGTTCCATTTTTTCGTCCATCGGCATTTATTGTGCCATCGCCCTCTACTTCGCACTGAGGCGCAGTTTGCGCGGAGTGCTGAGATCGATTGCTGGACGAACGCAGGTGACCGCGAGACCCGATTCCGAGCGACCTGCTTCACAACACTAGCCTCCCTCTTTCTCTCAGCCTCCGCTTTCCCCTTCATCCTTAACTTCGCTTCCCCGGCTGGAGAAACATTTGCGTGCTCATATTTTGTGGAAAGCAGATCGGCCATCGAATTTTCTACGAGCCACGTAATACTCGGGCACCTCAGCCTCATGGTTTCCTTTCTTTATTTCCATCTTGACCTAATTTACGGTTTGCATCTATTTGCAGTTGACAGAAATCCAAGCGCCGCCAGTGTCCGTCGTGGCTTATTGGCTCATATGGGCGTGACGGGATGTTAACTCACTTGCCTAGACTTCGTTCCCTCTGAATTGGAATGGCTTTACGAATTCGAGAATGAACTATATTTGTCAGAATGGCGCGGCATAGATGAGTAACAGTTAACGATAATTGATATTTTTCAGGTCCGAACAGCGCCTCCAGTGGAGATCGCCGAAGTCAAAACTGGGGGGTCAGCGGCCTCCGTTGTTGTCAATCGAAAATCTCCGGGGTCTGGTATTTTTCGCGAGATTTTGCAAATGTCGCCAATCGGTGACCCCCCTAAAAAACATGGCGCGCGTGACGTCACTACCACTCAGCGTGCGCAGGCTAGTTTGCTGAAAGAGGCCCATTCTGTGTGTGCACTGTCCTTTAATTTTCTGCGTCTCTGCCAGATACGCGCGAAGGTGTGGTTACGTGGCCGCGGTGGTCGACGGTAAAGGGACATGCATGACGAGCGTTACGGTGCAAACGCCACTGACCGAGACGGCCGAGGAGGTGGCCATAGCACTCGCGGTGGCGACCACTGAGGCCGAAGTAGTAATTAGTGACTCGCAAGCAGCGATACGCAACTATGCGAACGGTCGTGTCTCCCGAGAGGCGCTGCGAATCCTAATGACTAACGAAGACAAAATTCGGGAAAAAAATGACACTTTCGTCATATGGACCCCCGCACACACACAAACCCCGCTGGCCGGCAACGAGGCGGCGCACGCGGCGGCTCGAGCACTCACGAACCGAGCCGTTGCGAACGCCGACGCCACCTCGGGCGAAGTTCCACACGGGGGGGAGTGGGAGTGGGGGGACCGCATGACTAGTTACCACGAAATAACGCAGCACTATAAGCTAGAAAGGCGAAAGTACCCTCCGCCACACAACAGGTTAAATAAAAAACAGGCAGTTGCGTGGCGACAACTGCAAACATATACTTATCCGAATCCAGTTCTCTTTAGTCTCTGTTACCCTGATCTGTATTTAACAGAAAAATGCAAGGTTTGCGATGAAAGGGCGACACTTTCACATATACTATGGGAATGCTCGAGTTTAGATGAAAGCAACGATGAAAACCACGAAGAGGCAGTTTCGGACCGCAGGACACGCTGGGAGGGGGCTCTGCTCAGCTCCTCATTCGAACAACAACTGTGGGCCGTCCAGCGAGCCGAGGAAGCCGCCCGAGCCCAAGGGCTCGTGGCCGACGCCTAGGCCCGCCCCAAATCAACTTCGCTGGACTTCATAAATAAAGTTATTCTTCTTCTTCTTCTGCCGTTCTATTCTCTATAGTCTCTGGTTAGCAGTGCACCAACCTTTTGTCCTTAAGATAAATCGTTACCTACTAGCAGAAATGGCTGTTTTGCTACACCTGCGTCACATCTTTCGTCTGTACATGCTGATTAAGCGATGTTAATAAAGCAGCTGAAAGGCCGCCGCGGTTGCGTAGTGGTTACGGCTCTCGGCTGCTGAGCCGAAGGTAGCGGGTTCGATCCCTGCTGTGGTGGTCATATCTTCATGGAGGCCTTGAGATGTCGGGGCACGTTAAGAAACACCAGATAGTCAAAGTGTCCGCAACTTTGCACCATGGCACGCCCCACCATCATACCGGGGTTCTGGAACGTAAAAACCCGAATAATATAGTTGTAGTGACAAGAATGTCTGAAACCAAATGCGCTACACGGGCTTCTAGCGTATCGATTCCATTTAAATGGGCCGAAATTGAAACAGCGACACTCGGGTCACCAGCCGAGCACATAGAAAAAACACGTCACCTGTATACATTTGACAGCAGACGCTCAACAGCGTCTGCTGACGGGCTAGTTAGTGTGAAGCAACACCTTCTTTTTTTAATCATAGGCGCATAACGAGAACAAAGGACAAATAGTGCACACGGGTGCGCTTGTCAATGTCCCTTCCTCGACCTTCATCTGGTCCGTGTGCGGATGGCCTTCCTGCTGCCTCCGCTAACCAGGTCACATGTACTCTCGCGCAGGGCAGCTGCGGATGTCTGTGACAGGTGTACGCACTTAACCTTAACTATAATTACTAGTTACGCTCTGTTAAATTTTCCCGTGAAAACCTGAGTGCCAGCCTATGTAATGCAGCCAATTGTGCAAGCATGAAGGCCAGTGCAAACAACACACGCAACACAGAGAAGTACACTGGAATCGCAGTTCTCTGAGTCGGAACTCAGCTATATATGGCTTCTGTGGCAGACCGATACTGAAGCCTAACTGTTGTTAGTTTTCGGGTTTTATATCTTCACCTGGAAACCTGAGCGCGAACACCGGGCCATGACTCGCGTAAATTTCAATGTGATGGCCACTTTCTCCTCCTTGAAACTTTTTCGCCGTCCCTTGAATTGGGAGCGCGGGGCGGCGCGCTCTCTGTTCCACCTGGCCAATCAATGGTGACCCGTCAGTGGCAGTACTTTCCCTTTGTCTCCTCTCTCTCCCAATCAGTACCAGACAGCGAACTGCACCCTCCCCCTCTCCGATGTACCTTCCCTGGCTGCTCGCGGGGATGAAGGAAATAGGGAAAGAGAGATGAGACCCGGCCGGCTCTGTCGCGGCTAGCACAGTCGGGCCGGCACAAGACCCAGTTTTCCCTTCTCCCTAATGTTCCCGTCTCTCCCATCGCTCAAAGCAGTGCCGGTGTCTTCTTCTTACCGCCGACCTTTCTCCCCTTTTTCGACCTGCCTCCTCGCCCCTGTCCCGAATCGGGCCGGCTGTCCCCAGCGGTTCTCCAGTATGTGCACCGCCGACGCCGCCTTCCGCACGTGCCGTCTTTTCAGTCCGCATGCGCGTTCGATGGTGAATTCTGGCCGCGTTCCGAAGTATCATCTCTAGTGCCTGCGTGCAGTGCGTGCTGTCACCGTACGCTGCACGTCCACCCTATGTTGTGAAAAATTTGTGAAAAACTTCGTGAATGCCTTCGTGAAAGATTTGGGAAGGAGGTGAGAGCCCTTGTGATCTGCTGCGGTTGCTAAAGGCGTCTTCACGGCTACGCCTCACCAGTGATTTGTAGCACGTGATTTTCCTGACTGCCCCTAGAGTAAAAAAAAATGCGGACTTGTTACGTAATTCGGGTGAAGTTTTGTTTCCTTTTTCTGTATGATTAGTGCCCCAGCATATGATTCTTCAAGTCACACCCTGCTACTCTGCTGAAACATTCCTTATGGCTTTGCAATGACTCCGCATGTCTTGGTACATAGTACATATAATGTTCATAAATTTTCTGTAGATTTGGCATACTCCGTAAGAATCCTACGGAAACAAAGGTATTTAGAACGTTTGATTTGGGGGTGAGCCATAAGTGTTTCCTTAGCGATGAATGATCCCTTACCCACATTATAGAGACCATATAGATTACCACGAAGCAGCGTGGCCTCGTACTTGGAATTCCCTTGCCACCCGCCTGAGATTGAATTCACAATGCCATTTGCTCGAAACTGACGTTATTTCAACGGCCATCCGCCTACTTTGGTGGTGTCCACCACGCGAACTGGCCGAAATATTCTCTCTCAGATCATTACAGAGTAAGAGTTTGTGGTGTATCCGGGCCCCGTATGAGCGCTTACAAAGAAACATTCTGGTGCTGGAAGTCATCGTAAGACCGAATCGCAACCAACCGCGATGCCGGACAAATCATTAACGGAGGTAGCCGGCCCATAGGCGGTTACCACCGTTATCGCAACCAACCGTCGATGCTTATGATTCTACAGCCTCCGTTAGTTCAAAGTTCCTGGCATTATGCCATCACGAAAGCAAAGCCGCAGGTTGAGTTCCAAGCCTCAGAAGTGCACAACAGGGCAACATAGGTAATATGCAAGAACTTGTTCGTAAAGAGCTTTGAACGGAAGTTTATAGTGACTCAAGATTAAACACTAAAGCCCTTTCGACCGATAGCACATATGTTTAGGAATTTTACTTTTGGCTATTTCGCAGTAGTGTTGTTTTTTTAATAGAAATGTACTATCGAAGTATCAGTTCTTTGGGCCTTATTGGTCAAGTGACTCTGCCTAAACCTTAGTCTCTTTAGCCTTTAGCTCTTTTAAACACAGTGCAGTCTATCCTTGGGGCTGCATATTCAGGCCCAAACAGACGCCTCCGAAGTCCATGGCATCATAAGTAGCAGGTACGTGAGATTGAGTTGAATGTCACGTACCTCCTCTTTCCTAAAAAAAATGAAGAGAAACGATAGTACCAAACCTGCTCCTTTAGCCTTTTCTTTCCCTCTACTGAAACTTTGAACTGGATCACAAACTAACGGGCACTTTTTGTTGATTGTTTAGAATGACAACTCAAACAATTTTCCTCCTGTGCTCCTTTAAAACTCGCAGTGTTTATATATCGCTCGCGAGTATTTTATTCGCACCTTATGCATCTTATTAGGCAAGGCTCCCTGAAGTACCGCCGTCATAATCTCTTCTTGGCTGTGCAAAAAGAAAAATCATGATTTGCGAAAATGAACCTCCAAGGCGATGACTTCGCGTGCGCTATAGCCTTTGTACAAATGAAATAGTGCTCTACAGTTACTGGGAGAACAAGAGGTCAGAGAGGACACCCTTTAAAAAGTACATTTGTCGAGCGTGTACCTTCTCTAACCTTATTTGTTCCAGTAATTGTAGCGCAGTGCTTTATTCGTACAAAACCAATTAGTTCAATACCTCACTTAGTTTTGTACTTTCGTGCCACAGTCCATAAAAGAGGTCCCACCCCCCCCCCCTCTTGGTTGGTTCGACAACTCGATACAGACCTTCAATTGTCAGTGCTGTTGTTGAAGACGTAGCTATTGTTAAGATGTTGAACTCTTGAAACTATTGTCACGCGTGGCTGCACGAGCGGCGCTATTGAGCGCCTAATTCATTCTCCTGGCAGCCGCATTTCAATCAGCGCACCTAAAGAGAAGAAAACAAAGCACTCCTGTGTTTGGGTACCTACGAAACTTATATAATAAGGGCCGGCATTATACCTGCTTACAATTCACGTTTATCGCGAATTCGTCATTCACTAGGGTGATTCATTGCGTGGTTGTTCATGACACTTACGCAGTTTTGCAATTGAAAAAAAAAGTTCTGTGAGACAAATGGCCTTACAAGTTCCACATTGATTGACACCATCCGTGTCAATAAATATGCGATCTTTGTAGAGCGCAGTAGATGTCTACATCTATGACGTCGTGACATTCGATGGAGGTATTATAAGATGGCGTCAATAGCCACATTTTTGGCGTATTTTCTATAGCATCTCCTGGCAGTAATAAGGCGTGGTTGTTTTGGTATTGTGTAAAAGTAATTTACTAAAACGTGAACTATTGTTCTTCTTTATAGTGTCGCTTCCTTTTAGTGTCCTGATAATCAAGAACACCTGAACACCGGAAGTGACATGTTTTCATCTTTTTCACGTTAAGACATCCTTCGCAATCATTACGTTTCGTGTGTATATCTTTGACGCGCTTTTGCAAAAATAATGAGTTGAAAGGGCGCGTGCTTATCATGTTCTCTTTGACAGTCCTTAGTTCTTTCATTCTGCGCGCTCAGATTTGGGTGCACGTTAAAGAACCCCAAATAGTCAAAATTTACGAAGCCCTCCACTACGGCGTCTCTCATAATCATATGGCGGTTTTGGGACGTTAAACCCCACGCATCAATCAATCAATCACTCTGCCCGATTAAGTTAAAATTACTTGTCAATTAGCTTAAAGAGTGCTGACACCTTTTTTTTATTTCGAAGACAAACTTACTCTACCACACAGATCTCCTGTATGCAGAGACGGCCCAGGGTGAACGTGAGGCTCAGGAAATGCTGCTATGGCATTTTATTTTGATATTAAATTAAATTTTTCTTAATGGTGAACCTAGTGACATCGACACTAGCTTGACATCAGGGTACAGTATTAAATATGGTGACTTCATGCGGCATTCTGGCTAGTTCTGATGACGTCGGGTACCGAAACTTCCAAGGCGGCCACTTGTGCGTCACCAAAACATTCAAAATGACCGCTTGTATGCGTCGCCAATAGAGCCACGGCTCTGTGTGGTGGCGAAAATGTCGCGATGTCTTCCACGAGCACGTGACGAGAAGCTCACATCGTGTTCTGACGTCAGCATAGGTCGGCAAACTCACTAATAAGACGACTCACTCAGAGTCAGATCGAGTCGTGAGTCTAGAGTATGAGGGAGTATGGTTGAAGAAAAATTTTGTGAGTTCGAGTCAGAGGGAGTTTGGCTCAGGAAAAGGAGTGTGAGTCCCAGTGAAGCCAAAGCGCATGTGCACTTCTTGAGTGAGTCTGATTGAGTTCAAGATTCTTTTGCCAACCCTATCTAGTCATCTTCAACATTACTATCAGCCTTATCTAGATATTCACGTTTATACTTACGTCCACTAACCGCTTTTCCAAAGCCATGTCATTCATGCCCTATTTTAATTTCACTATTTGTTGATCAAGGGCATCAATTATGTAAGGTAAGAACACCTCCCCTACAAGCACATTTAGGGAGATAACATATATATTACGTTGTTATCTCTTTCAAAAAATAACCTTACTGATTTCGACGCACTCAAAGCCCCTTTTAGAAGATACAATGTCAAACGGAACCTAGAACAGCACCGATTACTTCGGATATTGGTGTTGCAAGCTATTCACATCGAGGTCAAAAAGCCGATTCTAGGGCAACTGACTCATGAGTCGACTCACTGAGGCTCACTCAGACTCAGGTCCAGCTGTGAGTCCGAGGGAGTCCTGTCGAGGAATAGTTTCATGAGTGAGAGCCCGAGTGAGTCTGGCTCAGGAAAAACTTTCGCGATTCGAAATCTGAGTCAGTTCAAAGCTCTAAATTTATTTCATGTGTTAGCCAGAGTGAGCTCCACAAGTTTTGCTGACCTATGGACGTC